>JBAMJR010000360.1:0-7500 GCA_038501785.1 Myoxocephalus aenaeus
TCTCCTGTCCTCTCTCTCTCTCTCCTGTCTCTCTCTCTCTCTCCTGTCTCTCTCTCTCTCTCCTGTCTCTCTCCTGTCTCTCTCTCTCTCCTGTCTCTCTCCTGTCTCTCTCTCTCTCTGTCTCTCTCTCCTGTCTCTCTCTCTCTCCTGTCTCTCTCTCCTGTCTCTCTCTCTCCTGTCTCTCTCTCTCTCTCCTGTCTCTCTCTCTCTCTCTCTCCTGTCTCTCTCTCTCTCTCTCTCCTGTCTCTCTCTCTCCTGTCTCTCCTCTCTCCTGTCCTCTTCTCTCTCTCTCTCTCTCCTGTCCTCTCTCTCTCCTGTCTCTCTCTCTCTCCTGTCTCTCTCTCTCCTGTCTCTCTCTCTCTCTCTCTCTCCTGTCTCTCTCTCTCCTGTCTCTCTCTCCTGTCTCTCTCTCTCTCCTGTCTCTCTCTCCTGTCTCTCTCTCTCCTGTCTCTCTCCTCTCTCTCCTGTCTCTCTCTCCTGTCTCTCTCTCTCCTGTCTCTCTCTCTCTCTCCTGTCTCTCTCTCTCTCTCTCTCTCCCTGTCTCTCTCTCTCTCTCTCTCCTGTCTCTCTCTCTCCTGTCTCTCTCTCTCTCCTGTCTCTCTCCTCTCCTGTCTCTCTCTCTCCTCTCTCTCCTGTCTCTCTCTCTCCTGTCTCTCTCTCTCTCCTGTCTCTCTCTCTCCTGTCTCTCTCTCTCTCTCTCTCCTGTCTCTCTCTCTCCTGTCTCTCTCTCTCTCCTGTCTCTCTCTCTCCTGTCTCTCTCTCTCTCTCTCTCTCCTGTCTCTCTCTCCTGTCTCTCTCTCTCTGTCTCTCTCTCTCTCTCTCTCTCTCCTGTCTCTCTCTCTCCTGTCTCTCTCTCTCCTGTCTCTCTCCTGTCTCTCTCTCTCCTGTCTCTCTCTCTCCTGTCTCTCTCTCCTGTCCTCTCTCTCCTGTCTCTCTCTCTCTCTCTCTCCTGTCTCTCTCTCTCCTGTCTCTCTCTCTTCTCCCTGTCTCTCTCTCTCCTGTCTCTCTCTCTCTCCTGCTCTCTCTCTCTCTCTCTCTCTCCTGTCTCTCTCTCTCCTGTCTCTCTCTCTCTCTCCTGTCTCTCTCTCTCCTGTCTCTCTCTCTCTCCTGTCTCTCTCTCTCCTGTCTCTCTCTCTCCTGTCTCTCTCTCTCCTGTCTCTCTCTCTCTCTCCTGTCTCTCTCTCTCTCTGTCTCTCTCTCTCCTGTCTCTCTCTCCTGTCTCTCTCCTGTCTCTCTCTCTCCTGTCTCTCTCTCTAGGTGATTGGCTGTCGGCTCCGTCTCCATATAGACGGGTACTCTGAGTGCTATGACTTCTGGGTAAATTCTGACTCGGCCGGCATCAGACAGGCAGGCTGGTGTAAAGACAACAACCACAAGCTCCATCCACCCAAAGGTGAGTCCAGGTAGCCCCCGCCCACCCCCCAAAGGTGAGTCCAGGTAGCCCCGCCCCTCAGAGGACCACCTGGCTCAGGTGACACCACTCAACCTGTCCTGTCTCTCTCTTTACAGGCCACAGTGAGACAGATTTTGATTGGCAGCATTACCTTCAGTCCACAGGCTCTCATGCTGCTCCTCCGACCCTGTTCACCTGTCTGTCTGCAGTGAGTATACACCTGTCTGTCTGTTCACCCTGTCTGTCTGCAGTGAGTATACACCTGTCTGTCTGTTCACCTGTCTGTCTGCAGTGAGTATACACCTGTCTGTCTGTTCACCTGTCTGTCTGCAGTGAGTATACACCTGTCTGTCTGTTCACCTGTCTGTCTGCAGTGAGTATACACCTGTCTGTCTGTTCACCTGTCTGTCTGTTCACCTGTCTGTCTGCAGTGAGTATACACCTGTCTGTCTGTTCACCTGTCTGTCTGTTCACCTGTCTGTCTGCAGTGAGTATACACCCTGTCTGTCTGTTCACCTGTCTGTCTGCAGTGAGTATACACCTGTCTGTCTGTTCACCTGTCTGTCTGCAGTGAGTATACACCTGTCTGTCTGTTCACCTGTCTGTCTCTCTGCCTGTCTGTCTCTCAGAGCTGTGGTTTCCGTGTGGGCATGAAGCTGGAGGCGGTCGACAGGAAGAACCCCGGCCTCGTCTGCGTCGCCTCCGTCTCTGATGTCATCGATGACCACTTCCTGGTTCACTTCGACAACTGGGACGACACGTATGACTACTGGTGAGACAGACAGGTCAGAGCAGACAGACAGGTCAGAGACAGTAGTAGTAGTAGTAGAGGTGGTAGTAGTAGTAGTAGGAGTAGAATAAGTAGTAGTAGTAGTAGTAGTAGTAGTAGTAGGAGTAGAATAAGTAGTAGTAGTAGTAGTAGTAGTAGTAGTAGTAGTAGTAGTAGTAGTAGTAGAGGTGGTAGTAGTAGTAGTAGTAGTAGAGGTGGTAGTAGTAGGAGTAGATGAAGTGGTAGTAGTAGTAGTAGTAGTAGTAGTAGTAGTAGTAGTAGTAGTAGTAGTAGTAGAGGTAGTAGTAGTAGTAGTAGTAGTAGTAGTAGTAGTAGGTGGTAGTAGATGTAGCAGTAGTAGTAGTAGAGGTAGTAGTAGTAGTAGTGGTGGGTAGTAGTAGAGGTAGTAGATGTAGCAGTAGTAGTAGTAGTAGTAGTAGTAGTAGTAGTGGTGGTAGTAGTAGTAGTAGTAGTAGTAGTAGTGGTGGTAGTAGATGTAGCAGTAGTAGTAGTAGTAGTAGTAGTAGTAGTAGTAGTAGTTGGTGGTAGTAGATGTAGCAGTAGTAGTAGTAGTAGTAGTAGTAGAGGTAGTAGATGTAGCAGTAGTAGTAGTAGTAGTAGTAGTAGAGGTAGTAGATGTAGCAGTAGTAGTAGTAGTAGTAGTAGTAGAGGTAGTAGATGTAGCAGTAGTAGTAGTAGAGGTAGTAGTAGTATCACAGTGGTAGCAGTACAGGGTGTAGTTAGTGGTCCGGCCAGCAGGTGGAGCTGCAGTGTTTCATGCGTTGCAGTGCTTTGCATCAATACTGATTGATTGATTATTATTGGATGGATCAGGAGTGTGACAGCAGCAGTCCGTACATCCATCCTGTGGGCTGGAGCGAAGAGCAGAGACGGCCTCTGACCGCGGCCTCAGGGTACGCAGTACTCAGTAACACAGTACACAGTATGCAGTACACAGTACTCGGTACACAGTACACGGTACGCGGTACACATTACACGGTACGCAGTACTCAGTACACAGTACACAGTATGCAGTACACAGTACTCGGTACACAGTACACAGTACACGGTACACGGTATGCAGTACACAGTACTCGGTACGCGAGTACTCAGTACACAGTACACAGTATGCAGTACACAGTACTCGGTACACAGTACTCAGTACACAGTACACAGTATGCAGTACACAGTATGCAGTACACGGTACGCGGTACACATTACACGGTACGCAGTACTCAGTACACAGTACACAGTATGCAGTACACAGTACTCGGTACACAGTACTCGGTACACAGTACACGGTACGCGGTACACATTACACGGTACGCAGTACTCAGTACACAGTACACAGTATGCAGTACACAGTACTCGGTACACAGTACTCGGTACACAGTACACGGTACGCGGTACACATTACACGGTACGCAGTACTCAGTACACAGTACACAGTATGCAGTACACAGTACTCGGTACACAGTACTCGGTACACAGTACACGGTACGCAGTACTCAGTACACGGTACGCAGTACAGTACTCAGTACACGGTACACAGTACACAGTACACAGTATACAGTATGCAGTACACAGTATGCAGTACACAGTACACGGTACGCAGTACTCAGTACACAGTACTCAGTACACAGTATGCAGTACACAGTACACGGTACGCAGTACTCAGTACACAGTATGCAGTACACAGTATGCAGTACACAGTATGCAGTACACAGTATACAGTATGCAGTACACAGTATGCAGTACACAGTACACGGTACGCAGTACTCAGTACACAGTACTCAGTACACAGTATGCAGTACACAGTATGCAGTACTCAGTACACAGTATGCAGTACGCAGTACTCAGTACACAGTATGCAGTACACAGTACACGGTACGCAGTACTCAGTACACAGTATGCAGTACACAGTATGCAGTACACAGTATGCAGTACTCAGTACACAGTATGCAGTACACAGTACACAGTACACAGTATGCAGTACACAGTATGCAGTACGCAGTACTCAATACACAGTACACAGTATGCAGTACACAGTATGCAGTACACAGTACTCAGTACACAGTATGCAGTACACAGTACTCAGTACACAGTACGCAGTATGCAGTACACAGTACACAGTACACAGTACACAGTATGCAGTACACAGTACACAGTACGCAGTATGCAGTACACAGTACACAGTATGCAGTACACAGTACTCAGTACGCAGTATGCAGTACACAGTACACAGTATGCAGTACACAGTACACAGTACACAGTATGCAGTACACAGTACACAGTACACAGTATGCAGTACACAGTACACAGTACACAGTATGCAGTACACAGTACACAGTACACAGTATGCAGTACACAGTACACAGTACGCAGTATGCAGTACACAGTACACAGTACACAGTACACAGTACACACTAACACTACTTGTGTTTTTCAGGACACCCCCAACCCAGAGAACTTCCTGTGGGAGGAATACCTCCAGCAGACTGGTTCCACTGCTGCTCCCAGTTCAGCCTTCACTCTGGTGAGGAAACAAGGAGGTAGGGAAGGAAAGGAGGCGTTAGAAAAGGAATCCAGGAGGTAGAGAAGGAAAGGAGGCGTTAGAAAAGGAATCCAGGAGGTAGAGAAGGAAAGGAGGCGTTAGAAAAGGAATCCAGGAGGTAGAGAAGGAAAGGAGGCGTTAGAAAAGGAATCCAGGAGGTAGAGAAGGAAAGGAGGCGTTAGAAAAGGAATCCAGGAGGTAGAGAAGGAAAGGAGGCGTTAGAAAAGGAATCCAGGAGGTAGAGAAGGAAAGGAGGCGTTAGAAAAGGAATCCAGGAGGTAGAGAAGGAAAGGAGGCGTTAGAAAAGGAATCCAGGAGGTAGAGAAGGAAAGGAGGCGTTAGAAAAGGAATCCAGGAGGTAGAGAAGGAAAGGAGGCGTTAGAAAAGGAATCCAGGAGGTAGGGAAGGAAAGGAGGCGTTAGAAAAGGAATCCAGGAGGTAGGGAAGGAAAGGAGGCGTTAGAAAAGGAATCCAGGAGGTAGGGAAGGAAAGGAGGCGTTAGAAAAGGAATCCAGGAGGTAGGGAAGGAAAGGAGGCGTTAGAAAAGGAATCCAGGAGGTAGAGAAGGAAAGGAGGCGTTAGAAAAGGAATCCAGGAGGTAGAGAAGGAAAGGAGGCGTTAGAAAAGGAACCCAGGAGGTAGGGAAGGAAAGGAGGCGTTAGAAAAGGAACCCAGGAGGTAGAGAAGGAAAGGAGGCGTTAGAAAAGGAATCCAGGAGGTAGGGAAGGAAAGGAGGCGTTAGAAAAGGAATCCAGGAGGTAGGGAAGGAAAGGAGGCGTTAGAAAAGGAATCCAGGAGGTAGAGAAGGAAAGGAGGCGTTAGAAAAGGAATCCAGGAGGTAGAGAAGGAAAGGAGGCGTTAGAAAAGGAATCCAGGAGGTAGAGAAGGAAAGGAGGCGTTAGAAAAGGAATCCAGGAGGTAGAGAAGGAAAGGAGGCGTTAGAAAAGGAATCCAGGAGGTAGAGAAGGAAAGGAGGCGTTAGAAAAGGAATCCAGGAGGTAGAGAAGGAAAGGAGGCGTTAGAAAAGGAATCCAGGAGGTAGAGAAGGAAAGGAGGCGTTAGAAAAGGAATCCAGGAGGTAGAGAAGGAAAGGAGGCGTTAGAAAAGGAATCCAGGAGGTAGAGAAGGAAAGGAGGCGTTAGAAAAGGAATCCAGGAGGTAGAGAAGGAAAGGAGGCGTTAGAAAAGGAATCCAGGAGGTAGAGAAGGAAAGGAGGCGTTAGAAAAGGAATCCAGGAGGTAGGGAAGGAAAGGAGGCGTTAGAAAAGGAATCCAGGAGGTAGGGAAGGAAAGGAGGCGTTAGAAAAGGAATCCAGGAGGTAGGGAAGGAAAGGAGGCGTTAGAAAAGGAATCCAGGAGGTAGGGAAGGAAAGGAGGCGTTAGAAAAGGAATCCAGGAGGTAGAGAAGGAAAGGAGGCGTTAGAAAAGGAATCCAGGAGGTAGAGAAGGAAAGGAGGCGTTAGAAAAGGAACCCAGGAGGTAGGGAAGGAAAGGAGGCGTTAGAAAAGGAACCCAGGAGGTAGAGAAGGAAAGGAGGCGTTAGAAAAGGAATCCAGGAGGTAGGGAAGGAAAGGAGGCGTTAGAAAAGGAATCCAGGAGGTAGGGAAGGAAAGGAGGCGTTAGAAAAGGAATCCAGGAGGTAGAGAAGGAAAGGAGGCGTTAGAAAAGGAATCCAGGAGGTAGAGAAGGAAAGGAGGCGTTAGAAAAGGAATCCAGGAGGTAGAGAAGGAAAGGAGGCGTTAGAAAAGGAACCCAGGAGGTAGAGAAGGAAAGGAGGCGTTAGAAAAGGAATCCAGGAGGTAGGGAAGGAAAGGAGGCGTTAGAAAAGGAATCCAGGAGGTAGGGAAGGAAAGGAGGCGTTAGAAAAGGAATCCAGGAGGTAGAGAAGGAAAGGAGGCGTTAGAAAAGGAATCCAGGAGGTAGAGAAGGAAAGGAGGCGTTAGAAAAGGAATCCAGGAGGTAGAGAAGGAAAGGAGGCGTTAGAAAAGGAATCCAGGAGGTAGAGAAGGAAAGGAGGCGTTAGAAAAGGAATCCAGGAGGTAGAGAAGGAAAGGAGGCGTTAGAAAAGGAATCCAGGAGGTAGAGAAGGAAAGGAGGCGTTAGAAAAGGAATCCAGGAGGTAGGGAAGGAAAGGAGGCGTTAGAAAAGGAATCCAGGAGGTAGAGAAGGAAAGGAGGCGTTAGAAAAGGAATCCAGGAGGTAGAGAAGGAAAGGAGGCGTTAGAAAAGGAATCCAGGAGGTAGAGAAGGAAAGGAGGCGTTAGAAAAGGAATCCAGGAGGTAGAGAAGGAAAGGAGGCGTTAGAAAAGGAATCCAGGAGGTAGAGAAGGAAAGGAGGCGTTAGAAAAGGAATCCAGGAGGTAGAGAAGGAAAGGAGGCGTTAGAAAAGGAATCCAGGAGGTAGAGAAGGAAAGGAGGCGTTAGAAAAGGAATCCAGGAGGTAGGGAAGGAAAGGAGGCGTTAGAAAAGGAATCCAGGAGGTAGGGAAGGAAAGGAGGCGTTAGAAAAGGAATCCAGGAGGTAGGGAAGGAAAGGAGGCGTTAGAAAAGGAATCCAGGAGGTAGGGAAGGAAAGGAGGCGTTAGAAAAGGAATCCAGGAGGTAGAGAAGGAAAGGAGGCGTTAGAAAAGGAATCCAGGAGGTAGAGAAGGAAAGGAGGCGTTAGAAAAGGAACCCAGGAGGTAGGGAAGGAAAGGAGGCGTTAGAAAAGGAACCCAGGAGGTAGAGAAGGAAAGGAGGCGTTAGAAAAGGAATCCAGGAGGTAGGGAAGGAAAGGAGGCGTTAGAA
>JBAMJR010000360.1:12500-72500 GCA_038501785.1 Myoxocephalus aenaeus
CCGAGTCAGGGTTCTACCTGCCGAGTCAGGGTTCTACCTGCCGAGTCACGGGTTCTACCTGCCGAGTCAGGGTTCTACCTGCCGAGTCAGGGTTCTACCTGCCGAGTCACGGGTTCTACCTGCCGAGTCAGCGTTCTACCTGCCGAGTCAGGGTTCTACCTGCCGAGTCAGCGTTCTACCTGCCGAGTCAGGGTTCTACCTGCCGAGTCACGCGTTCTACCTGCCGAGTCAGGGTTCTACCTGCCGAGTCAGGGTTCTACCTGCCGAGTCAGGGTTCTACCTGCCGAGTCACGGGTTCTACCTGCCGAGTCAGGGTTCTACCTGCCGAGTCAGGGTTCTACCTGCCGAGTCACGGGTTCTACCTGCCGAGTCACGGGTTCTACCTGCCGAGTCAGCCAGCGTTCTACCTGCCGAGTCACGCGTTCTACCTGCCGAGTCAGCGTTCTACCTGCCGAGTCAGGGTTCTACCTGCCGAGTCAGGGTTCTACCTGCCGAGTCACGCGTTCTACCTGCCGAGTCAGGGTTCTACCTGCCGAGTCAGGGTTCTACCTGCCGAGTCACGCGTTCTACCTGCCGAGTCAGCGTTCTACCTGCCGAGTCAGCGTTCTACCTGCCGAGTCACGCGTTCTACCTGCCGAGTCAGCGTTCTACCTGCCGAGTCAGCGTTCTACCTGCCGAGTCAGGGTTCTACCTGCCGAGTCAGGGTTCTACCTGCCGAGTCAGCGTTCTACCTGCCGAGTCAGGGTTCTACCTGCCGAGTCAGCGTTCTACCTGCCGAGTCAGGGTTCTACCTGCCGAGTCAGCGTTCTACCTGCCGAGTCAGGCGTTCTACCTGCCGAGTCAGGCGTTCTACCTGCCGAGTCAGGGTTCTACCTGCCGAGTCAGGGTTCTACCTGCCGAGTCAGCGTTCTACCTGCCGAGTCAGCGTTCTACCTGCCGAGTCAGGGTTCTACCTGCCGAGTCAGCGTTCTACCTGCCGAGTCACGGGTTCTACCTGCCGAGTCAGGGTTCTACCTGCCGAGTCAGCGTTCTACCTGCCGAGTCAGGGTTCTACCTGCCGAGTCAGCGTTCTACCTGCCGAGTCACGGGTTCTACCTGCCGAGTCACGCGTTCTACCTGCCGAGTCAGCGTTCTACCTGCCGAGTCAGCGTTCTACCTGCCGAGTCAGCGTTCTACCTGCCGAGTCAGCGTTCTACCTGCCGAGTCAGGCGTTCTACCTGCCGAGTCAGGGTTCTACCTGCCGAGTCAGGGTTCTACCTGCCGAGTCAGCGTTCTACCTGCCGAGTCAGCGTTCTACCTGCCGAGTCAGCGTTCTACCTGCCGAGTCAGGGTTCTACCTGCCGAGTCAGCGTTCTACCTGCCGAGTCAGGGTTCTACCTGCCGAGTCAGCGTTCTACCTGCCGAGTCAGGGTTCTACCTGCCGAGTCAGCGTTCTACCTGCCGAGTCAGCGTTCTACCTGCCGAGTCAGGGTTCTACCTGCCGAGTCAGGGTTCTACCTGCCGAGTCACGGGTTCTACCTGCCGAGTCAGGGTTCTACCTGCCGAGTCAGCGTTCTACCTGCCGAGTCAGCGTTCTACCTGCCGAGTCACACGTTCTACCTGCCGAGTCACGGTTCTACCTGCCGAGTCACGGTTCTACCTGCCGAGTCACGGTTCTACCTGCCGAGTCACACGTTCTACCTGCCGAGTCAGCGTTCTACCTGCCGAGTCAGCGTTCTACCTGCCGAGTCAGGGTTCTACCTGCCGAGTCAGCGTTCTACCTGCCGAGTCAGGGTTCTACCTGCCGAGTCAGCGTTCTACCTGCCGAGTCAGCGTTCTACCTGCCGAGTCAGGGTTCTACCTGCCGAGTCAGCGTTCTACCTGCCGAGTCAGCGTTCTACCTGCCGAGTCAGCGTTCTACCTGCCGAGTCAGCGTTCTACCTGCCGAGTCAGCGTTCTACCTGCCGAGTCACACGTTCTACCTGCCGAGTCAGCGTTCTACCTGCCGAGTCACGCGTTCTACCTGCCGAGTCACGCGTTCTACCTGTCGAGTCCTGTTTTCTTTCTGCTGACTCATGTTTCCCTCCAGTGCCTTTGGGTGTCCGTACTCGGACATTAATATGCGTAAGGAGGTGCTGCTTCCTGATAGGCTGGGAGGAGAGCGAGTCATCACCCTCGTACCTGTCACCATGTATCACCACGGCAACCAGTCAGAAAGGTAACCACATTCCTCTTATTTATTACATTATTAATCCTTTCATTTACACATAACTCTTTATTATCTTTCTTCAAACATAAATTACAGCATGAAGACGTCTCCCCTTAAATGAACTAGTGAACAAATGAACTAGTGAACAAATGAACTAATGAACTAGTGAACTAGTGAACTGGTGAACAAGTGAACTAATGAACTAGGGAACTAATGAACTAGTGAACAAGTGAACTAGTAAACTAGTAAACTAGTGAACTAGTGAACAAATGAACTAGTGAACTAGTGAACAAATGAACTAGTGAACAAATGAACTAGTGAACTAGTGAACAAATGAACTAGTGAACTAGTGAACAAATGAACTAGTGAACAAATGAACTAATGAACTAGGGAACTAATGAACTAGTGAACTAGTGAACAAATGTACTAGTGAACTAGTGAACTAGGGAACTAATGAACTAGTGAACTAGTGAACAAATGAACTAATGAACTAGGGAACTAATGAACTAGTGAACTAGTGAACAAATGTACTAATGAACTAGTGAACTAATGAACTAATGTACTAATGAACTAGTGAACTAGTGAACTAATGAACTAATGAACTAGTGAACAAATGAACTAGTGAACTAGTGAACTAATGAACTAGGGAACTAATGAACTAGTGAACTAGTGAACAAATGAACTAATGAACTAGGGAACTAATGAACTAGTGAACAAATGTACTAATGAACTAGTGAACTAATGAACTAATGAACTAGTGAACAAATGAACTAATGAACTAGTGAACAAATGAACTAGTGAACTAGTGAACAAATGTACTAATGAACTAGTGAACAAATGAACTAGTGAACTAGTGAACAAATGAACTAATGAACTAGGGAACTAATGAACTAGTGAACTAGTGAACAAATGTACTAATGAACTAGTGAACTAATGAACTAATGTACTAATGAACTAGTGAACTAGTGAACTAATGAACTAGTGAACTAATGAACTAATGAACTAGTGAACAAATGAACTAGTGAACTAGTGAACTAATGAACTAATGAACTAGGGAACTAATGAACTAGTGAACTAGTGAACAAATGAACTAATGAACTAGGGAACTAATGAACTAGTGAACAAATGTACTAATGAACTAGTGAACTAATGAACTAATGAACTAGTGAACAAATGAACTAGTGAACTAGTGAACTAGTGAACTAATGAACTAATGAACTAGTGAACAAATGAACTAGTGAACTAGTGAACAAATGTACTAATGAACTAGTGAACAAATGAACTAGTGAACTAGTGAACAAATGAACTAGTGAACTAGTGAACAATTGAACTAGTGAACAAATGAACTAGTGAACTAATGAACTAGTGAACTAGTGAACAAATGAACTAGTGAACTAGTGAACAATTGAACTAGTGAACAAATGAACTAGTGAACTAGTGAACAAATGAACTAGTAAACTAGTAAACTAGTGAACAAATGAACTAGTGAACTAGTGAACAATTGAACTAGTGAACAAATGAACTAGTGAACAAATGAACAAATGAATTAGTGAACAAATGAACTAGTAAACTAGTGAACAAATGAACTAGTGAACTAGTGAACAAATGAACTAGTGAACAAATGAACTAGTAAACTAGTGAACAAATGAACAAATGAACTAGTAAACTAGTGAACAAATGAACAAATGAACTAGTGAACTAGGGAACTAATGAACTAGTGAACTAATGAACTAGTGAACAACTGAACTAGTGAACTAGTGAACAAATGAACTAGTGAACTAGTGAACAAATGAACTAGTGAACAAATGAACTAGTGAACTAGTGAACAAATGAACTAGTAAACTAGTAAACTCGTGAACAAATGAACTAGGGAACTAATGAACTAATGAACTAGTGAACTAGTGAACTAATGAACTAGTGAACTAGTGAACTAGGGAACTAATGAACTAGTAAACTAGTAAACTAGTGAACAAATGAAATAGTGAACAAATGAACTAGTGAACTAATGAACTAGTGAACAAATGAACTAGTAAACTAGTAAATTAGTGAACAAATGAACTAGTGAACTAGTGAACTAGGGAACTAATGAACTAATGAACTAGTGAACTAATGAACTAGTGAACAACTGAACTAGTGAACTAATGAACTAGTGAACTAGTGAACAAATGAACTAGTGAACAAATGAACTAGTGAACTAGTGAACAAATGTACTAATGAACTAGTGAACTAATGAACTAGTGAACAAATGAACTAGTGAACTAGTGAACTAATGAACTAGGGAACTAATGAACTAGTGAACTAATGAACTAGTGAACTAGTGAACAAATGAACTAATGAACTAGGGAACTAATGAACTAATGAACTAGTGAACAAATGAACTAGTAAACTAGTGAACAAATGAACTAGTAAACTAGTGAACAAATGAACTAGTGAACTAGTGAACAATTGAACTAGTGAACAAATGAACTAATGAACTAGGGAACTAATGAACTAGTGAACTAATGAACTAGTGAACTAGTGAACAAATGTACTAGTGAACTAATGAACTAGTGAACAACTGAACTAGTGAACTAATGAACTAGTGAAATAGTGAACAAATGAACTAGTGAACAAATGAACAAATGAACTAATGAACTAGTGAACTAGTGAACTAGTGAACAAATGAACTAGTGAACAAATGAACTAGTGAACTAATGAATTAGTGAACTAATGAACAAATGAATTAGTGAACTAATGAACTAGTGAACAAATGAACTAGTGAACAAATGAACTAATAAACTAGTGAACAAATGAACTAATGAACTAGTGAACAAATGAACTAGTGAACTAGTGAACAAATGAACTAATGAACTAATGAACTAGTGAACAAATGAACTAATGAACTAGTGAACTAGTGAACAAATGAACTAATTAACTAGTGAACTAGTGAACTAGTGAACAAATGAACTAGTGAACTAGTGAACAAATGAACTAGTGAACTAGTGAACAAATGAACTAATGAACTAATGAACTAGTGAACAAATGAACTAATGAACTAGTGAACAAATAAACTAGTGAACTAGTGAACAAATGAACTAGTGAACTAGTGAACTAGTGAACAAATGAACTAATGAACTAGTGAACTAGTGAACAAATTAACTAATGAACTAGTGAACAAATTAACTAATGAACTAGTGAACAAATGAACTAGTAAACTAGTGAACAAATGAACTAGTGAACAAATGAACTAGTGAACAAATGAACTAGTAAACTAGTGAACAAATGAACAAATGAACTAGTAAACTAGTGAACAAATGAACAAATGAACTAGTGAACTAGGGAACTAATGAACTAGTGAACTAATGAACTAGTGAACAACTGAACTAGTGAACTAGTGAACAAATGAACTAGTGAACTAGTGAACAAATGAACTAGTGAACTAGTGAACAAATGAACTAGTGAACAAATGAACTAGTGAACTAGTGAACAAATGAACTAGTAAACTAGTAAACTCGTGAACAAATGAACTAGGGAACTAATGAACTAGTGAACTAATGAACTAGTGAACTAGTGAACTAGGGAACTAATGAACTAGTAAACTAGTAAACTAGTGAACAAATGAAATAGTGAACAAATGAACTAGTGAACAAATGAACTAGTGAACAAATGTACTAATGAACTAGTGAACTAGTGAACTAGGGAACTAATGAACTAGTGAACTAGGGAACTAATGAACTAGTAAACTAGTAAACTAGTGAACAAATGAAATAGTGAACTAGTGAACTAATGAACTAATGAACTAGTGAACTAGTGAACTAGTGAACTAGTGAACTAATGAACTAATGAACTAGTGAACAAATGAACTAGTGAACTAGTGAACAAATGTACTAATGAACTAGTGAACAAATGAACTAGTGAACTAGTGAACAAATGAACTAGTGAACTAGTGAACAATTGAACTAGTGAACAAATGAACTAGTGAACTAATGAACTAGTGAACTAGTGAACAAATGAACTAGTGAACTAGTGAACAATTGAACTAGTGAACAAATGAACTAGTGAACTAATGAACTAATGAACTAGTGAACAAATGAACTAGTGAACTAGTGAACAAATTAACTAGTAAACTAGTAAACTAGTGAACAAATGAACTAGTGAACTAGTGAACAATTGAACTAGTGAACAAATGAACTAGTGAACAAATGAACAAATGAACTAGTGAACAAATGAACTAGTAAACTAGTGAACAAATGAACTAGTGAACTAGTGAACAAATGAACTAGTGAACAAATGAACTAGTAAACTAGTGAACAAATGAACAAATGAACTAGTAAACTAGTGAACAAATGAACAAATGAACTAGTGAACTAGGGAACTAATGAACTAGTGAACTAATGAACTAGTGAACAACTGAACTAGTGAACTAGTGAACAAATGAACTAGTGAACTAGTGAACAAATGAACTAGTGAACAAATGAACTAGTGAACTAGTGAACAAATGAACTAGTAAACTAGTAAACTCGTGAACAAATGAACTAGGGAACTAATGAACTAATGAACTAGTGAACTAGTGAACTAATGAACTAGTGAACTAGTGAACTAGGGAACTAATGAACTAGTAAACTAGTGAACAAATGAAATAGTGAACAAATGAACTAGTGAACAAATGAACTAGGGAACTAATGAACTAGTGAACAACTGAACTAGTGAACTAATGAACTAGTGAACTAGTGAACTAGTGAACAAATGAACTAGTGAACAAATGAACTAGTGAACTAGTGAACAAATGTACTAATGAACTAGTGAACTAATGAACTAGTGAACAAATGAACTAGTGAACTAGTGAACAAATGTACTAATGAACTAGTGAACTAATGAACTAGTGAACAAATGAACTAGTGAACTAGTGAACTAGTGAACTAGGGAACTAATGAACTAGTGAACTAATGAACTAGTGAACTAGTGAACAAATGAACTAATGAACTAGGGAACTAATGAACTAATGAACTAGGGAACTAATGAACTAGTGAACAAATGAACTAGTAAACTAGTGAACAAATGAACTAGTAAACTAGTGAACAAATGAACTAGTGAACTAGTGAACAATTGAACTAGTGAACAAATGAACTAATGAACTAGGGAACTAATGAACTAGTGAACTAATGAACTAGTGAACTAGTGAACAAATGTACTAGTGAACTAATGAACTAGTGAACAAATGAACTAGTGAACAACTGAACTAGTGAACTAATGAACTAGTGAAATAGTGAACAAATGAACTAGTGAACAAATGAACAAATGAACTAATGAACTAGTGAACTAGTGAACTAGTGAACAAATGAACTAGTGAACAAATGAACTAGTGAACTAATGAATTAGTGAACTAATGAACAAATGAATTAGTGAACTAATGAACTAGTGAACAAATGAACTAGTGAACAAATGAACTAATAAACTAGTGAACAAATGAACTAATGAACTAGTGAACAAATGAACTAGTGAACTAGTGAACAAATGAACTAATGAACTAGTGAACAAATGAACTAATGAACTAGTGAACTAGTGAACAAATGAACTAATTAACTAGTGAACAAATGAACTAGTGAACTAGTGAACAAATGAACTAGTGAACTAGTGAACAAATGAACTAGTGAACTAGTGAACAAATGAACTAATGAACTAATGAACTAGTGAACAAATGAACTAATGAACTAGTGAACAAATAAACTAGTGAACTAGTGAACAAATGAACTAGTGAACTAGTGAACTAGTGAACAAATGAACTAATGAACTAGTGAACTAGTGAACTAGTGAACAAATTAACTAATGAACTAGTGAACAAATTAACTAATGAACTAGTGAACAAATGAACTAGTAAACTATTGAACAAATGAACTAGTGAACTAGTGAACAAATGAACTAGTGAACAAATGAACTAGTAAACTAGTGAACAAATGAACAAATGAACTAGTGAACAAATGAACAAATGAACTAGTGAACTAGGGAACTAATGAACTAGTGAACTAATGAACTAGTGAACAACTGAACTAGTGAACTAGTGAACAAATGAACTAGTGAACTAGTGAACAAATGAACTAGTGAACAAATGAACTAGTGAACTAGTGAACAAATGAACTAGTAAACTAGTAAACTCGTGAACAAATGAACTAGGGAACTAATGAACTAGTGAACTAGTGAACTAATGAACTAGTGAACTAGGGAACTAATGAACTAGTAAACTAGTAAACTAGTGAACAAATGAAATAGTGAACAAATGAACTAGTGAACAAATGAACTAGTGAACAAATGTACTAATGAACTAATGAACTAGTGAACAAATGAACTAGTAAACTAGTAAATTAGTGAACAAATGAACTAGTGAACTAGGGAACTAATGAACTAGTGAACTAGTGAACTAATGAACTAGTGAACAAATGAACTAGTGAACTAGTGAACTAATGAACTAGGGAACTAATGAACTAGTGAACTAATGAACTAGTGAACTAGTGAACAAATGAACTAATGAACTAGGGAACTAATGAACTAATGAACTAGGGAACTAATGAACTAATGAACTAGTGAACAAATGAACTAGTGAACTAGTGAACAAATGAACTAGTAAACTAGTGAACAAATGAACTAGTGAACTAGTGAACAAATGAACTAGTGAACTAGTGAACAATTGAACTAGTGAACAAATGAACTAATGAACTAGGGAACTAATGAACTAGTGAACTAATGAACTAGTGAACTAGTGAACAAATTAACTAGTGAACTAGTGAACAAATGAACAAATGAACTAGTGAACAAATGAACTAATGAACTAGTGAGCTAGTGAACAAATTAACTAGTGAACTAGTGAACAAATGAACAAATGAACTAGTGAACTAGTGAACAAATGAACTAATGAACTAGTGAGCTAGTGAACTAGTGAACAAATGAACTAGTGAACTAATGAGCTGTCTGTCTTCCAGGAGGGACCCGGTGAAGACGGAGCCTCTGGGGAAGAGGAGGAGACTGAGAGACAGGTGAGAGGGACAGACAGGTGGCAGGAAGTTGTGGAAATTATTTCAGATTTTTTTTTTATAATATATATATATATATATATACACACACACACACACACACACACACGGACACACACACGGACACTCAATAAAAAGTCTTTATTTCATAATGACTCCACTGGCTCCGCCCCCAGACTGTCCCAACCAACCAAATTCCTCTGTGTGAAACAGGAAGAGGAGGAGCTTCACATCACTCCAGGTACAGTAGACACGTTAAGGCAGTGGTTCTCAAACTGTGGGGCGGGACCCTCTAGTGGGGCGCGGAGGTACTACAGGTGGGCCGCAGCCCTCTAGTGGAGTGCGAGGGTATTACAGGTGAGGCGCAACCCTCTAGTGGGGCGCGGAGGTATTACAGGTGAGGCGCAGCCCTCTAGTGGAATGCGAGGGTATTACAGGTGGGGCGCGGCCCTCTAGTGGAGCGCGGCGGTATTACAGGTGGGGCGCGGCCCTCTAGTGGAGCGCGGGGGTATCACAGGTGGGGCGCGACCCTCTAGTGGAGCGTGAGGGCATTACAGGTGAGGCGCGACCCTCTAGTGGAGCGCGGAGGTATTACAGGTGAGGCGCAACCCTCTAGTGGAGCGCGGAGGTATTACAGGTGAGGCGCAACCCTCTAGTGGAGCGTGAGGGCATTACAGGTGAGGCGCGACCCTCTAGTGGAGCGTGGAGGTATTACAGGTGGGGCGCAGCCCTCTAGTGGAGGGCGAGGGTATTACAGGTGGGGCGCGGCCCTCTAGTGGAGCGCGGCGGTATTACAGGTGGGGCGCGGCCCTCTAGTGGAGCGCGGGGGTATCACAGGTGGGGCGCGACCCTCTAGTGGAGCGTGAGGGCATTACAGGTGAGGCGCGACCCTCTAGTGGAGCGCGGAGGTATTACAGGTGAGGCGCAACCCTCTAGTGGAGCGTGGAGGTATTACAGGTGGGGCGCAGCCCTCTAGTGGAGTGCGAGGGTATTACAGGTGGGGCGCGACCCTCTAGTGGAGCGTGGGGGTATTACATGTGAGGCGCGACCCTCTAGTGGGGCGCGGAGGTATTACAGATGGGGCGCGACCCTCTAGTGGAGCGTGGGGGTATTACAGGTGAGGCGCGACCCTCTAGTGGGGCATGGAGGTATTACAGGTGAGGCGCAGCCCTCTAGTGGAGCGCGGAGGTATTACAGGTGAGGCGCGACCCTCTAGTGGAGCGTGGAGGTATTACAGGTGGGGCGCAGCCCTCTAGTGGAGTGCGAGGGTATTACAGCTGGGGCGCGACCCTCTAGTGGAGCGCGGCGGTATTACAGGTGGGGCGCGGCCCTCTAGTGGAGCGTGGGGGTATCACAGGTGGGGCGCGACCCTCTAGTGGAGCGTGGGGGTATTACAGGTGAGGCGCGACCCTCTAGTGGGGCATGGAGGTATTACAGGTGAGGCGCAGCCCTCTAGTGGAGCGCGGAGGTATTACAGGTGAGGCGCGACCCTCTAGTGGAGCGTGGAGGTATTACAGGTGGGGCGCAGCCCTCTAGTGGAGTGCGAGGGTATTACAGGTGGGGCGCGACCCTCTAGTGGAGCGCGGCGGTATTACAGGTGGGGCGCGACCCTCTAGTGGAGCGTGGGGGTATTACAGGTGGGGCGCGACCCTCTAGTGGAGCGTGGGGGTATTACAGGTGAGGCGCGACCCTCTAGTGGAGCGCGGAGGTATTACAGGTGGGGCGCGACCCTCTAGTGGAGCGTGGGGGTATTACAGGTGAGGCGCGACCCTCTAGTGGAGCGCGGAGGTATTACAGGTGAGGCGCAACCCTCTAGTGGAGCGCGGAGGTATTACAGGTGGGGCGCAGCCCTCTAGTGGAGCGTGGAGGTATTACAGGTGAGGCGCGACCCTCTAGTGGGGCATGGAGGTATTACAGGTGAGGCGCAGCCCTCTAGTGGAGTGCGAGGGTATTACAGGTGAGGCGCAACCCTCTAGTGGAGCGCGGAGGTATTACAGGTGGGGCGCAGCCCTCTAGTGGAGCGCTGGGGTATTACAGGTGGGGCGTGACCCTCTAGTGGAGCGCGGAGGTATTACAGGTGAGGCGCAGCCCTCTAGTGGAGTGCGAGGGTATTACAGGTGAGGCGCGACCCTCTAGTGGAGCGCGGAGGTATTACAGGTGAGGCGCGACCCTCTAGTGGGGCATGGAGGTATTACAGGTGAGGCGCGACCCTCTAGTGGGGCATGGAGGTATTACAGGTGAGGCGCAGCCCTCTAGTGGAGTGCGAGGGTATTACAGGTGAGGCGCAACCCTCTAGTGGAGCGCGGAGGTATTACAGGTGGGGCGCAGCCCTCTAGTGGAGCGCTGGGGTATTACAGGTGGGGCGTGACCCTCTAGTGGAGCGCGGAGGTATTACAGGTGAGGCGCAGCCCTCTAGTGGAGTGCGAGGGTATTACAGGTGAGGCGCGACCCTCTAGTGGAGCGCGGAGGTATTACAGGTGAGGCGCGACCCTCTAGTGGGGCATGGAGGTATTACAGGTGAGGCGCGACCCTCTAGTGGGGCATGGAGGTATTACAGGTGAGGCGCAGCCCTCTAGTGGAGTGCGAGGGTATTACAGGTGAGGCGCAACCCTCTAGTGGAGCGCGGAGGTATTACAGGTGGGGCGCAGCCCTCTAGTGGAGCGTGGAGGTATTACAGGTGAGGCGCGACCCTCTAGTGGGGCATGGAGGTATTACAGGTGAGGCGCAGCCCTCTAGTGGAGTGCGAGGGTATTACAGGTGAGGCGCAACCCTCTAGTGGAGCGCGGAGGTATTACAGGTGGGGCGCAGCCCTCTAGTGGAGCGCTGGGGTATTACAGGTGGGGCGTGACCCTCTAGTGGAGCGCGGAGGTATTACAGGTGAGGCGCAGCCCTCTAGTGGAGTGCGAGGGTATTACAGGTGAGGCGCGACCCTCTAGTGGGGCATGGAGGTATTACAGGTGAGGCGCAGCCCTCTAGTGGAGTGCGAGGGTATTACAGGTGAGGCGCGACCCTCTAGTGGGGCGCGGAGGTATTACAGGTGTGTATTACGAGGGGGAGATGCAGATTCTTAAAAAAACAATCCTAAGGAAAGGAGCTTCAATGGAGGAAAGGAGAGAATACCGACATGGCAACATTTAAAGTCGGGCACAAGTTTAACATTGTTTTCATAAAGTCATAAACTAAAGAGATTTAATTTTTTATTTACTCTAAACGTCGAACAAATAAATAACAAAACAATAAAATGAACAATAAGTATAAAGAAACAAAGATAACAATGATTAAACTGTAAACAGTAACATATCATATATATAAGTAGATTCATGCGGCCATGTTTGTAGTTCCATTGTTCCATTCCTTAATTCACCTGAAGAGAGGACAGACAGGTTCACCTGAAGAGAGGACAGACGGGTACAGGTGTGGTGGTGGTGATGCGTTCAGGCGTCATCGTAAACTTGAGCTCTCTCTCTCCTCATTGTGTTTCCATGGAAACAGCAGGTCGATGAACGGGCTGTTTCCATGGAGACGGCTCGCCATGGTAACTGCGCTGTTGGTTGTGAAGGACTGCGGGCTCTCAACCTGTCTCACTGCTCAGTGGGGTGAGACAGGTTCTGAACCACGGCGCTGCTAATGTCCTGTTTCTCTGACCTGTCTGTCTCTCCAGCAGCAGAGTCCCTCCACCAGTCTGTCTTCCTGTCAGCCATGTCGCCGCAGCCCGGCCGCCACCTGTCTCACTCTCTCTGCTGGGAGCAACACCACGACCTGTCTCACTCTCTCTGCTGGGAGCAACACCGCAAACTGCTGCCGGGCGTCTGGGGCGTCCACAGGGAGACGGTCCAGCACTGGAGCACCCAGCAGGTAGAGAGACAGACAGGTCCTCTCTCTGACCCGTCTGTCCCTCTGACCCGTCTGTCTCTCTCTCTAACCCGTCTGTCTCTTTCTCTGACCCGTCTGTCTCTTTCTCTAACCCGTCTGTCTCTCTCTAACATGTCTCTCTCTCTCTAACCTGTCTGTCTCTCTCTCTCTAACATGTCTCTCTCTCTCTAACATGTCTCTCTCTCTCTCTGACCCGTCTGTCTCTTTCTGACCCGTCTGTCTCTATCTCTCTCTCTCTCTCTCTCTCTCTCTCTCTCCCGTCTGTCTCTCTCTAACCCGTCTGTCTCTATCTCTAACATGTGTCTCTCTCTCTCTCTCTCTCTGACCCGTCTGTCTCTCTCTGACCCGTCTGTCTCTCTCTAACATGTCTCTCTCTCTCTAACCTGTCTGTCTCTCTCTCTCTAACATGTCTCTCTCTCTCTCTGACCCGTCTGTCTCTTTCTCTGACCCGTCTGTCTCTTTCTCTGACACGTCTGTCTCTCTCTAACCCGTCTGTCTCTATCTCTCTCTCTCTCTCTCTCTCTCTCTCTCTCTCTCTCTCTCCCGTCTGTCTCTCTCTAACCCGTCTGTCTCTCTCTAACATGTCTCTCTCTCTCTAACCTGTCTGTCTCTCTCTCTCTAACATGTCTCTCTCTCTCTAACATGTCTCTCTCTCTCTCTGACCCGTCTGTCTCTTTCTCTGACCCGTCTGTCTCTTTCTCTGACACGTCTGTCTCTCTCTCTCCCGTCTGTCTCTATCTCTAACATGTGTCTCTCTCTCTCTCTCTGACCCGTCTGTCTCTCTCTGACCCGTCTGTCTCTCTCTAACATGTCTCTCTCTCTGACCTGTCTGTCTCTCTCTCTAACATGTCTCTCTCTCTGACCTGTCTGTCTCTCTCTCTAACATGTCTCTCTCTCTCTGACCTGTCTGTCTCTCTGCAGGTGTCAGACTTCATCGAGTCTCTTCCTGGTTGTGAAGAACAGGCCAAACGGTTCAGAGACGAGGTGAGACGACCAATCAGCTGCTAGATCATGACCTCATCGTTGAACCTGCTGTGATCTCATTGGTTCCCGCTTCTGTCCGTCTAGCAAATCGATGGGCGGGCCTTCCTTCTACTTACCCAACGGGACATCGTCAGGATCATGTCAATCAAACTTGGTCCCGCCCTCAAAATTTACAACTCCATCCTGATGTTCAAACACGGCGAGGACCGGAGCCAATCAGACGCCGAGGACCGGGACCGGAGCCAATCAGACGCCGAGGACCGGGACCGGAGCCAATCAGACGCCGAGGACCGGGACCGGAGCCAATCAGACGCCGAGGACCGGGACCGGAGCCAATCAGACGCCGAGGACCGGGACCGGAGCCAATCAGACGCCGAGGACCGGAGCCAATCAGACGCCGAGGACAGGGACCGGAGCCAATCAGACGCCGAGGACCGGAGCCAATCAGACGCTGCTCATTTAGCATCCAATCATCAGTGGGTCTGACCTTCTGACTCCACTGTGATCTCAGGTGTTTTCTCAGGTGTGACGTGCATCAAAAAGAAGAAAACAAGACAAAAACAAAAAGTTCGAGTACCATTCCAGGTTCCGCCTCCTTGAAGGGGTGGGGCTAAATGCAGGTGACAGGTGACTTGTTTCCTCGGAGACGTAAATATAGTTTTCAACAGAATGAAGAAACACCTGATAACACAAAGTGTTTACAATGTTCATAAAGTTTCCAACTTGAATCTCTTTGAACACACGATTGCTGCCAGCTGATTGGCTGAGACCTTAAGAAACACTAAAACACAGGAAGTTGATTTCTAATCCATATTTCTGATAAATAATAAAAGTTTGTGAAAATATATTTTTGTTAACAACTTACATGTGAATACTTGTGGATTAAAAGCCATTTACTAAATGATAATGAGGAAACGACCTTAAAGGGTTAAATTGTGAGAAAGTGTCATCTGATTATGAGACGTTTTTAAGATGAGAAGATATGGAGAAGCTCTTTATGAATGTACCGGCTCATACGGCCCACAGGTGGCGCTCGATGACATCACGCTGTGGCTCCGCCCACAGGTGACGCTCAACGACATCACGCTGTGGCTCCACCCCCACTGTAATGACACTTTGAAGGCGGAGCAGTGTGACGTCATCGTTCCTCCAGAACTCAGGGTTTTACATCGGTCACTTCCTGTCAGGTGATCTTCATGACCAGCACTCAGAAGTCCCGCCTCCTCCGCTGTGATTGGTCACTTTGTGAAGGGAGACGACATCATCTTTATATTTATAATGTATTCTGTCGTGTTATGAAGAGTATCTATTGTATCTCTAGAGATTTATATTTTAGACTTTATAAATAAATATAAATATATATATTTGTATTGTTTCTCCCCTGACTCCTCCTCCTTGGTGATGTCACTGTGATGTCACACGCTCAGTCTTTTTCTTTGCTGTTTCTGTCTGTGTTTGAGGAGATGAATAAAGTTTCTCTTGAACAGTGTATTGTATTGGGTGCTCGTGCGAAGAGAAGTCCAGACTTCGATGAGTTCTAATAAACGTTTTAATTAAAGTTCCATGATGACGTCTAGACTTGTCTAGAGGGGTCACACATCAGGGGGAGGACCCCCAGACCACAGGGGGTCCAGTCCCTTTGTTCCTGGTCCTGGTCCAGTCCCTTTGTTCCTGGTCCTGGTCCAGTCCCTTTGTTCCTGGTCCTGGTCCAGTCCCTTTGTACCTGGTCCTGGTCCAGTCCTCTGTTCCTGGTCCTGGTCCAGTCCTTTGTTCCTGGTCCAGTCCCTTTGTTCCTGGTCCAGTCCTCTGTTCCTGGTCCTGGTCCAGTCCCTTTGTTCCTGGTCCTGGTGCAGTCCCTTTGTTCCTGGTCCAGTCCTCTGTTCCTGGTCCTGGTCCAGTCCTTTGTTCCTGGTCCTGGTCCAGTCCCTTTGTTCCTGGTCCTGGTCCAGTCCTCTGTTCCTGGTCCTGGTCCAGTCCCTTTGTACCTGGTCCTGGTCCAGTCCCTTTGTTCCTGGTCCTGGTCCAGTCCCTTTGTTCCTGGTCCTGGTCCAGTCCCTTTGTACCTGGTCCTGGTCCAGTCCTCTGTTCCTGGTCCTGGTCCAGTCCTTTGTTCCTGGTCCAGTCCCTTTGTACCTGGTCCAGTCCTCTGTTCCTGGTCCTGGTCCAGTCCTTTGTTCCTGGTCCAGTCCCTTTGTTCCTGGTCCAGTCCTCTGTTCCTGGTCCTGGTCCAGTCCTTTGTTCCTGGTCCTGGTCCAGTCCCTTTGTTCCTGGTCCTGGTCCAGTCCCTTTGCTCCTGGTCCAGTCCCTTTGCTCCTGGTCCAGTCCCTTTGTTCCTGGTCCTGGTCCAGTCCCTTTGCTCCTGGTCCAGTCCCTTTGTTCCTGGTCCTGGTCCAGTCCCTTTGCTCCTGGTCCTGGTCCAGTCCCTTTGCTCCTGGTCCTGGTCCAGTCCCTTTGCTCCTGGTCCTGGTCCAGTCCTTTGTTCCCGGTCCTTGTTAACCCTCAGCCTGATCACTCTTCATTACAAACCAGACTAGTGACTCTGTGATACATTCATACCTGAACTACTTCTAAACAATAAAAAGCAACTGGTGACTTCCGTTGCTAATACATATTTCCATGAGGCTCTCTTCTGATCACATCTGAAGTATTGTAACGAACACACAGACATCATTTCATGTGCAAGTCCAAAATGAACATTTACAATTCTACAACAGCGATGCTGAGGCGACCTGCGGGACCATGAAGGTCTCGCTGAACACGAAGCCACTTGATCCACCGGAGGCGGACCCTGGTCTCTGTCCTGGTCTCTGTTCTGGGGGGACCACAGGACAAAGTCTGGTCCTCAGAGGTTTTGGTGACCTCTGGTCTAGAGGCCAGGTGTGGAGACTGAGGTCTTCCTCCAGGTGACGGTCAGCAGCTCTGGTGTTCAGGACCCCGTAGAGACCTGATCCATAGAGACCTGATCCATAGAGACCTGATCCGTAGAGACCTGATTCATAGAGACCTGATCCGTAGAGACCCTGATCCGTAGAGACCTGATCTGTAGAGACCTGATCCATAGAGACCTGATCCGTAGAGACCTGATCCGTAGAGACCTGATTCATAGAGACCTGATTCATAGAGACCTGATCCGTAGAGACCTGATCCGTAGAGACCTGATCCGTAGAGACCTGATCCGTAGAGACCTGATCCATAGAGACCTGATCCGTAGAGACCCTGATCCGTAGAGACCCTGATCCGTAGAGACCTGATCCGTAGAGACCTGATTCGTAGAGACCCTGACCCAGATTCTCTGGAGGGGTCAGACAGGTTGTCTCACTGCTTTGATCTTCCTCCTTCGTCTTCACCACCTACCCACAATCCACTGCTCTCCTGGTTCTGGTCCTCACAGAGGCCTGTCCTGGGGGAACCATTAAAGTCTTTCAGTCTCAGCACAGAAACTAATTATTCACTCTGCCTCCGTCTCCTAGCAACAGCAGCATCCCAGAATCAGAGGACAGGGAGGAGGATCCAGGATCAGGCAGACAGACAGACAGGTTAGTGTGAGAAATTAATGATGAAGATGACGGTGACCTTCCTCATAATCTGTTAATCCTGTTTTCCACATCGGTCCTTCAGCTCACGAAACGTTGACACATGTCCAAAGAGGACGAGAAGCGGGACGTCTGATTGGTTAACGAGGACGAGAAGCGGGACGTCTGATTGGTTAACGAGGACGAGAAGCGGGACGTCTGATTGGTTAACGAGGACGAGAAGCGGGACGTCTGATTGGTTAACGAGGAATCGATCACCAAAATAAAGTTTGTGGAAGTTCAGTTAACGTTTGCGATAACTTTGACAGACAGGTTTACAGGGGCAGACAGGTTGTCTGGTGTTAGTGGGAGGAACCTGTCTCTCTCTCTGGAGGAGGAAATGAATTTACACTCAACACTGCAGGAGAGAGAGAGAGAGAGAGAGAGAGACGATGAGAGAGAGAGGGAGAGAGAGAGAGGGAGAGAGACGATGAGAGAGAGAGAGGGAGAGAGAGAGAGAGAGAGAGAGAGAGACGATGAGAGAGAGAGAGAGAGACAGAGAGAGAGAGACGATGAGAGAGAGAGAGAGAGAGAGAGAGAGACGATGAGAGAGAGAGAGGGAGAGAGAGAGAGAGAGAGAGAGAGAGAGAGAGAGAGAGAGAGAGAGAGAGAGAGAGAGAGACGATGAGAGGACACGTTTAAAGACGAGGAAGCATCGGAGGATGATGAAGATGAAGAGAAAAGAGACGAAACATGAAGCGACCGGAGCTCCAACGGTGAGACTCATGCTGATGATCAATATGCTGATGATCAATATGCTGATGATCAATATGCTGCAGTGATTACAGTACTGATCAATACTGATCAATACTGACAGATATATGATGATCAATACTGTCTTCTCTGTGCTCTCTCTGTATGTTATTGATCGGCTGAATGAACTGAAGGATTGATTGCTATTGATCAGTATATCGATAGTTGTCAGAGGAGCTGCAATGCATGTTGGGAAATGTAGTCGCTGCAGCTCTGACTTTGTGTTTGTTCTTGTAGTAGTTTGTGCCTTTGAGCGACTTTATTGTCCCGGAAGGGAGATTTGTCTCCACAGCACTGAACACGTCCTGTTGTGAGGTTGTCTTGTGTCTCTGAGGTTGTCTTGTGTCTCTGAGGTTGTCTTGTGTCTCTGAGGTTGTCTTGTGTCTCTGAGGTTGTCTTGTGTCTATGTTGTTGTCTTGTGTCTCTGAGGTTGTTTTGTGTCTCTGTTGTTGTCTTGTGTCTCTGAGGTTGTCTTGTGTCTCTGAGGTTGTTTTGTGTCTCTGTTGTTGTCTTGTGTCTCTGAGGTTGTCTTGTGTCTCTGAGGTTGTCTTGTGTCTATGTTGTTGTCTTGTGTCTCTGAGGTTGTTTTGTGTCTCTGTTGTTGTCTTGTGTCTCTGAGGTTGTCTTGTGTCTCTGAGGTTGTTTTGTGTCTCTGTTGTTGTCTTGTGTCTCTGAGGTTGTCTTGTGTCTCTGAGGTTGTTTTGTGTGTTTCTGAGGTTGTTTTGTGTGTCTCTGAGGTTGTCTTGTGTCTCTGAGGTTGTCTTGTGTCTCTGAGGTTGTTTTGTGTCTCTGTTGTTGTCTTGTGTCTCTGAGGTTGTCTTGTGTCTCTGAGGTTGTTTTGTGTGTTTCTGAGGTTGTTTTGTGTGTCTCTGTTGTTGTCTTGTGTCTCTGTTGTTGTCTTGTGTCTCTGAGGTTGTCTTGTGTCTCTAAGGTTGTTTTGTGTGTTTCTGAGGTTGTTTTGTGTGTCTCTGTTGTTGTCTTGTGTCTCTGTTGTTGTCTTGTGTCTCTGAGGTTGTCTTGTGTCTCTAAGGTTGTTTTGTGTCTCTTTGTTGTTGTCTTGTGTCTCTTTGTGGTTGTCTTGTGTCTCTTTGAGGTTGTCTTGTGTCTCTGAGGTTGTCTTGTGTCTCTAAGGTTGTTTTGTGTCTCTTTGTTGTTGTCTTGTGTCTCTTTGTGGTTGTCTTGTGTCTCTTTGAGGTTGTCTTGTGTCTCTGAGGTTGTCTTGTGTGGCTGAGGTTGTTTTGTGTGTCTGAGGTTGTTTTGTGTATCTGTGTTGTTGTTTTGTGTCTCTTTGTGGTTGTTTTGTGTCTCTGTGTGGTTGTCTTGTGTCTCTGAGGTTGTTTTGTGTCTCTGTGTTGTTGTCTTGTGTCTCTTTGTGGTTGTCTTGTGTCTCTCTAAGGTCGTTCTATTTCATCCTTACTGACCGCCAGAGGCAGTGTTTCACACTGGATATGTTCAATATCGCGCTTGCGCAGTTCGAGTAATTATAACAACAAAGTCACGTGTGTGACCTCGGGTGACCCCCAGCCGGGTATAACTTACCGCGTCATCCCGAGCTCGGTTCTTTTTCATCTTCTCGCTGCGCAGGCTAACTAGTTTGTTAGCATCAGCTTTGGCTGAACTTGTGTAGAAGAAAGCTCGTCGCCTGTAGCCTTGTGACCTCCGGTCGGAGTTGCGGGTCTCTCGCCCTCCAAAGGCTGCGACAGCTAGAACCTCCTAGGAGGAGACTGTGCGCTTCTACATCCGGACCATCGAGCCGGACGGCGTACCTATTTTCGGTCATCACCAGGTCGGCTATCTTCACACCGTGAAGCAACACCGGGTGAGATCGACTAATATTGTGTCTGCAACAGCAGATTCCACGGGCGCTCTCGCTCCTGCTAACTAAGTGGAGCGCTAACGGAAGCGCGCCGCCCGGCGTAGCTACATCGCTACCGCCGCGGCCGGCTTTCTGTGAGCAGCGTCCCGGTCAGGCTGACTGAGGGGACGCTAACGAGAGCGACGTCGGTAAACATTGCGGCTGTGGTAGGTAGCGTAGCGTTGCTACTCGGGCTAACTGAGAGCCACGCTAGGTGGGACGCTACCGAGGTTACGTCGATGACGGTAGACTGACAGCGTGTACATCAACATCGGTAAACATCGCGGCTGTTATAGGAGTACGTCGATGACAGTACTAACAGCGATTGACGGTACTGACAGCGTGTAGCTGCTGATACAGCAGCTACTAGACTAGCCATAGCTACTAGTGAGGAGAGTTTCCTAGACGTGCTCCCCTCTCCCCCCACTAGACAGACTGTGCCCGTCCTGTCGCCACAGGACCAGCCTCCACAGTAGCGCAGCGCTAGCCCACTGTAGCTGACTGCTAGGACGCCAAGAGTCACAGCTACTGTACTGGTGAGGAGAGCGTCCTCGCTCCCCCCCCACTAAGACAGGCTGTGCCTGTCCTGTTGCCACAGGTCCGGCCTCCACAGTGGCGCAGTGCTCCCACTGTAGCTGACTGCTAGGACGCCAAGAGTCACAGCTACTGTACTGGTGAGGAGAGCGTCCTCGCTCCCCCCCCACTAAGACAGGCTGTGCCTGTCCTGTCGCCACAGGTCCGGCCTCCACAGTGGCGCAGTGCTCCCGCTGTAGCTGACTGCTAGGACGCCAAGAGTCACAGTTGCTGTACTGGTGAAGAGAGTGTTCTCGCTCCCCCTAACTAAGTCAGGCTGTGCCTGTCCTGTCGCCACGGGACCAGCCTCCACAGTAGCACAGTGCTCCCGCTGTAGCTGACTGCTAGGAAGCCAAGAGCCACAGCGACTGTACTGGTGAAGAGTGTCCTCGCTCCCCCCCACTAGACAGCCTGTGCCTGTCCCGTCGCCACAGGACCGGCCTCCACAGTAGCACAGCGCTCAGACGCTGTAGCTGACTGCTAGGACGCCAGGAATCACAGTTGCCGTACTGGTGAAGAGAGTGTTCTCGCTCCCCCTAACTAAGTCGGGCTGTGCCGTCCTCTCGCCACAGGACTGGCCTCCACAGTAGCTCAGTGCTCCCGCTGTAGCTGACTGCTAGGACGCTAGGAGCCACAGCTACTGTACTGGTGAAAAGAGTGCCCTCGCTCCCCCTAACTAAGTCAGGCTGTGCCTGTCCTGTCGCAGAGGGACCGGCCTCCACAGTAGCACAGTGCTCCCGCTGTAGCTCACTGCTAGGACGCCAGGAGCCACAGCGACTGTACTGGTGAAGAGGGTGCCCTCGCTCCCTCCCACTAAACAGACTGTGCCTGTCCTGTTGCCACAGGACCAGTCTCCACAGAGGACAGCAGGAATCACAGCTACTGTACTAGTGAAGAGAGTGCTCTCGCTAGACAGACTGTGCCTGGCCTGTTGCCACATGACCGGTTCCCCACTAGCCCAGTGCTCTCGCTGAAGCTTACTGGTAGGACACCGAGGATCACAGCTACTGGACTAGTGAAGAGAGCGCTGCGCTCCCCTCTCCTAGACAGACTGTGCCGGCCTGTTTCCACAGTAGCACAGTGCTCCCGCTGAGGCTTACCGGTAGGCCAGGAATCACAGCTACCGCACTAGCGAAGAGAGCCGTACTAGCAGAGAGTGCTTTATGAAGAGAGAGAAGCGCTCCCTTCACGCTAGACGGACTGTGTCTGACCTGTTTCCACAGGACTTGTTTCAACAGTAGCAGAGTGTTCGCGCTTGGCTTACTGCTAGGACACCAGTAATTACCGCTACAATACTAGGGAGGAGAGTGTCCTCACTCCCTATCTCTTACTGTTCCCTGCCCCTTCTCTAGCAGTCAGCAGAGCACCCCGCTCAGACGGACTTCGTAATCCACATCGATTAGCGGGGCAGGGTCCCCTCAGACTCAGGCTTAGGTTTAACCTTGCCGGCTGTGGGACCTGTGCGGCTCCTCTCCAGCCTAAAGACGGCCATGACCCTTGGCCTCGAGCCCGGGGGAGGGTCTCTCGCCTTCCGACATAGTGCGGAGAGGACTGAGGCATCAGACCCATCCGCGGCTGAGCCGGTCCCAGAGAAGGACATTATGTCACTGGCAGTGTCCGCCAATTTCTTACTGAGTACAGTGGCGAGCGGCCCTCCCATGCTTCCGGGCCTGGTTCCCGTTCCTCTGGCCATACCCCTTCGGCGGGAGCAGTCGACGACTCTAGGGGTCTGTCATCCGCAGGGCGCTGGCAATGCCTTCTTCAGGCACATTCCCACCCCTGCCACCTTTTCTGTCCCTCCCTCTGAGGGAGCTGCACGCATGCGGGGGAGACACCAGAGGTGCGCTCTCCCATCTCTTACGGCAGATGGCCGAACCCTGGCATCCATAGAGGACGCGGCAAAAAGGGGGCCTTGAGGCCAGCCATTGAGCCGAATATTGCATCTCGCACATTTGAGGCCAGCGGTCGGGTACCCTTGACCCCCAAGGTCAAGGGTACCCGACTGCTTTCCCAGGCTTACAAGATGGCAGCAGGGGCTCCAGGTCGGCCCCCAGCTCACCCCAATAGCCACCAGTTGCCTCAGCGTCTCGCTGAGAGGCAGAGCTGCTCCCAAACGCGACTCTTCCAGCGCGTGCCCCCCAGACAACCTTCGAACCGGGGCACTAACGGTCGCCGCCGCCGCCCCCCCCCCCCCCCCAAGAGCCCTTAAGGGCAGGGGGGGCAGGGACTGAGGTCCTTGGGCCGCCTGTAGGTCACTTCTCCCAGCGGTAGGTGGAAGCAGCTACTGGGCACCTCACACTCCGGACCCCTGGGTTGTTTCGAAGGAAGCCCTAATCCAGGGGCACAGGCCACAGCCCGGGGCCACAGCCCGGGGCCACAGCCCGGGGTCACAGCCCGGGGGGTTCTACTTAATCTACTGGGCGGCAGACTGCGCCCAGTTCTAGGTCGGAGGGAACTCAACAAGTCCTGGGGTCTTGCCATTCATAGGCTGAGCACAGCAGGCGCCCTTCGTGCTGTCTCCAGAGGAGACTGGTTCACATCTGTCGACTTGAAGGATGCCTATTTTTAGGTGGCCCATTGTGCTTAGCCACAGGTGGTTCCTTCATTGGCCTGTCAAGGCCGTTATCTTGGTTCAGGGTGCTTCCGTTCGGACTCTCCCTCTACCCACAAGTATTCACAGAAGGTGTCACTGCTGCTCCCCATTGGCGTGGTTCCATCCCGTCGGGAAGTGGTCACAACAGACGCCTGCCCTTCGGGGCAGTGTGGCAGAACAGGACTGCTCGGGGGAGGGGGTCCGCTCAGGACCTCATTGAGCAGGTCAAGGTCACCTAGCGCTCAAACATTTCCTTCCATACTTGAGAGGAAAAACAGGTACTTCGGTCGGACAACACCTCGACCGTGTTCCACTGGTTCTCCTTAAGGGAGAGGACCAGTCCTCTGGGTCAATATGCCCTGGCTCACATGTGGCCAGAGGGCCTTCTTTATGCTTTCCCCCCATTTTCCTCTGATCTGCCAAAGCTCCTCAGTGTTATTCAAGGGGGCCACAGACTAGTGCTGGTTGCCCCATTATGGCCAGCCAGGACTTGGTTTCCCCTGTTGCAGACTCTGCTGCGGGACGCCATGGCGCCTCCCTCATAGGAGAAACCTCCTATTGCAGCTAGGTGGTCGGATCTAGCATTCCGATCCCAGCCGCCGTCAACGAGGGGCCCGAGCGGCCGCCGAGCGGCTGCACAGAGCCAGTCAGGAAGACTATTCTGAAGGCCAGAGCGCCATCTACCCGTCTACAGGACGAGGACTCCGCACAGTACAGTGCCCCGTGCCTGCTGTACTAGAGTTTCTGCAGTCCCTCCTAGAGGAGGGTCAGTCTCCCTCTACCCTGAGGAGGTACATAGCTGCTATTTCAGGGCAGCATGCTGAGGTTGACAATGACAGGGTACTGAGCCACAGGCTGTTGTCCCTCTCCTTAGACGGGGCGCAGCGGCTGCACCCTTCGAGCGCCCCGAAGGCTCCTCAGGGGACTTGTCCGTCGTAATGGACGCCCTATGTTCGCCTCTTGCAACCGAGGCAGAGGCTGAGATGTCTGTCGGCAAGGACTGCTTTTTTTCTCCTCCTTGCCATCACTTCGGCAGGCGAGTAGGCAAGCCACACGCCCTGTTGGTGAGCGAATCCTGTCTGAGGTGGAACTCAAGACAGGCCTGATGTGGCCTAATGCAGCGTTTTCCCCCAGGGGTGGGGAAACGCTGGTATCTCAACCAGCCTATCCAGCTGACAGTCAGAGCTTCTGTGCCTGGTGCGGGTCCTCGAAACCTAGGTCCAAGCCACCGCATGCATACGGCGGTCGGGCCAGTTTAGTTGTCCTAGGAGAGACCTAAGAAGGGCTGTGCCCTTTCGAAACAGCGCCTGTCCCACTGAATAGTGGGGACCGGGGCCTGTGCATACAGAGCGAATGGCCGTGCTCGGACATCCATTCTACCAGGATTGTCACCACATCAGGGGCAACCTTGAGAGGTGTGCCCATGCAGGATACATGTGCTGCAGCCTTAGGGGCATTACCCAGCACTTCTAACAGAGACTTGAGTGAATGTTGCCACCGTAAGGGGCGGCTGTAGCTCAGGGGGATGAGTGGTCGTCCCGCAACCACAAGGTAGCCGGTTCAATCCCCAGTCCCCCCATAGCTCACACGTCAAAGTGTCCCTGAGCAAGACACTAAACCCTAAAATTCCTCCCCAGGCACCTCACAGGGCTGCCCACTGCTCCCTAAGACACTAAGGATGGGTTAAATGCAGAGGACACATTTCATGTATGTATGTACTATGACGAATAAAAAGGATTTCTATTTCTATTTCTATTCCACCCCTCACCCACTGGGTGTGGTTCTTGGCCCAAATTCCTCTGCTTGAGCCATATGAGGTAGTTCCTGTGGGATTCCTCGTGACTTTGTTGGTATAAGTCATCCAGTGTGAAACACTGCCTCTGGCGGTCAGTAAGGATGAAATAGAACGAAAGTTACGAAGGTAACTACGGTTCTATGAATCCTGGATGACCGCCAGAGTTCTTGGTCACTCGGAATCTCGTGATTTCGCGAGAAGATTCCGCAGAACCGAGCTCGGGATGACGCGGTAAGTTATACCCGGCTGGGGGTCACCCGAGGTCACACACGTGACTTTGTTGTTATAATTACTCAAACTGAGCAAGCGCGATATTGAACATATCCAGTGTGAAACACTGCCTCTGGCGGTCATCCAGGATTCATAGAACCGTAGTTACCTTCGTAACTTTCGTTTTGTGTCTCTGTGTTGTTTTAGTTTTTTTTTCAACCTGACTCTCTCCCTGCCTGTCTCTCTTACAGGAAGTCGGTGACTGAGTCCAGGTGAGGTGGCAGTGGGCGGGGCTTAGCCCACTGCCGTCTGATTGGTTGGTGGTGATGATCGCGACTGGCGGCCTCCTGCGGATCAACGCACGGCGACAGGACTCACTGAGGTCCAAACCACACAAAGCACACACACACAAGAGGAAGAGCAAGAACAAGAGGTAACACACACACACACACACACACACACACACACACACACACACACACACACACACTGAACGTCAGCAGTGATGTCACTTCCTGCCCCCTCAGGAGGAACGAGGTGGTGGTGGTGAAGGCGAGGTTGAAGCTGTGTTCTGTCCCGGGTCTCGTGGCGGCGCTGGGCGTTCTGGTCCTGCTGGTGGGCTCGGTCATGGCGGCTCTGGGCTACTGGCCTCGGGAAGGACTCTTCTTCAGCGCTCAGCCCCGAGAGGCCACCGCCATGGCCTCGGTGGCCTCCAGCAGATCCACACCTGCCGAGGCTCAGGTGAGAACCAGGATCCCTTCGGAAAGAGATTTCAGGGTCAACGATCAGGTTCAGGAAGCAGGAAGCACCTGCTGGACGGTCTTCCAACCAGTTCTGAACCAGATGTTTTGTTTCTCTAACTGCTTCCAGGGAGGAGGAGGTTTCAACCGGACTGAAACCCTCAACGGGACGACGGGAGGACTTCCACGAGGCTTCCTGGAGGATTTTCTGGACAGGTAAACCAGGTGTAGTCTCTAAAGATGTGGCGGGTGAGTAGTACTTGTAGTGGAGCAGAAGTGTGAAGTAGTTGGAAGTACTACTCGGTAAAGTACCTGTACGCTTCCATATATTCCACCACTGAAGATCAGTCGTTGTCACAGACATGTGAATAACAACTTTTTACAGAAGAGAATCGAACACGGCCTGAGGACCGCCTGGACCCCACAGGGGGTCCTGGAGGACCTTCTAGTCCTAAAGACCCAGAGGGTCCAAAGGGACTAGAGTGTCCTCCAGGACCTTCCAGAAGGTAGGACCTAAAGACCCAGAAGGTCCTAAAGGCCCTACCTTCTGGAAGGTCCTAAAGACCCAGATGGTCCTAAAGGACTAGATTGTGCTCCATGACCTTCTAGTCCTTTAGGACATTATAGTTGTCCTAAAGGACTAAAGGTCCTACCTTCCAGAAGGTAGGACCTTTAGGACCTTCTGGAGGACTTCTGGAGGTCCCGTAGGACATTCTAGTCCTTTAGGACCTTCTGGGTCTTTTACTCTCCTCTAAAGAGACAGGTATGTCCCTCAGGAGGTGGTGGAGACCAAACACAGAACCAATAGAGAATATGCAATGTCTCTGCAGGTATCTGTGCTCTGATTGGCTGTATGAAATGTCTCTGCAGGTATCTGTGCTCTGATAGGCTGAAGGTCTTCGGCCCTCTCATCATGGGCATCGGGATCTTCCTCTTCATCTGTGCCAACGCCGTCCTGCATGAGAACCGGGACAAAAAGACCAAAGTCATCAACCTGCGAGACATCTACTCCACCGTCATCGACCTCCACGGCCTCCGCAAGCCCAGCGCCTCCTGCTGCGCCTCCTCCGGCGCCTCCTCCTCCACCAACGCCCTCAACGGCCTCGTCAACTACGTCCAATCAAAGAGCCTGGAGGCCAAACCCAGGGCATACCCCGCCTCCCTGCTGAGCAGGAGGGAGGGAGGAGGAGGAGCAGGAGGAGGAGGAGCAGCAGGAGCAGGAGGAGGAGGAGCAGGAGCAGGAGGAGGAGGAGGAGGAGCAGGAGCAGTAGGAGGAGGAGCAGGAGCAGGAAGAGGAAGACAGGTCAGTGATGGAGGAGGAGGAGCAGTGTTCAGTATCTACCAGGAACAGCCAGACGCTCCTCCTCCTCCCTCCTCCTGCTGGACCTCTTTGCAGAAGGAGGCACTCAGCTCCGCCCCCTTACCCCTGGGGCTGGGCGGGGGCGGGGCCACGGGGGTTGAGGAGGAGGAGCCTGCATGTGCACCTCCTCCTCTGCGCTCCTCCACTCCAGCAGCTTCCTGCAGCTCCTCCGGCCTCCACCAGGGGGCTCTGCTCCTCCTCTCCTGCTCCTCCCTCACCGCCTCCTACCTGTCGCTCTCCTCCCTGTCTCACCTCCTCTCCTCCTCGGCCACGCCCCCTACCTACAGGAGGCGGAGCCTGCCGGCCGGCGGCAGCAAGCCAAGCCACAGAGAGGACGAGTCCTTTGAGTCCCCCGAGATGACGTCATCGCATCGCGTGACCTCACACAGGTCGGGGGAAGTGACATCACACAGGAAGTACTCCGACAGGAAGTACTCCGACAGGGAGAAACTGAGGATGATCTCTCAGGCGGATTCTGGTTTGACGCAGAAGGAGGAGGGATGAGGAGGCCGGCCAATCGGAGCTGACTGTGATCGATGACATCAGCATGACATCATCGCTCACACCAGGAAGTAGCAATAAAGACAACGTTTCTCTTGTTTCACGACACGAGGGCATGATGTTTGTGTCTTATTAGAGTATTTTATGTATTTATGTGGAAACCTGGAGGACGAAAGAAGCCACTGAAGGTCACTTCCTGTTTGTGACGTTTATTCATTTAACCCTTTGATGCCCCTTATTCATTATTTAAATGAATATATTTCCTTCAAAAGATTAAACTGTGACCCTGAAATGTTGGACATCATTCATCACTTCAATATAAATAATCAACCAAACATCTCCATCAGCATGACGCTGTTCAAAGTCACACAAATACAACCTGAGCGTTGAGACTGACGGGTTGCGTTTAGAGTTGTAGCTCCGCGACGTCTTCCACTGGAACCTGATGACTTCTTCCTAGTTTTAACAGTGACGACGAGTACGTGTTCTCTCAGCTTAACTCAACAGAAACATTTCCATCAATAAAGCAACTTGAAGCACATTGAGTTTGAATTTTCTGTCAAATATTTGTTTTATTGTTTACTGGTCACTCCCAGTCTGGTCCAGAATTCTCTGGTGGTTTAGTCCACGTTTGGTCCAGTATTCTCTGGTGGTTTAGTCCACGTTTGGTCTCATATTCTCTGGTGGTTTAGTCCACGTTTGGTCTCATATTCTCTGGTGGTTTAGTCCACGTTTGGTCTCATATTCTCTGGTGGTTTAGTCCACGTTTGGTCTCATATTCTCTGGTGGTTTAGTCCACGTTTGGTCCAGTATTCTCTGGTGCTTTGGCCTCACTAGATGTCTCAGAACTGGACCATGATTAAGTGAACCAGTGTCTAGTTAAACAGCTGACGCTCAGTCAAGTAAACAAATGTCTTTTATTTTCACTTATTCACTATATTAGTTTTAAATATTCACAGAAGACACAAGTTTACAGTTATTATCATTCAGAAAATACAGTGACGTGAACAGATTTACTATAAACCACGATCTAACGATTAATACCTAGTTTCTACACGTGTTACATTTACTTCCAGTTTTCTGTCCCTAGGGGGCGACTCGGACTAAATATTCTTTGTTGTTGTGATTCCAGTGTCATGTTGTGACTGTATGAACAGCTGTTTTCACTTATGAGCAAACATGAAGCTAACATGAAGCTAATGTAGAGCAAACAGACAGCTAACATGAAGCTAATGTAGAGCAAACATGATGCTAATGTAGACAAACATACAGCTAACATGAAGCTAATGTAGACAAACATACAGCTAACATGAAGCTAATGTAGACAAACATACAGCTAACATGAAGCTAATGTAGAGCAAACATGATGCTAATGTAGACAAACATACAGCTAACATGAAGCTAATGTAGACAAACATACAGCTAACATGAAGCTAATGTAGAGCAAACAGACAGCTAACATGAAGCTAATGTAGAGCAAACATGATGCTAATGTAGACAAACATACAGCTAACATGAAGCTAATGTAGAGCAAACAGACAGCTAACATGAAGCTAATGTAGAGCAAACAGACAGCTAACATGAAGCTAATGTAGAGCAAACAGACAGCTAACATGAAGCTAATGTAGCAGTAAAATGAACAGAAATAAGTGAGAGCAGTTGTGTGACTTGCTTGTTGATTGATGCATCAGTGTTTTGTAAAATATCGATAACTAATAATTCCAGTATCACAGGAAGTCAATGAGGGAATGTCAGCAGCAGCGTCCAGTCATATTATAGAGGGGGGGCTTCAGTTTGGGTCACAGTCTAGAGTTATTGATCATCAGTAATCAATACTGTAGGCGAGTTGATTCGCTCCAAACCAGTTAAGGATTTCATGCTACGTTTCAAAAGTTAGCTTTTTGTTTGACAACTGAATAGAAACACGACCACTGTCCTGTCAATCAGAAGGTTAGCTCCGCCCCCTTGCTGCTCCTATTGGTCACACTGAGAATAAAGTTTCTGGAAACCTTCAAAATAAAACTCAGTAAAGGTTCTTTAGATGGTTCCGTCTGGAGAACGGAGGAACCACAGATTCAGACACGACAGTTTGTGATGTCACAGTTTGTGATGTCACCACAGGCGTCGATGGATGAGCTCAGCGTCGAGTCCATTTGATCAGAGTCTCCGGCGATCGATACAAGAAGATCAGTTTGGCGTAAAGCTCCTCCTCCAACTCCAGCTCACCTGTCTCTCTCACCTGGAACAGAGAACAACCAATCAGATCACAGCGGCCAACACTGACGTACAGGCGTGTCCATAAAGTTTCATTTGACGTACCAGGAAGACGTCGGTGCAGAGCTTGAGAATGCGGTCGACGCACGGCAGCTCCTCGAACATGATGGAGTGGCTGATCCCGCTGAAGAACTCACGCACGAACTTCCCGATCACCAGAACCACCGACGCATAAAGACCCATGATGCTGCAGAAGGACACGCAGTAAAGGTACTGAAAGTACTGCAGTGAATACACCTTATAGCAGTAAAGGTACTGAAAGTACTGCAGTGAATACACGTTATAGCAGTAATAGTACTACAGGTACTGTAGTGAATACACCTTATAGCAGTAAAGGTACTGCAAGTACTGCAGTGAATACACGTTATAGCAGTAATAGTACTACAGGTACTGCATTGAATACACGTTATAGCAGTAAAGGTACTGCAAGTACTGCAGTGAATACACCTTATAGCAGTAAAGGTACTGCAAGTACTGCAGTGAATACACCTTATAGCAGTAAAGGTACTGCAAGTACTGCAGTGAATACACCTTATAGCAGTAAAGGTACTGAAAGTACTGCAGTGAATACACGTTATAGCAGTAATAGTACTACAGGTACTGCAGTGAATACACATTATAGCAGTAATAGTACTACAGGTACTGCAGTGAATACACGTTATAGCAGTAATAGTACTACAGGTACTGCAGTGAATACACCTTATAGCAGTAAAGGTACTGAAAGTACTGCAGTGAATACACGTTATAGCAGTAATAGTACTACAGGTACTGCAGTATAAACATGCTATAGCAGTAATAGTACTACAGGTACTGCAGTATAAACACGCTATAGCAGTAATAGTACTACAGGTACTGTAATACTTGAAGGTCTTGGTGTGTACCCGTATCCAGCCAGGAAGCCCAGACTCGGAGGACTGACTTTATCACTGAACACAAACAGCTGAAGCCCTGCCTCCCTCTTGTCACTCAGCGAAGCTCCGCCTCCGATGGGCACCAGGCTGGCAGCTGGTTGGTCAACGATCCACCAGTCCTGGATCTCTCGGCTCTGATTGGTCGACCGTTCCAGGGCCAATAGGATGTCCTTGTAGCCGTCGTCTGATTGGTCCAGAGAAGAAGAGTACTTGCAGTTAGCAGAGAGTACTTTATAATCGGTTATATTATTTTATAATCCTATATAATTATTGAAATGAATATAAACACCTGAGTAAAGCTGTTCGATGGGTTTGGAGTTGGAATCGCTGGGAGCTCGAATGAAACATGGAAACACTTTGTGTATGACGCTGAAAACACAAGAACACACTCAAGAAACAACTCAACATGGCCCCGCCCCTTTGTATGAACCCACCCTCACACGTGGCCCCGCCCCTTTGAATGAACCCGCCCCTCACACATGGCCCCGCCCCATTTAATGAACCCACCCCTCACACGTGGCCCCGCCTCCCGTACTCACACAGGAAGTGACCTCGTCCCGTTCAGCAGCTGGATCAGCTCCAGGCGGGTCTGGTCGTCCAGGTAGGTCACATGTTTACCTGACGCAAGCTCCGCCTTCGCCCCCAGACTCAGGTTCCTGTTGAAACGCAGTACACACACAGTCCTACACACAGTCCTACAATGATTGATTATTGATCAGTAGGGTGAAGCTGACCTCTGAACAGTCCAGGACACAGTCAGGGGGAAGTGGTCCAGACTGAGCACCTGGCTCAGGTACTGCCTGCTGGGAGGGCTGATGGTCCACAGAGAGTTGCTGCTGCCCTGCAGCTCCGCCACCGCCACGTCCTCATGACCATAGGCCTCCAGGAACTGCAAGGCACTCTGGGAAATACAGCCACAGGGTTACTGGTTACTGCAGGTGGTGAGTCAATCTCTAAAGGACTCACAGGTGTGAACCTCTGAAGGACTCACAGGTGTGAACCTCTGAAGGACTCACAGGCGTGAACCTCTAAAGGACTCACAGGCGTGAACCTCTAAAGGACTCACAGGCGTGAACCTCTGAAGGACTCACAGGCGTGAACCTCTGAAGGACTCACAGGCGTGAACCTCTAAAGGACTCACAGGCGTGAACCTCTAAAGGACTCACAGGCGTGAACCTCTAAAGGACTCACAGGCGTGAACCTCTAAAGGACTCACAGGCGTGAACCTCTAAAGGACTCACAGGCGTGAACCTCTGAAGGACTCACAGGCGTGAACCTCTGAAGGACTCACAGGTGTGAACCTCTAAAGGACTCACAGGCGTGAACCTCTGAAGGACTCACAGGCGTGAACCTCTGAAGGACTCACAGGCGTGAACCTCTAAAGGACTCACAGGCGTGAACCTCTGAAGGACTCACAGGCGTGAACCTCTGAAGGACTCACAGGCGTGAACCTCTGAAGGACTCACAGGTGTGAACCTCTGAAGGACTCACAGGTGTGAACCTCTGAAGTACTCACAGGTGTGTAGCTGTAGGAGCTGGTGAAGGACTCCAAGTCTTCCTCAGTCACGTCTCTGAGCTGATTCTGCTGCGCACTCATGGTGAAGATGGGCTGTGAACACAAGAGCAGTCGGTGATAGTTGTACTGTCAACAACGACGCTACACAGTCACTACGACGACACCTGTGTGGTCCAGGTGTGTGCTACAGGTGTGTGTGCTACAGGTGTGTGTGCTACAGGTATGTGGTCCAGGTGTGTGCACAGGTGTGTGCTACAGGTGTGTGTTACAGGTGTGTGTTACAGGTGTGTGTTACAGGTGTGTGGTCCACGTGTGTGGTCCAGGTGTGTGTGCACAGGTGTGTGTGGTCCAGGTGTGTGGTCCAGGTGTGTGCTACAGGTGTGTGCTACAGGTGTGTGCTACAGGTGTGTTTACCTGGAAGCCTCCCAGTGTGATGGTCAGAGACACATCAATCGGTCGGTTGACGACTCCGGCGACAGACTTGACGAGCGACATGAAGAGCAGCGGAAACCAGACGATGCAGATCAGCAGCAGCACGATGAGACCGCCCATCCCGTACTTCACCACGCGCTTCTTCTTCTGCCCGCGCGGCTGAGGGTACCTCTGTGTACAAGTACACACAAATATACACAAATATGAACACTCGCTTCTTCTGCCCACGAGGCTGAGGGTACCTCTGTGTACAAGTACACACAGAACACATAAATATAAATGTACACACAGAAAGACACAGACCTTCTCAGACTCCCTCCAGCACTTTAAGACGAAGCAGTGGGCGTAAACGTCCTCCACACAGATCCAGGAGGACAGGGACAGAGTGGTGTCGGTCCAGACCCAGTCCATCACCGCCCTCAGCTCCGTCAGGAAGGGCACCAGACGGAAACTACAGACAGACAGGTAGAGAGACAGACCGGTAGAAAAACAAGTAAAAGTAAAGTAAAAGCTTGGCTAATAGTTTCCCCTTACTTCCTGACTTAGTGCTAAGCTAACAATTTCCAGCTGTTTTTAGTCTTTATGCTAAGCTAGGCTAGCAGACTCACCCCTGGAACAGGAAGAGGTTCAGGTAGTTGTAGCTCTTCGTCAGGAAGTTTCCCAGAACTCGTGTTGGGTATCCAGATCGAATCTGATAGGCCGACAGCCCGAAGTACACACACTTCACAAAATACCAGAGCTGAGCCACCAGGTTCTGGTTGAACCGCCTGAGGACAGGGGGACAGACAGGGGGACAGACAGGGGGACAGACAGGGAGACAGAGGGACAGACAGAGAGACAGACAGGGGGACAGATAGAGAGACAGACAGGGGGACAGACAGGGGGACAGATAGAGAGAAGATAGGGGGACAGATAGAGAGACAGACAGGGGGACAGACAGGGGGACAGATAGAGAGACAGATAGGGGGACAGATAAAGAGAGAGACAGATAGAGAGACAGACAGGGGGACAGATAAAGAGAGAGACAGATAGAGAGACAGACAGGGGGACAGACAGAGGGATAGACAGGTGTTATTTACTGTTAATGAGGTAACTGCATTATGTTAATGAGGCTGCTGTGTTATGCGAATATGGCAGCACCATTATGTTAAAGAGGCAGTATCAATATTATGATCAGGCATTATTAACATTATGAGGCAGCTGCATTATGTTAATGAGGCAGTGCCGGTATGTTAATGAGGCAGCAGGTAAACTCACCTCTCAGTGACTGTTGGCAGGATGAAGAACATCCAGAAGTGAATCCCAAAAACCAAAATCACCTGGAAGACCAACTTCCCCAGAACGGTCTTCCTCAAATACAGAGCCCTGTCTATCACCATGGTACCTGCAGACAGGTACGCAGACAGACAGTGAGACAGGTAGACAATCAGACACACAGACAGGTAGACAGGGAGACAATCAGACACACAGACAGGTAGACAGGGAGAGAGGTAGACAGGTAGACAATCAGACACACAGACAGGGAGACAGGTAGACAATCAGACAATCAGACAGGTAGACAGGGAGAGAGGTAGACAGGTAGACAGGGAGAGAGGTAGACAATCAGACACACAGACAGGGAGACAGGGAGAGAGGTAGACAGGTAGACAGGGAGACAGGTAGACAATCAGACACACAGACAGGGAGACAGGTAGACAATCAGACACACAGACAAGGAGACAGGTAGACAGGGAGACAGGTATACAATCAGACACACAGACAGGTATACAATCAGACACACAGACAGGTAGACAGGTAGACAGGTAGACAGGGAGACAATCAGACACACAGACAGGTAGACATGTAGACAGGTAGACATGTAGACAGGTAGACAGGTAGACAATCAGACAGGTAGACAGGGAGACAGGGAGAGAGGTAGACAGGGAGAGAGGGAGACAGGTAGACATGTAGACAGGTAGACACACAGACAGGTAGACAATCAGACAGGTAGACAGGGAGACAGGGAGAGAGTTAGACAGGGAGAGAGGTATACAAGGAGAGAGGTATACAAGGAGAGAGGTATACAATCAGACACACAGACAGGTATACAATCAGACACACAGACAGGTAGACAGGGAGACATGTAGACAGGTAGACATGTAGACAGGTAGACAGGTAGACAATCAGACAGGTAGACAGGGAGACAGGGAGAGAGGTAGACAGGGAGAGAGGGAGACAGGTAGACAGGTAGACAGGTAGACAATCAGACAGGGAGACAGGTAGACACACAGACACAGACAGGTAGACAGGGAGACAATCAGACACACTGACAGGTAGACAGGTAGACAATCAGACACACAGACAGGTAGACAATCAGACAGTCAGACAGGTAGACAGGGAGACAATCAGACACACAGACAGGTAGACAGGGAGAGAGGTAGACAGGTAGACAATCAGACACACAGACAGGTAGACAGGTATACAATCAGACACACAGACAGGTAGACAGGGAGACAGGTAGACAGGGAGACAATCAGACACACAGACACACAGACAGGTAGACATGCAGACAGGGAGACAATCAGACACACAGACAGGTAGACATGCAGACAGGTAGACATGCAGACAGGTAGACATGCAGACAGGTAGACAATCAGACAGGGAGACAGGGAGACAGGGAGAGAGGTAGACAATCAGACACACAGACAGGTAGACAATCAGACACAGACAGGTAGACAGGGAGAGAGGTAGACAGGGAGAGAGGTAGACAATCAGACACACAGACAGGTAGACAGGGAGACAGGTAGACAGGGAGACAATCAGACACACAGACAGGTAGACATGCAGACAGGTAGACATGCAGACAGGTAGACAATCAGACAGGTAGACAATCAGACAGGGAGACAGGGAGAGAGGTAGACAATCAGACACACAGACAGGTAGACAGGTAGACACACAGACACACAGACAGGTAGACAATCAGACAGGTAGACAGGGAGAGAGGTAGACAGGTAGACACACAGACAGGTAGACAGGGAGACAGGTAGACACACAGACACACAGACAGGTAGACAGGGAGACAGGTAGACAGGGAGACACACAGACAGGTAGACAGGTAGACAGGTAGACAATCAGACACACAGACAGGTAGACAGGTAGACAGGGAGACAGGTAGACAATCAGACACACAGACAGGTAGACACACAGACAGGGAGACAGGGAGACAGGTAGACAGGGAGACAGGGAGACAATCAGACACACAGACAGGTAGACAGGGAGACAGGGAGACAATCAGACACACAGACAGGTAGACAGGGAGACACACAGACAGGTAGACAGGGAGACAGGGAGACAGGTAGACAGGGAGACAGGTAGACAATCAGACACACAGACAGGTAGACACACAGACACACAGACAGGTAGACACACAGACACACAGACAGGTAGACACACAGACACACAGACAGGTAGACAGGGAGACAGGTAGACAGGGAGACAATCAGACACACAGACACACAGACAGGTAGACAGGTAGACAGGGAGACAGGTAGACAGGGAGACAATCAGACACACAGACACACAGACAGGTAGACGTACCAAACTGGATCAGAACCATCACCAGGAAAGCTTCAGGAACTTGGTCTTCTGAGAGGGAGGAAGTGATGTCAGCAGCCGCTGAGTGTTTCTGAGGAAATAACAATCAAACAATACAAAATAACAATTAAACAATTAAATAGCAACAATTAAATAGAATAGAACAGAATAAAACAGATCAGTAAATCAAACTTTACTCCAAAGGCCCAGAAGCCGAAGACGATGATGATGAAGTCAACGGTGTCGGCGAGGAACATGAGGACGTAAACATCAGTGACGGCGCTGTATTCTGGTTGGACGAGAGCTCTGAAGAAGTGAAGGACGGGGCGGTAGAGAGACATGCACCTGATGGAGAGAGAGAGAGAGAGAGAGTTCATAGGACTTATAGTGAAGGACGAGATGGTAGAGAGACATGCACCTGATGGAGAGAGGGTTCATTCCACAATAAGAATAGTAAGAACTAATTCAATCTTTAATGTTAAATTCATGTTTCATAAACATCTGGTTCCAGGTGTACATGTGTTCATATTGATCATAACTAGATGAACTGTGTTCATATTGATCATAACTAGATGTACTGTGTTCATATTGATCATAACTAGATGAACTGTGTTCATATTGATCATAACTAGATGAACTGTGTTCATATTGATCATAACTAGATGTACTGTGTTCATATTGATCATAACTAGATGTACTGTGTTCATATTGATCATAACTAGATGTACTGTGTTCATATTGATCATAACTAGATGTACATGTGTTCATATTGATCATAACTAGATGAACTGTGTTCATATTGATCATAACTAGATGTACATGTGTTCATATTGATCATAACTAGATGTACATGTGTTCATATTGATCATAACTAGATGTACCTGCTGGCGGAGCTCTTCCTGGCTCTGATGGAAAGCTCCTTGAGTTTCTCCAGCAGCAGGTCCAGCCTGCCGGGCTGCAGAGCTCTGGAGCTCACGCTGCCTGCAGACACAGAGGAGGGCAACAGTAGTAGTATATACATGGTAGTGGTACATATGGACGTATACGTCTTGGTTTTAACTGCATCTGGGATTTGTGATTTGGGCTTTACAAAATAAATTGAATGACCTTCAGGTGTGTGAGGTCCTACCTGCAGGAGAGCGCAGCTGGGTGGAGCTGGAGGCGGTCCTGGAGGCGGTCCTGGAGGCGGTCCTGGAGGCGGTCCTGGAGGGGGTCCTGGAGGGGGTCCTGGAGGGGGTCCTGGAGGCGGTCCTGGAGGGGGTCCTCCGGCCTCGGCGCCGCAGGGTCCCGGAGAGCTCGGTGAGATCCGCGGAGACGGCCTGACTGTCCTGGTGGTGGACGCCATCATTCTCCGTGGAAACAGTCTGGTCCCACAGTCCGTGGCACTGGGGAGAATAAAGCTAAAATGTAGAGCTTCTCACCTTGAGTATGACTGTTCTATAATGTAGAGCTTCTCACCTTGAGTATGACTGTGTTCTATAATGTAGAGCTTCTCACCTTGAGAATGACTGTTCTATAATGTAGAGCTTCTCACCTTGAGTATGACTGTTCTATAATGTAGAGCTTCTCACCTTGAGAATGACTGTTCTATAATGTAGAGCTTCTCACCTTGAGAATGACTGTTCTATAATGTAGAGCTTCTCACCTTGAGAATGACTGTTCTATAATGTAGAGCTTCTCACCTTGAGTATGGCTCTGTGGTAGAACAAAGCCAGCAGCTGCAGGAGGTCATACAGGACGTAGCCTTCCTTCTTCTCCACTCCCAGGATGTTTGGGGGGTGGAACGGTTTGGAGCGATCCACCTCCAGCTTCTGGTTGAATGGAAAGAACCCAAACTGGAAGAAATACTTGATGACGATGGTGACCTGAGGACAGAGACAGGTAGACGGACTGTAAAACATCGACCTGGCGAATGATCATTGTAAACAGGGTAGAGCGACGGCAGCAGAGGGAACCTCGGTGTAGATGATAGCCGTCATCCAGAAGGTCTTGCTGGGCCGAGGGACGGACAGCGTGGCCCACAGGAACACCAGAACAGGAAGGACCAGCGTCAGACAGCTGGCGGACACCATGTGGTTCAGCACGATGACCAGGTAGCACACCGTCTCCGACCTGCCAGAGGGACGACCTTAGCAACGACAGAGGATCTGAGGAGTCACCTGTGGACCGGAGCTCACCTGGCCGCCAGGATGTTGTAGAGGGCGTAGCACATCTGGAGCAGCTGGTGCTGGTTCCCGTAAAAGCGGTCCGACGCCTCCAGCTCCTCGTCGTAGAAAGTCCTGAAACACGGCAGTGAAGCAGAGGGTGGAGCTGCAGCGGGTCACGGGTGGAGGATCTCAGTGACTCACCTGGGACTCACCTGCTCCTCAGCAGCTCGCTGGCCGTCAGCTCTTGAGCGCGAGACGCCGCCGCTGGACAGGAAGTGGAGGTCGAGTCGGACAGGAAGTCGCTCCGCTCCCCCGGAGTCTGAGCCGGCCACCTCCTGAATCCCCCCCCAGCCTCCTCCTCCTCCTGGTGCCGGTCCAGCCCCAGAGCCAGGCTGTAGGACGGGGGCAGCAGGGAGGGGGCGCTGGTGGGGGGAGGCTCTGAAGCGTCAGCTCTGTTCAAACAGACGCAGAGAGACAGTCAGGAGGAAGCAGAGAGACAGTCAGGAAGCAGAGAGACAGTCAGGAAGCAGAGAGACAGTCAGGAGGAAGCATCGACTGGAACAACACCCTCCCGTTGCTCCTCCAGGAGGACTCACCTCGTCGGCTCCTCCTCTGAAGACGAGGAGGACGATGGAGACGGAACTCGCTCCATCCTGGTCAGTTTGGGTCTTTGGCTGGTTTTAGTCACCAGGCATTCTGGGTAATCTTCCACTGCTGGGTCACCTTCTGCTGTTACTCTCTCCGGTTCGACTCCTGAGGATGGAGCCTCCGCTGAAACTGGTTCACCTGGACCATCTGCTCCAGGTACTGGTTCTGTTCCAGGTTCACCTGGACCATCTACTCCTGGATCACCTGGACCATCTGCTCCAGGATCACCTGGACCATCTGCTCCAGGTACTGGTTCTGTTCCAGGTTCACCTGGACCATCTGCTCCAGGATCACCTGGACCATCTGCTCCAGGATCACCTGGACCATCTGCTCCAGGTACTGGTTCTGTTCCAGGTTCACCTGGACCATCTGCTCCTGGATCACCTGGACCATCTGCTCCAGGATCACCTGGACCATCTGCTCCAGGTACTGGTTCTGTTCCAGGTTCACCTGGACTATCTCCTTGAGATACTAGTTCTGTTCCTGGTTCATCTTCTGGTTCACCTGGACTATCTCCTCCAGATATTGGTTCTGGTTGAAGTGGAGATCCTCCTGATGGTGACCCTGCTTCTGGTTTATCTGGATTGTTCTCTGGTTCCTCATCTGGCTCTTCATCAGTATCAGGAATCCCTGCATCTTCTTCTTCCTCTCTTCCTCTCTCTGCCAAGGCCTGCTGCTCGGCCTCCTGGGTACTGTAGTGAGAGGCCTGCCGCTCGGCCTCCTGGGTACTGTAGTGAGAGGCCTGCCACTCGGCCTCCTGGGTACTGTAGTGAGAGGCCTGCCGCTCGGCCTCCTGGGTACTGTAGTTCAGGCCTGACTCTCTGGAGGCGTTCATCATCTGTTCTTGGTAGTAAACATGGATTGCTTCTCTCGTAGGAACATTACCCTGAAAAAAAACAATCAAACCAAAAAAACAAATAAACACGAGTCCTCCATCTTTGTTGTAGTTCCGACACTTACACCTGTCGTAGTCCTGGATGCGTACCTGCTTGGCCTGCTGCGTTAGCATGCAGCGCTCGATGCGGAGGACGGTGGAGATGTCGATGTGCTCCTGACACAGATCGCTGAGCCAGGCAGTCAAAGAGTCCAGCAGAGCCGACAGCAGAACCCAGCAGAACCGCAACATGCTGGAGAACCGACGCAGCGCCGTGTCTGAAACACAGAAGTCTGTTTGAACTACAACACAGACGAGTGGAGCCTCTTCCCTCACGGAGGACCTTTGGTTCAATATTATGAGGACCTCCTACCTGGTCCCTCCTCTTTCTCCTCCTCCTCCTCTCCGTCCTCCTCCGTGTCCTCCATCACTTCTATTCCTCCAGCTGCAGGAGAAGTGGAGAAGTTAGCGTCTCCTCCTCCTCTCATTACATTTCATTTAGCTGACGCTTTTATCCAAAGAGACTCACAATAAGTGATTCAACCAGGAGGACAAACTCACAACAACAAGAATCAAGAAAGTACAATTTCTACAACAAAGTTAAACTACAAAGTGCTATCAGTAAGAGACATCTAAGTTCTACTAAAGTGCTGCTTTCTTTATTCAAGGTGTAGTCTAAAAGAAGTGTTTTAGTTCAGGTGGAAGATGTAGAGACTTCCTGCTGTCCTGATGTCAATGGAGATCATTCCACCATCGAGGAGCAGGACACAAACAGTCTGATGTGAGGAACAACGTAGTAGCTCCTCACACCGGAGCAGCTCTCCTGCAGCTCTCCTGCTCCAAGTGAAACGAGCCAAAGTGCTCGTGTCTTCTACCAACAATGAGCTGCTGGCTTCACATATTACAAAAGTACAAAGTACACGGACATAAAACTAAGTCATTAATAAATACATGGAGAAATGCTGTACTTTCGGGTAAATGGTTACGCCGTTAACAGGTTCGCTTATTTTTTGGCGTTTTGCCAGAAGTCTCCGTGACGTCCTTTCTGCTGCTGCGTCTCAAAACAGAAAACAGATCTCAACGTTGAACATGAATTGTATCAAATCTACAACCCTGTTTTAAAAAGATGTGTAGAGGAAAGCAGCTCACTGCTCCACTAATACAACCTGATGCTCACATATCTGCACTCATTCTGTTTTGTTTGGCAAAAATAAATAAAAAATAGCTTATTGTTTTCCACAATGAGCTATTTAGTAGTAACTAAATATTAGTATTTTTTTTGCACAGATATAACTTTATTTTCATTGTTCTACGTGATTGCAATTAAAACATTACAAAAATTGTCTGATGGAGCAATCTGATTTACTTGAAACTTTAAGTTACAGATGGAGTCACAAAATGAAGTTATTTACAGAAAACATTTGAGAACCACTACTTTAAGTGTTTGTGTTGGTGGAGCACTATTAGCATTATTAGCATCTTGTGTCTAAATATTATGTTAAAGAGTATGTTATGTTAAATAATGTTAAAGAATATGTAAAGAATAAATACATATGAGTATGTAAAGAGCATTAAATGTACAAAGTAAAACAATGTAAACACTGTACATGACAAGATGCATGGTCCATTAAACATCTCAATGTTTACTGTTGCTGAATGGTTGCTGTTGGGATGTTCAACATGATGAATGGGGCATTTCTGTGGCTGGGCTATTGAGGGAAGTTTGTGAACATTGCTAGCCTATTTGGTATTAACTAGTAACCATGAAATGCCTCAATTCAATTCAGTCCAGAAGAGCAGGTACCTGTAGGGTATGTGGAGAGTGTTTCTATGTCTAAACATTTCACTGCTTCACTCTTCTGCTTCACTCTTCTGGGCTAAGCCCCAGATGTGTCAAAATCCTAGAGACGCCCCTGCTTCATACAAGGAGTATTCACTGACGCTTCAGACCCACCTGGTTCTAGTTGAGATGGTTAGCTACAGCTGTGTTAAAATAGAGCTTACTAGTAGAACTGGAATACAGAACCAATACTTTACCTCCAGCTGGTTTCCTTTGCTTTCAGTCACTTGAGTGAAAACAAGGTCTCTAGTAGACCTAGTACATCAGATACTATAGTACTCTAGTAGACCTAGTACATCAGATACTATAGTACTCTAGTAGACCTAGTACATCAGATACTATAGTACTCTAGTAGACCTAGTACATCAGATACTATAGTACTCTAGTAGACCTAGTACATCAGATACTATAGTACTCTAGTAGACCTAGTACATCAGATACTATAGTACTCTAGTAGACCTAGTACATCAGATACTATAGTACTCTAGTAGACCTAGTACATCAGATACTATAGTACTCTAGTAGACCTAGTACATCAGATACTATAGTACCTCTCTCCTCCTCACCTCCTCTCTTCTCCTCCGTCCTGCTCTTTCGATCAGAGGAGTTCTTCTTCCAGAGTTTCTCGTGGTTGTTGCGAGCTCTCATCGCTGTTCTGGAGTCAGTTATCCAGGCGTGATACACAAACTGAGACAGACAGACAGAGAGACAGACACTCTCTTTTCATGACTCTTCCTCATCACTTTGTTTAAATTCAGATCTTCATGAGACTCACCTGGAAGGCTGATTTCTCAGGTAGCTCCTCCTCCTCGTCCTTCTTCTTCTCCTCCTCCTCTTCCTCCTCCTCGCTGTCCGTCTCAAACAGGTAGTAGTCACCGCTCCTCACCACTGCAGGCAGACAGACGGGTCAGGCAGACAGACGGGTTAGGCAGACAGACGGTTACAGAATTACAGGTGAGAGTGATGATGTCAGAGGCCATGTGACTCACTGGAGGCGTGGTTTACCCAGGGTCTCCACCACTTCTTCTGGCTCCGCCCCTTCCTGTTCTCCTGATCTACAGACAGACAGACAGACAGACAGACAGGTCAGTGCATCCTGTGACTGACAGCTGTTACCGTGACAGCGGGTGTCTGTTTACGGACCGTTGGTATGGAAGCTGTCTTGGGTCAAACTCAACATTTTCTCTTTTCCTCTGCGGAACTTCTTCTGTCGGGATTTGATTCTCTCCATCCTGAAGGACACGAGACAGGAAGTGGTTCACAGATCAGTCCCCAGCTGACAGGCGGGTCCTCAACACCTGGTCCATCAACACCGGGTCCAGGACTCTGACTCGTCTCAGTGTTTTAACTCTGACTCGTCTCAGTGTTTTAACTCTGACTCGTCTCAGTGTTTTAACTCTGACTCGTCTGAGTGTTTTAACTTTGACTCGTCTCAGTGTTTTAACTCTGACTCGTCTCAGTGTTTTAACTTTGACTCGTCTCAGTGTTTTAACTTTGACTCGTCTCAGTGTTTTAACTCTGACTCGTCTCAGTGTTTTAACTCTGACTCGTCTCAGTGTTTTAACTTTGACTCGTCTCAGTGTTTTAACTCTGACTCGTCTCAGTGTTTTAACTTTGACTTGTCTCAGTGTTTTAACTCTGACTCGTCAGTGTTTTAACTCTGACTCGTCTCAGTGTTTTAACTCTGACTCGTCTCAGTGTTTTAACTCAGTGTTTTAACTCTGACTCGTCTCAGTGTTTTAACTTTGACTCGTCTCAGTGTTTTAACTTTGACTTGTCTCAGTGTTTTAACTCTGACTCGTCTCAGTGTTTTAACTCTGACTCGTCTCAGTGTTTTAACTCTGACTCGTCTCAGTGTTTTAACTCTGACTCGTCTCAGTGTTTTAACTTTGACTCGTCTCAGTGTTTTAACTTTAACTTGTCTCAGTGTTTTAACTCTGACTCGTCTCAGTGTTTTAACTCTGACTCGTCTCAGTGTTTGGTCTCTGACTCGTCTCAGTGTTTTAACTCTGACTCGTCTCAGTGATTTAACTCAGTGTTTTAACTCTGACTCGTCTCAGTGTTTTAACTCTGACTCGTCTCAGTGTTTGGTCTCTGGCTCGTCTCAGTGTTTGGTCTCTGACTCGTCTCAGTGTTTTAACTCTGACTCGTCTCAGTGTTTTAACTTTGACTCGTCTGTGTTTTAACTCTGACTCGTCTCAGTGTTTTAACTCTGACTCGTCTCAGTGTTTTAACTTTGACTCGTCTCAGTGTTTTAACTTTGACTCGTCTCAGTGTTTTAACTTTGACTTGTCTCAGTGTTTTAACTCTGACTCGTCTCAGTGTTTTAACTCTGACTCGTCTCAGTGTTTGGTCTCTGACTCGTCTCAGTGTTTTAACTCTGACTCGTCTCAGTGTTTTAACTCTGACTCGTCTCAGTGTTTTAACTCTGACTCGTCTCAGTGTTTTAACTCAGTGTTTTAACTCTGACTCGTCTCAGTGTTTTAACTCAGTGTTTTAACTCTGACTCGTCTCAGTGTTTTAACTCTGACTCGTCTCAGTGTTTTAACTCAGTGTTTTAACTCTGACTCGTCTCAGTGTTTTAACTCAGTGTTTTAACTCTGACTCGTCTCAGTGTTTTAACTCTGACTCGTCTCAGTGTTTTAACTCTGACTCATCTCAGTGTTTTGACTCTTTAGACCAAGTCAGCACTCTCGGCGTGTCTTACTGTCTCTTCAGAAGGTCCATGGACGTCTTCTCCACTTCGAGTCTCGCTCTCACAGCTTTCACTGTGGACGCCTCAAAGAGCTCCGCCCCCCTGCAACACACACACACACACACACACACACACACACACACACACACACACACACACACACACACACACACACACACACATTAGCATCATGTGACTCCATGTGTGTGTTAATGTGTGTTTATATTTGTGATTGTGTACCTGGAGGCCAGTAGTTGTGTATTTTGAAGGTTTAGAACAACACACAGGAAGTAGTGACTCCTGAAGACTCTCCTCTGAAGTAACAGGAAACAGAAACAGACTCCGTCCCAGATGATGCCCGCCTCGTCACTCGGAAGCTCACACTGCTTACTGCTCTGCTGCTTCGCTGCAGGAAGTGATGCACAGACAGACAGACAGACAGACAAGTAAAGATTGTGTACCATGCTGCACTGTTTTAGCTCAGAGTCTTTGTTTATCTTATCAACCATTCGTAGAAAGAACCAAGCAGACCGGCCTTACAGCACGATCCACGTCTTCATCTCCAGCTGCAGGTCGCTGCTGCAGGGTTTTAAGAACGGTAACATGCAGATAGCGATGGCTATAATACTCACAGGCTAGAGGGGCAGACAGGCTAGAGCAGGGGTGGGCAAACTTTTTGGCTCAGGGGCCACATTGAATTAAAAAATTTGACAGACGGGCCGGGCCAGTATCAGATGGATGGAGAGTGTTTGACAAAGGGGGCGTGGCTTATCGCCGTCGGGTCTCTCCGTGAAAAAGAGCTGTCTTTTCCGGTATCGATTATGGAATAAATAACCACTAGTTTTGCTTTATACTTGTTGTGGAAGTCCCAAACATGTCGGAACATGAAACACCCTCGTGTTTGGGTTCATAATATTATCCGTAGCCGCACACAGCTCGGTGAATTTCTCCGACTCCTCCAGGAACTGCGCCGGTCTTATCTCCGTAAAACGGATACCGATTCTGCCATCCACCTTGGAAATAACCACCAGTTCTGCTTTATACTTGTTGTGTAAACTCCACATACGTCGGAACATCAACCTCCGTGGTGTCTGGGTTCATAATATTATCCGTAGTCCCACAACAGCGTCTGAATGACAGCCGCTGCACACACGGAAAGCCTAAAAGAGCTGTGCAATAAATAAGCATGAAGAAACATCTGGTCTGTTGTGGTCATCGTGCTTCGGGAAACTGAACTTGGGAACGGAGAAGCGCTACAGCGGTCTTTACTATAACTTATAATTATTTAAAATAAAAAACTTTTTTTTAATATATTTTTTTAATAACTTTTTTTTAATATATTTTTTTAATGTTATAATAATTATAATACTCGGCGGGCCGTATATTAATACTCGGCGGGCCGTATCCGGCCCGCCTCTGGGCTAGAGGGACAGACAGGCTTACGTTTGGTGTATCCTTTGATGGTGCAGGCCAGACTGAAGAGCTGAATGAGCCAACAGTGATTCAACACCAACGACTTGATGAACCCACAGGCCAGGATCTGCCCACAGACAGACAGAGAGACAGACAGGTGGAGACAGGAAGACAGTTTAAGTTTGTGACCACGTGACTCTGAGTACTTTAATAAATATCAGCATGATGATGATGCATTACCGACAAAATGTTCTTCATGGTGATAACGAACACGTTGTAGCCAATCAGACAATCCCAATACACCAGGATGGATTTGACTGGTTTCAGCAGCAAGTCTCCGCCCACCAACAGGAAGTAGAAACAAGCCACCAGGTAACCCATACAGAAGATACTGATCCTGGAACAGGAAGTAGAAACTCGTCAATAGGTAACCCATACAGAAGATACTGATCCTGGAACAGGAAGTAGAAACTCGTCAATAGGTAACCCATACAGAAGATACTGATCCTGGAACAGGAAGTAGAAACTCGTCAATAGGTAACCCATACAGAAGATACTGGCTGCGGTCGAATAGTCCATTTTGGTTAGGAACCTTCCTAACTGAGTGAAATGACCCGGAAGTACCTCAGTGGCCGCCATGATAAGTGCCGGTCGAATTGTCCAAACGCAAAGGAAAGGAGCTTCAATGCTTCCTAACTTAGCTCCTTTAGCATAGGAACCACTGGACCTTCCTTTGCGAAAGGAGAGGAGATAATGCCGACCCACAATTCCTTGCGGCGGCAACATTTAAAGTGACGTATCATTCGGCCGTTCACGAGAACAAATGATCATGACCGACAAACGCAGATCATGTAAATAACTGTTGCCATAACTTGGAAATACTTTCAATAATCTGTTAAACCTGCTGGCAAACTAAAAACGTTACGTTGCTGAAAACTGCTGTAAAGTGATGAAACTGACGTATTTGTTATTCTATCTGGTGTTGAACTGCAGCTTCAGCCCTCATTATTTTATTTTATTTGACTTCAGTTACAGAAGCTTTAGTGAAAGAGTTAAACTGGACGAGCTCTTCAGTCTGAGTCATGTTTCTGATTATCATCTTTTTAATCAACTATTTTGTCACATTACAATAAAACATATCAAGTCAACACGAGTTGTGTGGTGTTTCATAAACTGTTGTCTGCATATTTTTATGATCAGATTATAATCTGCATGTAAATAAACCATAACAACATAAAGGGATATGAGACACACATATATGACACACATCGTTTGTGGGATAACGTATTTAATTCAGCATGTTTGAAACTGAACAAAGAGACAGTTTTAGTAGCTTTGTACTCTGTGAAAAATACGTTGGTTTCACTTTCATATTCCTTCGTTCATTTCTATTCCAACCTTGTTAATAAAGTAATATATGAACCGGGTTGTTTATGTCGTTATGACACAACACTGTAAGAAGACGGACGAAGTATCTAAACTGTGCTTTTTGTAGTCCATCTTCGGAACATTGTAGTTTCACCGCTGGCTACAGACTGACGTCCTAACATGCGCCTGCCGTCGCGTCATAACTACGTCTCTTAGTGAAAGTGGAGTCGGATTTGCCAAACACCGCGGTTGTCTTCCCTAACTCCTCATGAAGTCTCCTTCCCATCTTTCCTTAACCCCGTGACGTTTTCCACAGAGGTTAAGGAAAAGTGCTTAGGGTTAGACGTTAGGAGGTAATTATTGGACTATTCGACCGCAGCCACAGATCCTGGAACAGGAAGTAGAAACTCGTCAATAGGTAACCCATACAGAAGATACTGATCCTGGAACAGGAAGTAGAAACTCGTCAATAGGTAACCCATACAGAAGATACTGATCCTGGAACATCATTAATGCGGAATTTGACGTTTTACGTTTTCATTCCCATTTATTTCCTGAATTTAAAGGTATAGTGTTGAATCCCAGATTGTGTGGAGAATACAAACGTGAGATTGTTATAAGTTTTATCCACAAAGGATCTCTCATGTCTGCTCGTGTCTCCATGACTGCTGGTCCTTTAGAGGCCTCGCTATGACATGAGACGGGTTCCTTGTAGTAACTTTAGTGCTCAGGTGTAACTTCAGGTAGCTGTGGCTCCGCCCACTCACCTGGTCGTCCCAGTGATGAAGATGATGGTGAGGACGAACCAGAACATGTAGCTGAAGATGATCAGCTTCATCATGTCCAGGTAAGACCTGCACACACAGAGGGCAAAGGTCAGAGGACAGACAGACAGACAGACAGACAGACAGAGAGGGAGAGTTTACCTGCACAGCATGAAGTCCGGGCCTGTGTTGAGACGGAGTCCCCTGATTGGATCGGAGACCTGTCCGTCATTCTCGTCCAGCTCACAGTTGTCTCCTGCGAGGGTCTGGACCGCCGACTGGAGCTCCTCCTCAAACACCTGCAGCTGCAGAGAGGCTCCGAGGAGGAGCAGGAAATCATCTGAAAGATCAGGAAACACGTGGTGAGGAGGAGGAGCAGGAGGAAAACATCCGAAGGATCAGGAAACACGTGATGAGGAGGAGGAAATCCTTATAATTGTTTTTCTCAGAAAGTTAAATGTCTCTTTATGTGTTTTATACTGAGGAAGTAAAACTAAATGCTACGTTCTCAGATTTTGACGACGATGCTCTTACAGAGGAGGAAGATTGGGTTTGGTGGTGTCAGGTGATCAGGGAGGAAGAGCCACTTCACCACGTTGGAGTCCATGTTGAAGGACGGAGGTCTCCAGGGATAATCTGTAAATACAACAAACGTTTGACGCAACAGGAGGAAGCTTTTTGCCTAGCTTAGCATAATGACTAGAAGCAAGAGGAAGCTTTTAGCTTAGCTTAGCATAACAACTAGAAGCAGGAGGAAGCTTTTAGCCTAGCTTAGCATAATGACTAGAAGCAAGGGGATGCTTTTAGCCTAGCTTAGCATAACAAATAGAAGCAGGAGAAAGCTTTTAGTCTAGTTTAGCATAATGACTAGAAGCAGGAGGAAGCGTTTAGCCTAGCTTAGCATAACTAGCTCAGGATCGGTCGTACCTTTACATGTGGCGGGTGGGAACCCGATGCACAGCAGGTACTGGAAACACAACAGCCCCGACAGGAAGTAGCAGTACTTGGGCCACACTGAGGCGATGTGCTTCCTGCCACGCTTTGATAGGACGCTTATGAGACCGAAGGCGTGGCCTACAGCAAACAGATCCATCCGCTGACCAATCACGTTCACGGCCAACAGGAAACAGGTCTGAGGAAGAGCGTGGGAATGTTTGTCAACAGGAAAACGTTCGCTTATTGCTAACCTCAGTGCATATCTCACCTCCAGGCCGAACTTGTAGAAGAAGTAGTTGAGGAAGTACTTAACGCAGCTTAGCACGCTGTCGTCCAGGTGACACCTGGTGATGTCATGAAAGAGCGTTCTGGTAGGGGGCGGGACTTCGTTACGGCGAAGACGGTAGAGCTCCTGGTGTCTGTATACCGTCACCTCGAAGGCTAACAGCGCTAACATCATCAGGTTATACTGTAGAGACAGGTTAGCATGGTGCTAGTTATGAGAGCTAAAATCATCAGGTTATACTGTAGAGACAGGTTAGCATGATGCTAGTTATCAAAGCTAACATGATGCTAAGCTATAAGAGCTAACATGATGTTAAGCTATCAGAATTGAGTCGTCACTCCTCACCCTCAGGTAGTCGAGCAGTTTTCCGTCCGTCTTCCGAAGCCCCACCCACTGGGCGGGGTCAACTGGACCAGAGTACAAAACAGAGCGAGACAGGTCGGTACTGGAGTTACCTGGCTACAGAGAGACAGACAGGTATGATACCGTTACAGAGGGAGGTTCAACAAAGATACTGGTCTTAGAGACAGACAGACAGGTGTTTGTTTGGTTGAGACAGACAGACAGTTACCATGGTGCAGTTGGAGGCGTATCTGACGGGCTGGACGATGCTGAGTTGGTACAACATCTTGCAGACTGTCACCACACAGGTCCACACTGTGCAGACTCCTAACAGCAGGGGGCGCCATGCCCTGCAGGGCAGAGCCACGCCCACACACAGCACGAACAGCAGGTTAAACACACACACCTACAGAGAGACAGACAGGTTAAATAATACACCTGCAGAGGGACAGACAGGTTCATCACATACACCTGTAGAGAGACAAACTGACTGACAGACAGACAGATCACTGAACAGATGCTGACCTCCTTCACAGAGATCCAGATGATGTAGGAGGAGACGATCTTGACTATGTGGAGTTCCAGGAGCCACCAGAGGAGGTGCTGCAGGCGCTGCAAGGAGAGGAGGAGGCGCAGGAACAAAACAGAGAGACGATCCACCACCAACCTCCAGGAGACCAGCACTGAGGAAGAAAGACCAGGAGTCTATTTCTTGTTCTGTCACAGGTGTGATGATGATGACGATGAGGATGCAGTTACCTTTAAGTTGGTCAGACAGGGTTTCCCTCTCAAACACACAGGGGTACTCCTCCTCCTCTTCCTCCTCCTTTTCCTCCTCCTCCTCTTTTATCCATTTCTCTTCTGTCACCGGCTCTCTCTCCCTTTGTTCTCCGCTCTTCTCGGCCTCCAGGATGAGCTGAGGAGCGCCACACAGCGACAGGTCGACCAGGCTGCCGTCAGAGTGGACCAACCTGCAGACACGTCACAGGTGAGGAGCAGCAGGGCAAATCCCCCTCCTTTAGGTATGGAGGGCGGAGCCACCGTCAGCTCTGATCATAGAGAAGGGATTACCTGCAGAGGCCTGAGGACCAGCTGGAGAGGTATGAGAACTATCTACATAGGTATGGGAACTACCTGCAGAGGTATGGGAACTATCCACAGAGGTATGGGAACTATCCACAGAGGTATGGGAACTACCTGCAGAGGTATGGGAACTATCCACAGAGGTATGGGAACTATCCACAGAGGTATGGGAACTATCCACAGAGGTATGGGAACTATCCACAGAGGTATGGGAACTACCTGCAGAGGTATGGGAACTATCCACAGAGGTATGGGAACTACCTGCAGAGGTATGGGAACTACCTGCAGAGGTATGGGAACTATCCACAGAGGTATGGGAACTACCTGCAGAGGTATGGGAACTATCCACAGAGGTATGGGAACTATCCACAGAGGTATGGGAACTATCCACAGAGGTATGGGAACTATCCACAGAGGTATGGGAACTACCTGCAGAGGTATGGGAACTATCCACAGAGGTATGGGAACTACCTGCAGAGGTATGGGAACTACCTGCAGAGGTATGGGAACTATCCACAGAGGTATGGGAACTACCTGCAGAGGTATGGGAACTATCCACATAGGTATGAGAACTATCCACAGAGGTATGGGAACTATCCACAGAGGTATGGGAAGTACCTGCAGAGGTATGGGAACTATCCACAGAGGTATGGGAACTATCCACAGAGGTATGGGAACTATCCACAGAGGTATGGGAAGTACCTGCAGAGGTATGGGAACTATCCACAGAGGTATGGGAACTACCTGCAGAGGTATGGGAACTATCCACAGAGGTATGGGAACTACCTGCAGAGGTATGGGAACTATCCACAGAGGTATGGGAACTATCCACAGAGGTATGGGAACTATCCACAGAGGTATGGGAACTACCTGCAGAGGTATGGGAACTATCCACAGAGGTATGGGAACTACCTGCAGAGGTATGGGAACTACCTGCAGAGGTATGGGAACTATCCACAGAGGTATGAGAACTATCCACAGAGGTATGGGAACTATCCACAGAGGTATGGGAACTACCTGCAGAGGTATGGGAACTATCCACAGAGGTATGGGAACTATCCACAGAGGTATGGGAACTATCCACAGAGGTATGGGAACTATCCACAGAGGTATGGGAACTACCTGCAGAGGTATGGGAACTATCCACAGAGGTATGGGAACTACCTGCAGAGGTATGGGAACTACCTGCAGAGGTATGGGAACGATCCACAGAGGTATGGGAACTACCTGCAGAGGTATGGGAACTATCCACATAGGTATGAGAACTATCCACAGAGGTATGGGAACTATCCACAGAGGTATGGGAAGTACCTGCAGAGGTATGGGAACTATCCACAGAGGTATGGGAACTATCCACAGAGGTATGGGAACTATCCACAGAGGTATGGGAACTATCCACAGAGGTTTGGGAACTATCCACAGAGGTATGGGAACTATCCACAGAGGTATGGGAAGTACCTGCAGAGGTATGGGAACTATCCACATAGGTATGGGAACTATCCACAGAGGTATGGGAACTATCCACAGAGGTATGGGAACTATCCACATAGGTATGGGAACTATCCACAGAGGTATGGGAAGTACCTGCAGAGGTATGGGAACTATCCACATAGGTATGGGAACTATCCACAGAGGTATGGGAACTATCCACAGAGGTATGGGAACTATCCACAGAGGTATGGGAAGTACCTGCAGAGGTATGGGAACTATCCACATAGGTATGGGAACTATCCACAGAGGTATGGGAACTATCCACATAGGTATGGGAACTATCCACAGAGGTATGGGAAGTACCTGCAGAGGTATGGGAACTATCCATATAGTACTATCTACATAGGTATGGGAACTATCCACATAGGTATGGGAACTATCCACAGAGGTATGGGAACTATCCACAGAGGTATGGGAAGTACCTGCAGAGGTATGGGAACTATCCACATAGGTATGGGAACTATCCACAGAGGTATGGAAAGTACCTGCAGAGGTATGGGAACTATCCACATAGTACTATCTACATAGTTATGGGAACTACTTGCAGAAGTAGGGGAACTATCCACAGAGGTATGTATGGGAACTATCATCTACAGTGGTATGTATGAGAACTAACTGCAGAGGTATGGGAACTATCTGCAAATGTATGGGGACTATCCGCAGAGATATGGGAACTATCCACAGAGGAACGGGATCTATCAACAGAGGTATGGGAACTACCTGCAGATGTATGTATGGGAACTATATACAGCGTTAAGGTGAACTATCTGCAGAGGTAAGGTGAACTATCTACAGAGGTATGGGAACTATCTACAGCGGTATGTTTGGGAACTATTTACAGAGGTATGGGAACTACCTGTAGAGGTATGGGAACTATCCATGGACTAGTTGTAAAGCTCTGAAGACTAGATCAGGGATTACTGATGGTTTAGGATTTAGGACATCTGGACAATGATTGGATAGAAGAGGCTCAATGTTGTCAAGGGCTTTACTCCTACTGATCTGTGACCTCTGACCGGCAGGTAGAGGTGTGTGTTACCTGGTGATGGTGCTGTTGTGTGTGTCCACCACAGTCTTCAGGTCGGTCAGCTGCAGGAACGGCTGGTGGAAGTAATGCAGGTGTACAATGCACACCTGCAGAACAAGGTTAAGAGTCAACTTCCACATCACATTTAACATGATGGTTCTGTAGAAACGTGTAAAAAGTACCAAAAGGAACGCAGCAGGGATGAAGATCCTGGTGAAGAGAACCGGAACTGAGAACTTCTCCAAACCAACATCCTCCAACCTGGACAGACAATAACACAGTAGAGACAGTAGAGACAGCAGAGACAGTGAGTACCTGTGTGTATCTTTGTGTGTCTCATTGTGTATCTTTGACTACCTGTGTGAACTTGTTTGTATCTTTGAGTACCTGTGTGTACTAGTTTGTATCTTAAGTACCTGTGTGTACTTAATCCAGTGTAGTAGCTCCATGTGTGGAGGGACGAGGGGAACTGGAAGGTGTAGACCAGGATGAGAACCAACATGGAGTAAACTACCACTGCTACCCAGAAACCCCTGAGCATGGCACGCCAACGCTCGTAGTTCAACTACAGAGAGAAAGACAGGTAGAGAGGTTACCTGTAGCGCACCACCTCAACTCAAACACAGGATTGGACAATTCAAAGTAGTACAGTAGTAGGTATATACAGTTGTAGTACTTGTAGTATTGCCTGGTAGTAGTACTTGCAGTATTACCTCTAGTAGTACTTGCAGTATTACCTGGTAATAGTACTTGCAGTATTACCTGTAGTAGTACTTGCAGTATTACCTGGTAGAGGGCGACGCAGCAGAGGAACATAACCATGTAGATGACTTTGTAGAGGACGATCTTTCCTTCAAAACTAACGAAGAAGAACATTGTCCCACAGACGTAGATCCAGTATTTAACGAACATCCTGGTAACCACAGCAACAAGAGCCTCCATCTTAACTCCTCCCCCTTCTGTTTGCAGGAGCAGCACCTCCTCATAGGACACCTCCTCCTTCTCCTCCTGCTGCTCCTCTGACGGACATAAAACAACAGTCAGACAGACTGGTGAGCAGTGCGACAGACTGGTCAGTGAGACGGGTGTCTTACCCTCCATGTGGACAGTGATGTTAGACAGCTGTGTGTTTGCCTGTCTGTCATTCTGTCTGTCTCTCTTCTCTGTTAGCGCCTGACGCAGCAGCAGCCAGAAGGTCAACAGGCACAGCAGCTGCAATGCAACACAGTCACATTTAACACTAGCAGTAGTAGTATTAGCAGTAGCATCAGCAGTACTAGCAGTAGCAGTAGCACCAGCAGTACTGGCAGTACTAGCAGTAGCACCAGCAGTACTAGCAGTAGCAGTAGCACCAGCAGTACTGGCAGTAGTAGTAGCAGTAGCAGTAGTAGTAGTAACAGGAGCACCAGCAGCACCAGCAGTACTAGCAGTAACAGTAGCATCAGCAGTACTACCAGTACTAGCAGTAGCACCAGCAGTACTAGCAGTAGCACCAGCAGTACTAGCAGTAACAGTAGCACCAGCAGTACTAGCAGTACTAGCAGTAACAGTAGCACCAGCAGTAATAGCAGTAGCAGTACTAGCAGTAGCAGCAGCAGCACCAGCGGCACCAGCAGCACCAACAGTACTAGCAGTACTAGCAGTAACACCAGCAGTAGTAGCAGTACTAGCAGTAGTAGTACTAGCAGTAGCAGCAGCAGCAGCACCAGCAGCACCAGCAGTACTAGCAGTAACAGTAGCACCAGCAGTACTAGCAGTAGCACCAGCAGTACTAGCAGTAGCAGTTCTAGCAGCAGCAGCAGCACCAGCAGCAGTACCTTGGAGGCCAGCTCCCTGCAGGGGTCCTCCTTCCTGGGGAACAGGCCGGGCACTTCCTGGATGGAGGGGAAGCTGTAGACATACTGCATTACGACCAGCAGGTTGCCGTAGGCGACCAGCCAGGGCGATGACATCAGCGTGTAGCGGCGGCGCTCGCGCATCATCCAGAGGACGCACGACCACAGCAGCAGCACGCACGTCAGCCACGACACGTAGGTGATGGGCCACGCCATCATGGCCACCAGAGCACACAGGTAGCTCTGCTTCAGCAGGAAGCTGAACGCCAGGGAGGCGGCACCGACCCCATCCTCCTCCTCCTCCTCCTCCCTCTTCCTCTCCTCCTCCTCTTCCTCCCATCCGTCTCCTTCAAACACACACGTCTCCAACGTATCTGCAGCATCAAACACAGAACACACCTGTACCTGTCTGACCGATGACATCATCATCAACACACCTGTATCTGTCTGTCTTATGACATCATGTTCTAACGCACCTGTACCTGTCTGTCTTATGACATCATCATCAACACTGTACCTGTCTGTCTTATGACATCATGATCTAACACACCTGTACCTGTCTGTCTTATGACATCATGATCTAACACACCTGTACCTGTCTGTCCTGTAGGATACCTGTCTACAGTCAGCACTAAAGCATTCTGATAAAACAGGTGGATGAGACTCTGAACCTGAACAGGTAAACTGGGTTTCAACCCACAAACTCACCTGATTGGCTCAGAGAGTAGTGAGGTGTGGAGGAAACATCCAATCCAAGGGCTGTGCTCTGGGTGGGCGGGGCAAAAGAGTCAGAGGGACTGTCATTGGTGGATGACACCTAGAGACAGACAGCTGTTACTACTAATGTTGTTCTGAATGAAAACCTATTGAAATAATAAGCATAGCAAAAGATAAGGATGATATTTGGTACTTTATTAATAAGCATAATAAAAGACAAGGATGTGTTTGGTACGTTATTAATAAGCATAATAAAAGATAAGGATGTGTTTGGTACGTTATTAATAAGCATAGCAAAAGATAAGGATGATATTTGGTACTTTATTAATAAGCATAATAAAAGACAAGGATGATGTTTGGTACGTTATTAATAAGCATAGTAAAAGATAAGGATGTGTTTGGTACGTTATTAATAAGCATAGTAAAAGATAAGGATGTGTTTGGTACGTTATTAATAAGCATAATAAAAGATAATGATGTGTTTGGTACGTTATTAATAAGCATAGTAAAAGATAAGGATGTGTTTGGTACGTTATTAATAAGCATAATAAAAGATAATGATGTGTTTGGTACGTTATTAATAAGCATAATAAAAGACAAGGATGTGTTTGGTACGTTATTAATAAGCATAGTAAAAGATAAGGATGTGTTTGGTACGTTATTAATAAGCATAGTAAAAGATAAGGATGTGTTTGGTACGTTATTAATAAGCATAGTAAAAGATAAGGATGTGTTTGGTACGTTATTAATAAGCATAGTAAAAGATAAGGATGTGTTTGGAGCTCCCGTACGTCTCTTCTCTGGTCGTGAGCTCTCCTCCACAGCTCTCTGCGTCTCTCCGCTGTGATGTCACCGCTGACCTCATCGCTGAGGTTGCTGGTGGCGGTAATGATGTCACAGCTCACGCTGACCGCCGACTCCGCCCTCTCTGCGCCCCACCACCCGACGCCGTCGATCAGCTGCGGAAACACGTGACAACCGTCAGCCAATCAGAGCTTCTCTGCCTCCTAGCTTCCTTCCCTCCGTCACTGGTAATTCATGACTTTCATGTGAGAGTGTGAGTTATTAACGTTATAGAAAGGGGCGGGCCCTGTAGCGTGACATCATATTGACGTTATAGAAAGGGGCGGGCCCTGTAGCGTGACATCATATTGACGTTATAGAAAGTGGCGGGCCCTGTAGCGTGACATCATATTGACGTTATAGAAAGGGGCGGGCCCTGTAGCGTGACATCATATTGACGTTATAGAAAGGGGCGGGCCCTGTAGCGTGACATCACCTGGTTCCTCCACAGAGAGGCCACCGTGTTGTAGAGCAGCAGCAGCATCAGAGGACTGCAGAAGTGGAACCAGCTGAGCTCAGAGTTCACCTGCAGCCTCCAGAGGGCAGAGCAGTCCACGGAGACCAGCGGCAGCAGGCCGAACACACTGCAGGAGACGAGCAGGCAATCAATAGGTCCAGAGATCAATCAATAGGTCCAGAGATCCATAAGTCCAGAGATACAGACAATAACACTCAGGTGGTGTGTTACCTGGTGGAGGTGTGTTATATGATGGAGGTGTGTTACCTGGTGGAGGTGTGTTATATGATGGAGGTGTGTTATATGATGGAGGTGTGTTATATGATGGAGGTGTGTTACCTGGTAGAGGTGTGTTATATGATGGAGGTGTGTTATATGATGGAGGTGTGTTATATGATGGAGGTGTGTTACCTGGTGGAGGTGTGTTATATGATGGAGGTGTGTTACCTGGTGGAGGTGTGTTATATGATGGAGGTGTGTTACCTGGTGGAGGTGTGTTATATGATGGAGGTGTGTTATATGATGGAGGTGAGTTACCTGGTGGAGGTGTGTTATATGATGGAGGTGTGTTACCTGGTGGAGGTGTGTTACCTGGTAGAGGTGTGTTATATGATAGAGGTGTGTTACCTGGTGGAGGTGTGTTACCTGGTGGAGGTGTGTTATATGATGGAGGTGTGTTACCTGGTGGAGGTGTGTTACCTGGTAGAGGTGTGTTATATGATAGAGGTGTGTTACCTGGTGGAGGTGTGTTACCTGGTAGAGGTGTGTTACCTGGTGGAGGTGTGTTACCTGGTAGAGGTGTGTTACCTGGTGGAAGTGTGTTACCTGGTGGAGGTGTGTTATATGGTGGAGGTGTGTTACCTGGTGGAGGTGTGTTACCTGGTAGAGGTGTGTTATATGATGGAAGTGTGTTATATGATGGAGGTGTGTTACCTGGTAGAGGTGTGTTATATGATGGAGGTGTGTTACCTGTTAGAGGTGTGTTATATGATGGAGGTGTGTTACCTGGTAGAGGTGTGTTACCTGGTGGAGGTGTGTTACCTGGTGGAGGTGTGTTATATGATGGAGGTGTGTTACCTGGTGGAGGTGTGTTACCTGTTAGAGGTGTGTTATATGATGGAGGTGTGTTACCTGGTAGAGGTGTGTTACCTGGTGGAGGTGTGTTACCTGGTGGAGGTGTGTTATATGATGGAGGTGTGTTACCTGGTAGAGGTGTGTTACCTGGTGGAGGTGTGTTACCTGGTAGAGGTGTGTTACCTGGTGGAAGTGTGTTACCTGGTGGAGGTGTGTTATATGATGGAGGTGTGTTACCTGGTGGAGGTGTGTTACCTGGTAGAGGTGTGTTATATGATAGAGGTGTGTTACCTGGTGGAGGTGTGTTACCTGGTGGAGGTGTGTTACCTGGTAGAGGTGTGTTATATGATGGAGGTGTGTTACCTGGTGGAGGTGTGTTACCTGGTAGAGGTGTGTTATATGATAGAGGTGTGTTACCTGGTGGAGGTGTGTTACCTGGTAGAGGTGTGTTACCTGGTGGAGGTGTGTTACCTGGTAGAGGTGTGTTACCTGGTGGAAGTGTGTTACCTGGTGGAGGTGTGTTATATGGTGGAGGTGTGTTACCTGGTGGAGGTGTGTTACCTGGTAGAGGTGTGTTATATGATGGAAGTGTGTTATATGATGGAGGTGTGTTACCTGGTAGAGGTGTGTTATATGATGGAGGTGTGTTACCTGGTAGAGGTGTGTTACCTGGTGGAGGTGTGTTACCTGGTGGAGGTGTGTTATATGATGGAGGTGTGTTACCTGGTGGAGGTGTGTTACCTGGTAGAGGTGTGTTATATGATGGAGGTGTGTTACCTGGTAGAGGTGTGTTACCTGGTGGAGGTGTGTTACCTGGTGGAGGTGTGTTATATGATGGAGGTGTGTTACCTGGTGGAGGTGTGTTACCTGGTAGAGGTGTGTTATATGATAGAGGTGTGTTACCTGGTAGAGGTGTGTTACCTGGTGGAGGTGTGTTACCTGGTGGAGGTGTGTTATATGATGGAGGTGTGTTACCTGGTGGAGGTGTGTTACCTGGTAGAGGTGTGTTATATGATGGAGGTGTGTTACCTGGTAGAGGTGTGTTACCTGGTGGAGGTGTGTTACCTGGTAGAGGTGTGTTATATGATAGAGGTGTGTTACCTGGTAGAGGTGTGTTACCTGGTGGAGGTGTGTTACCTGGTGGAGGTGTGTTATATGATGGAGGTTTGTTACCTGGTGGAGGTGTGTTACCTGGTAGAGGTGTGTTACCTGGTGGAGGTGTGTTACCTGGTGGAGGTGTGTTACCTGGTAGAGGTGTGTTACCTGGTGGAGGTGTGTTACCTGGTAGAGGTGTGTTATATGATGGAGGTGAGTTATATGATGGAGGTGTGTTACCTGGTAGAGGTGTGTTATATGATGGAGGTGTGTTACCTGGTAGAGGTGTGTTACCTGGTGGAGGTGTGTTATATGATGGAGGTGTGTTACCTGGTAGAGGTGTGTTATATGATAGAGG
>JBAMJR010000360.1:77500-115000 GCA_038501785.1 Myoxocephalus aenaeus
ACACTCAGGAGTACCTCCTTGTGTCCTCAACACTCAGGAGTACCTCCTTGTGTCCTCAGCACTCAGGAGTACCTCCTTGTGTCCTCAACACTCAGGAGCACCTCCTTGTGTCCTCAACACTCAGGAGCACCTCCTTGTGTCCTCAACACTCAGGAGCACCTCCTTGTGTCCTCAGCACTCAGGAGTACCTCCTTGTGTCCTCAGCACTCAGGAGCACCTCCTTGTGTCCTCAACACTCAGGAGCACCTCCTTGTGTCCTCAACACTCAGGAGTACCTCCTTGTGTCCTCAGCACTCAGGAGCACCTCCTTGTGTCCTCAGCACTCAGGACATCCTGAGGACACAAGGAGGTGCAGGATATTTACAGTAAGGAGACGAGGAGACATCACATCTGTTTCCTCAGGAACATCCTTCAGGAAACACTCACTTCCTGTGTGTGTGTGTGTGTGTGTGTGTGTGTGTGTGTGTGTGTGTGTGTGTGTGTGTGTGTGTGTGTGTGTGTGTGTGTGTGTGTGTGTGTGTGTGTGTGTGTGTTACAGCAGGTATGACATCACCACTAAACAACATGTCAGCAGCTGGTTGTTGTTCATGTCTCTATAAAGAAGTATCAATATTGTAGTATTGATCCGTAGTGGTCAGTATTGATCAGTATTGATCCGTAGTGGTCAGTATTGATCAGTATTGATCCGTAGTGGTCAGTATTGATCAGTATTGATCCGTAGTGGTCAGTATTGATCAGTATTGATCCGTAGTGGTCAGTATTGATCAGTATTGATCCGTAGTGGTCAGTATTGATCAGTATTGATCCGTAGTGGTCAGTAGTGATCCGTAGTGGTCAGTATTGATCAGTATTGATCCGTAGTGGTCAGTATTGATCCGTAGTGGTCAGTAGTGGTCAGTATTGATCAGTAGGGTACCTGAGGACGTGGAGGGTTCTGGCAGCAGTGGCAGCAGCAGCAGCAGGAGCACGTAGACCAGAGAGAATCCATTAAACCTCAACACACAAGCTGTGAACACATCAATCACTTCATCAATACCAGATCAATCAGAACGATCAGTTCAGCTGCATCAGTCAGAAGCAGGTAGGAGCTGCATGGGGTCCAGAGGTCATGAAGGTCTTCATGTTTAGATGAGGGAGGACCAGTTCATATTCCTCCTGATGAGACGTGTATCGTGTTAGCGTGTATTTACATATATATTTATATATATAGCGTGTATTTACATATATATGTAAATCTTCTGATTCTGATTTTATATATATATATATATATATATATATATATATATATATATATATATATATATATATACATACATAGTATATGAGAATAAAGGATCTTTTAGTGAACATGTTCTACGAGCGTCTGTAGATTTTAAATGTGTTAATAAAGTTGTTCAGTCTGATGACTGTGTGTGTGTGTCTGTGTGTGTGTGTGTGTGTGTGTGTGGGCAGACAGGAAGAGAGCGCCCCCCTGTTTAAATTCCCCTCCCCCAACAACACACACAGATTGGTTCCACTTTCTCAGGTAACAACATCTGGCTGTGTGTGTTGACACATTGCCTGCTTACCACACACACACACACACACACACACACACACACACACACACACACACACACACACACACACACACACACACACACACATTCACACCTCCCCCTCTGTGGAATGTGGGACCGTTTTAAAGGGAAATTCCACCTAAAAACTGGATGTGCGGCTCCACATGGATCTGTCATCAGTTCAAGGGCAGCTAGCTCAATGCTAACAGAACCCATGGTGTGGAATGAGAAACGCTAACCAGAAGTGAGCGTGAGGACGTCATCAGGAGTAGAGCCAGGAAACCAGACCAATGTAGACGTTGATAACCGTGTGTTTGATGTGAAGTCACTGAATGCATGAGACAGTTCATGAGAACAGGATGTTCAAGAGCAAACACTCCAATAAACGTGAAGCGCTGCAGGAGTCTGTGCTGTAAAGTCAAGTTACACTCGTCATGAAGACTCTCATTAGTACCTGCAGACATGACTCAGGGCTAAACCATGAATAATACCTGCAGACACCACTCAGGGCTAATCTAACATTAATACCTGCAGACACCACTCGGGGCTAAACTAACATTAATACCTGCAGACACCACTCAGGGCTAAACTATCATTAATACCTGCAGACACCACTCAGGGCTAAACTAACATTAATACCCGCAGACACCACTCAGGGCTAAACTATCATTAATACCTGCAGACACCACTCAGGGCTAAACTAACATTAATACCTGCAGACACCACTCAGGGCTAAACTAACATTAATACCTTCAGACACTACTCAGGGCTAAACTAACATTAATACCTGCAGACACTACTCAGGGCTAAACTAACATTAATACCTGCAGACACCACTCAGGGCTAAACTAACATTAATACCTGCAGACACCACTCAGGGCTAAACTAACATTAATACCTGCAGACACCACTCAGGGCTAAACTATCATTAATACCTGCAGACACTACTCAGGGCTAAACTAACATTAATACCTGCAGACACCACTCAGGGCTAAACTAACATTAATACCTGCAGACACCACTCAGGGCTAAACTAACATTAATACCTGCAGACACCACTCAGGGCTAAACTAACATTAATACCTGCAGACACCACTCAGGGCTAAACTATCATTAATACCTGCAGACACCACTCAGGGCTAAACTAACATTAATACCTGCAGACACCACTCAGGGCTAAACTAACATTAATACCTGCAGACACCACTCAGGGCTAAACTAACATTAATACCTGCAGACACCACTCAGGGCTAAACTAACATTAATACCTGCAGACACTACTCAGGGCTAAACTATCATTAATACCTGCAGACACCACTCAGGGCTAAACTATCATTAATACCTGCAGACACCACTCAGGGCTAAACTAACATTAATACCCGCAGACACCACTCAGGGCTAAACTAACATTAATACCTGCAGACACTACTCAGGGCTAAACTAACATTAATACCTGCAGACACCACTCAGGGCTAAACTATCATTAATACCTGCAGACATTACTCAGGGCTAAACTAACATTAATACCTGCAGACACTACTCAGGGCTAAACTAACATTAATACCTGCAGACACTACTCAGGGCTAAACTAACATTAATACCTGCAGACACTACTCAGGGCTAAACTAACATTAATACCTGCAGACACTACTCAGGGCTAAACTAACATTAATACCTGCAGACACTACTCAGGGCTAAACTAACATTAATACCTGCAGACACTACTCAGGGCTAAACTATCATTAATACCTGCAGACATTACTCAGGGCTAAACTAACATTAATACCTGCAGACACTACTCAGGGCTAAACTAACATTAATACCTGCAGACACTACTCAGGGTAAATTTATGTTAATACCTGCAGACACTACTCAGGGTAAATTTATGTTAATACCTGCAGACACTACTCAGGGTAAATTTATGTTAATACCTGCAGACACTACTCAGGGTAAATTTATGTTAATACCTGCAGACACTACTTTAAAAACAGTTTTGGACGTTTACTTTCTTTTGATAATCAAACATATTGATCACGTTCTGGCTGAGGAAGCTCATGTGATGTGATTGAAAGCTCCAGAGCAGCTACTTCACAGATTACATATTAGTACTTTTACTGTAACAGAGTATTAGTACAGCGTGGTATTAGTACTTTTACTGTAACAGAGTATTCGTACAGCGTGGTATTAGTACTTTTACTGTAACAGAGTATTCGTACAGCGTGGTATTAGTACTTTTACTGTAACAGAGTATTCGTAAAGCGTGGTATTAGTACTTTTACTGTAACAGAGTATTAGTACAGCGTGGTATTAGTACTTTTACTGTAACAGAGTATTCGTAAAGCGTGGTATTAGTATGTTTACTGTAACAAAGTATTAGTACAGCGTGTTATTAGTACTTTGGTGTAACAGAGTGTTCGTACAGCGTGGTATTAGTACTTTTACTGTAACAGAGTATTAGTACAGCGTGGTATTAGTACTTTTACTTTAACAGAGTATTAGTACAGCGTGGTATTAGTACTTTTACTTTAACAGAGTATTAGTACAGCGTGGTATTAGTACTCGTGATCCAGAAACAACTTAAATCTTACCTGCAGTCAAGATGAGGGGCAGCAGAACCCTGAGCACCAGCCCTGCAGCCAGCACTGAGGGCATCCTGACCCGCGGTCTCGGTCCACGTCGGTGGCTCAGCGGGCTGTCAGAGGTCCGTGTGCCCGCCGGAGGCGTCGCGGAGCCGGCGGAGCGCGCCGACACACCCCGGTGCCATGCTCCGGGACTCACAGGCAGACAGACAGGCTGCGAGGTAGACAGACAGACAGGCAGATGATGGCTGTCTCACTGCCAGTTTAGGATCGATCTCTGTCTGTCTGTCTCTCTGCCTGTCTGTCTCTCTGCCTGTCTGTCTCTCTACCTGTCTACCTGTCTGTCTCTCTGCCTGTCTGTCTCTCTGCCTGTCTGTCTCTCTGCCTGTCTGTCTCTCTGCCTGTCTGTCTCTCTTCCTGTCTACCTGTCTGTCTCTCTGCCTGTCTGTCTCTCTTCCTGTCTACCTGTCTGTCTCTCTGCCTGTCTGTCTCTCTACCTGTCTGTCTCTCTGCCTGTCTGTCTCTCTGCCTGTCTGTCTCTCTACCTGTCTGTCTCTCTACCTGTCTGTCTCTCTGCCTGTCTGTCTCTCTACCTGTCTGTCTGCAGGCTGAACGTTTGAATCTCCAGCAGAAATGAAAGAACCCTGAACAACTACTTCTTCTTCTTCTTCTTCTTCTTCTTCTTCTTCTTCTTCTTCTTCTTCTTCTCTACTTGTACTTCTTCTACTACTTCTTCTTTTCTATTTCTTCTCTTCTCTTCTTCTTCTCTTCTTCTCTTCTTCTCTTCTTGTCTTCTTCTCTTCTTCTCTTCTTCTCTTCTTCTCTTCTTCTCTTCTTCTCTTCTTCTCTTCTTGTCTTCTTCTCTTCTTGTCTTCTTCTCTTCTTCTCTTCTTCTCTTCTTCTCTTCTTGTCTTCTTCTCTTCTTCTCTTCTTCTCTTCTTCTCTTCTTGTCTTCTTCTCTTCTTCTCTTCTTGTCTTCTTCTCTTCTTCTCTTCTTGTCTTCTTCTCTTCTTCTCTTCTTGTCTTCTTCTCTTCTTGTCTTCTTCTCTTCTTCTCTTCTTGTCTTCTTCTCTTCTTGTCTTCTTCTCTTCTTCTCTTCTTCTCTTCTTCTCTTCTTCTCTTCTTGTACTTCTTCTCTTCTCTCCACTGAAAAACACGCCGACACTCATAAACGGACGCTATAAGAGCTCACAGGCCCCGCCTACCAGCAGACCGACAGCTGCCTCGACCAATCAGAACGTCGGAGGAGGGTTAAAGCTCTTCGAAGGGAAAGGGAGCCAATCAAACACCAGTGAGATCAAATATCATGAATGAAGACTTATTGTGTTTATCAGGAGATCAATAAAGTTTACTTTGACTGGTCTCTTCAATTACCATCTTTTCCTATTATATTTATAATTCCATATTTAATAAAAGTGATCATCACTCAAATAAACTGATTATATATACAGTATATTTATGTATATATACATATACATAAATATACATACTCTCTCTCTATACATATTTATATATATGTATATATATACACATTTATACAGTATATTTATGAATATATATATATATACATAAATATACTTCATATATGCATATATACATATATATATATATATATATATATATATATATATATATATATATATATATATATATATTTCACATATGTATATATGCATATTTCATATATGCATATATACATATATGCATATATATAAATATATATATATATATATATATATATATATATATATATATATATATATATATATATATATATATATATATATATATATATAGCAACAGTAGAGAACGACCACCAGCAGAGGGAGACAAACGTCCTTGATTCAGTTCATCCTCTCGTGTCACATGCTCTAAACACTACAAGTCCCACAATCCTTTGCAGGGCCCATGACAGCTGTAAACCCACCCCCAGTTTGTGATTGACAGATGTGAGAGGGTGTGGGGGTTAATCTGTGTGGGCGGGGCTTGTGGGCGGGGCCTGTGAGTCAGAGTAAAACCACTAATCCATCAACAACAGACGGGCCGAGAGACAGAGAGACAGACATCTTTTAACGGACCTTCATCTTCTTTATCTTCATCCTCTTCATCACTGAGGCGTCTGAACACCTGCACAGGTAAAACACCGGTCCTCCATCACCTCCATCCTCCTCTTCCTCACCATCCTCTTCATCCTCATCCTCCATCACCTCCATCCTCCTCTTCCTCGCCATCCTCTTCATCCTCATCCTCCATCACCTCCATCCTCCTCTTCCTCACCATCTTCTTCATCCTCATCCTCCATCACCTCCACCATCCTCATCCTCACCATCCTCTTCATCCTCATTCTCCATCACCTCCATCCTCCTCTTCCTCACCATCCTCTTCATCCTGATCCTCCATCACCTCCACCATCCTCATCCTCACCATCCTCTTCATCCTCATTCTCCATCACCTCCATCCTCCTCATCCTCACCATCCTCTTCATCCTCATCCTCCTCACCTCCACCATCCTCATCCTCATCCTCCTCACCTCCATCATCCTCTTCATCCTCATCCTCCTCACCTCCACCATCCTCGTCCTCATCTCCTCTTCATCTTCATCCTCTTCCTCGGTCCTGTTTGTCTGTTGAGTTCTTTACCTGTTAGAATGTGATGATGTTTAATGCAGGAGTACTTTAAATACTGCAGTACTTCATGTACAGCACATAGTACACACATAGTACACACATAGTACACACATAGAGTTTGTAAGATGTGTTGAAGGGCAGGGTTCAGGTCTAGGTTCAGGTCTAGGTTCAGGTCTAGGTTCAGGACTAGGTTCAGGTCTAGGTTCAGGACTAGGTTCAGGTCTAGGTTCAGGTCTAGGTTCAGGTCTAGGTTCAGGTCTAGGTTCAGGTCTAGGTTCAGGTCTAGGTTCAGGACTAGGTTCAGGACTAGGTTCAGGACTAGGTTCAGGTCTAGGTTCAGGTCTAGGTTCAGGACTAGGTTCAGGACTAGGTTCAGGTCTAGGTTCAGGACTAGGTTCAGGTCTAGGTTCAGGTCTAGGTTCAGGTCTAGGTTCAGGTCTAGGTTCAGGACTAGGTTCAGGTCTAGGTTCAGGTCTAGGTTCAGGTCTAGGTTCAGGTCTAGGTTCAGGACTAGGTTCAGGACTAGGTTCAGGTCTAGGTTCAGGTTTAGGTTCAGGACTAGGTTCAGGTCTAGGTTCAGGTCTAGGTTCAGGACTAGGTTCAGGTCTAGGTTCAGGACTAGGTTCAGGTCTAGGTTCAGGTCTAGGTTCAGGTCTAGGTTCAGGACTAGGTTCAGGACTAGGTTCAGGTCTAGGTTCAGGTCTAGGTTCAGGACTAGGTTCAGGTCTAGGTTCAGGACTAGATTCAGGTCTAGGTTCAGGACTAGGTTCAGGTCTAGGTTCAGGTCTAGGTTCAGGTCTAGGTTCAGGTCTAGGTTCAGGACTAGGTTCAGGACTAGGTTCAGGTCTAGGTTCATTCACAACAGTTTCTTCTTCTTCACTTCCTGTTGGCTTCCTTCACTTCCTGTTGGCTTCCTTCACTTCCTGTTGGCTTCCTTCACTTCCTGTTGGCTTCCTTCACTTCCTGTTGGCTTTCTTCACTTCCTGTCTCCAAATAACTGGTGAGTAAAAACACATCAGCTGCCGGTCAAAGTAATAATACTCCATAAAATACTTGTAGTAATATAGTACATGTAGTAAGACATGTACTATATGTAATACTATTCTGAGTGTGTGTTCTCTACCTGTGTTTATAAATATATTGAGTAAAGTAAAATAAATAAAGTAAAAATACATAATTTATAACAACATGTACCTGTACTGGTCCCAGTGAACATGTCGTACTAATACAACCGAGTACTACCTTCCCTGTATTAGTACATACTGTATTAGTACTACCTTCCATGTATTAGTACATACTGTATTAGTACTACCTTCCCTGTATTAGTACATACTGTATTAGTACTACCTTCCATGTATTAGTACATACTGTATTAGTACTACCTTCCATGTATTAGTACATACTGTATTAGTACTACCTTCCATGTATTAGTACATACTGTATTAGTACTACCTTCCCTGTATTAGTACATACTGTATTAGTACTACCTTCCATGTATTAGTACATACTGTATTAGTACTACCTTCCATGTATTAGTACATACTGTATTAGTACTACCTTCCATGTATTAGTACATACTGTATTAGTACACATGATTTGAGGATATAAACAATCACTAATAAATGACGTACCAGTAAATCCACGCAGCGGAGCCGTGACGTCACGACGCACGCAAGGTGCGTCGTGACGTCACGGCTCCGCCGCCCGGTAGAGAGAAGTGACGTAATTAGGACAAGCGTCTGTTCACGGGAGGAAGAGGGCGAGCGACCTGCGCGAGGAAGGTAACTATGTTTATTACAGAGGAAGAGGAGGAGGAGGAGGAGGAAGAGGAGATGATTATTGATCACTGATAGAACCGACTATCAGTTTATTATCGACACAGAGAGAGAGAGAGAGAGAGAGAGAGAGAGAGAGAGAGAGCATCTTTTCTGCCTCATCACACTGCAGCTCAGTGTGTGTGTGTGTGTGTGTGTGTGTGTGTGTGTGTGTGTGTGTGTGTGTGTGTTGCAGAGGGGTGTTTCCTGCTGCAGGACGACAAAGACTCAGACAGTCCCAACTGGAAACTACTCAAGTCTCTATTATTACAGTATATATATATATATATATATATATATATATATATATATATATATATATATATACATATATATATATATTTATATACATATACATATATATATATATGTATATTTACATACATAAATATATACATAGTAGACTTGATGCAGTAGTTTTGTCGTCCTGCCGGAAACACCTCTCTGCAACACACACACACACACACACACACACACACACACACACACACACACACACACACACACACACACACACACACAGATTACATAAAATTTCTTTCAGCCTTAATCCCGCCCCCCCACACATGTGTTACCATGGCAACCCTTCACCTGACAGCTGGAGGGTCACCAGATGGTCGCCGTGGGGATCAGGCTGATGACATCATCAGACTCTGAACACTACATTACCCATGAGCCCCGGCTGCAGCTGCTGTTACGAGACGTAACGACACGGAGCTGCGAGCTGATTGGACGAGACGAGACGTTTCCCTGACGTCCAATCAGCTCGCAGCTCCGCGTCTCACCGCGCTGTCGCTGTCTCTCAGGTGAATCACCATGACGACAGAGCCAGGTGAGCCACAGGAGGCCCAGTCCAAAGAGGCGGAGTTTTTCCCTGAAGCCGCCGCCCACTCCACACCTAAACAGGTAAGAGAAAAACACACCAAGAGATAAACCATCAACAGATAGATCATTGATGACATCACTTCCTGCGTCCTCAGGGAGCTCACAGCTCATTGGCCGAGGACTCGACGAGTCGCCTGTCGTCGAGCGGCCGGATCACTCGCTCTCCGGCCAGAAACCCGCTGAGCTTTAGGACCATGCAGACAAGGGTGTCCCTGCTGGACGGCTCGCTGTTCACCTGCACTGTGGAGGTGAGACAGGTGGAGACAGACAGGTGGAGACAGACAGGTGGAGACAGACAGGTGGACGTGAGACAGGTGGAGAGACAGGTGTAGAGAGACAGGTGGACGTGAGACAGGTGGAGAGACAGGTGGAGAGAGACAGGTGGAGAGAGACAGGTAGAGACAGACAGGTGGAGAGAGACAGGTGGAGACAGACAGGTGGACGTGAGACAGGTGGAGAGACAGGTGTAGAGAGACAGGTGGAGAGAGACAGGTGGAGACAGACAGTTGGAGACAGACAGTTGGAGACAGACAGGTGGAGACAGACAGGTGGAGACAGACAGTTGGAGACAGACAGGTGTAGAGAGACAGGTGGAGACAGACAGGTGGAGACAGACAGTTGGAGACAGACAGGTGTAGAGAGACAGGTGGAGAGAGACAGGTGGAGACAGACAGGTGGAGACAGACAGTTGGAGACAGACAGGTGGAGACAGACAGTTGGAGACAGACAGGTGGAGACAGACAGTTGGAGACAGACAGGTGTAGAGAGACAGGTGGAGAGAGACAGGTGGAGACAGACAGGTGGAGACAGACAGTTGGAGACAGACAGGTGTAGAGAGACAGGTGGAGAGAGACAGGTGGAGACAGACAGGTGGAGACAGACAGTTGGAGACAGACAGGTGGAGACAGACAGGTGGAGACAGACAGTTGGAGACAGACAGGTGTAGAGAGACAGGTGGAGACAGACAGGTGGAGACAGACAGTTGGAGACAGACAGGTGTAGAGAGACAGGTGGAGAGAGACAGGTGGAGACAGACAGGTGGAGACAGACAGTTGGAGACAGACAGGTGGAGACAGACAGTTGGAGACAGACAGGTGGAGACAGACAGTTGGAGACAGACAGGTGTAGAGAGACAGGTGGAGAGAGACAGGTGGAGAGAGACAGGTGGAGACAGACAGTTGGAGACAGACAGGTGTAGAGAGACAGGTGGAGACAGACAGGTGGAGACAGACAGGTGTAGAGAGACAGGTGGAGACAGACAGGTGGAGACAGACAGGTGTAGAGAGACAGGTGGAGACAGACAGGTGGAGACAGACAGTTGGAGACAGACAGGTGTAGAGAGACAGGTGGAGAGAGACAGGTGGAGACAGACAGGTGGAGACAGACAGTTGGAGACAGACAGGTGGAGACAGACAGGTGGAGAGAGACAGGTGGAGGTGAGACAGGTGGAGACAGACAGATGGAGACAGACAGGTGGAGAGAGACAGGTGGAGACAGACAGGTGTAGAGAGACAGGTGGAGGTGAGACAGGTGGAGACAGACAGGTGGAGACAGACAGGTGGAGAGAGACAGGCGGAGGGGAGACAGGTGAAAGTGAGACAGGTATATAAAGTCTTCTTCTTCTTCTGCAGAAACGAGCTCGCGGTGTTCAGTTGTTTGAGAAAGTTTGTGAACACGTGAACCTTCTGGAGAGAGACTACTTCTGTCTGTCCTTCAGGGACATGGACGACAACAAGGTACCCGTCTGTCTCCCTGTCTGTCTGTCTGCCTGTCTGCCTGTCTGCCTGTCTGTCTGTCTGTCTCTCTGTCTTTTTGATCTGTCTTTACCTCTCTTCTTATAGAACTGGTTGGATCCAGGAAAGGAGATGAAGAAGCAGGTCAGAGGTCAGTATCATTACATGTCAGGTTTACAGGTAATCTAGTCATTACATGTCAGGTTTACAGGTAATCTAGTCATTACACGTCAGGTTTACAGGTAATCTAGTCATTACACGTCAGGTTTACAGGTAATCTAGTCATTACATGTCAGGTTTAAAGGTAATCTAGTCATTACATGTCAGGTTTACAGGTAATCTAGTCATTACATGTCAGGTTTACAGGTAATCTAGTCATTACATGTCAGGTTTACAGGTAATCTAGTCATTACATGTCAGGTTTACAGGTAATCTAGTCATTACACGTCAGGTTTACAGGTAATCTAGTCATTACATGTCAGGTTTACAGGTAATCTAGTCATTACATGTCAGGTTTACAGGTAATCTAGTCATTACACGTCAGGTTTAAAGGTAATCTAGTCATTACATGTCAGGTTTACAGGTAATCTAGTCATTACATGGAATCATTTTAAATCGATAAATTGTGATTGACATTCATATTGAAATAAATGATAAAATATTCCCCCCTCGCGGTCTCTCAGGTGTTCCCTGGAACTTCTCCTTTAATGTCAAGTTTTACCCCCCTGACCCCGCCCAGCTCTCTGAGGACATCACCAGGTAGATTCCCTCACCTGTCAATCAGATATCAAAGCAATAATGTTGAGAGAGTTCACGCCCTCCTTTCCGTCTGCAGGTACTTCCTGTGTCTCCAGCTCAGACAGGATATAGTTTCTGGACGTCTCCCGTGTTCCTTTGCGACTCACACCGTCCTCAGCTCCTACACCGTCCAATCAGAGCTCGGAGACTACGACCCTGGTACTGTGCTCTGCTGCAAAGATACCCGATTACACCCCAACCGTCCTGCCATAGCCTTCTGTGATGATCATACCCTGATGTACTCTGACGTACCCCACCGTACCTGTGTACCCGTCTACCCTGTCATACCCTGCTGTACCTTCTACCCTACCATACCCTGCTGTACCTTCTACCCTGTCATACCCTGCTGTACCTTCTACCCTACCATACCCTGCTGTACCTTCTACCCTGTCATACCCTGCTGTACCTTCTACCCTGTCATACCCTGCTGTACCTTCTACCCTACCATACCCTGCTGTACCTTCTACCCTGTCATACCCTGCTGTACCTTCTACCCTGTCATACCCTGCTGTACCTTCTACCCTGTCATACCCTGCTGTACCTTCTACCCTGTCATACCCTGCTGTACCTTCTACCCTGTCATACCCTGCTGTACCTTCTACCCTGTCATACCCTGCTGTACCTTCTACCCTATCATACCCTGCTGTACCTTCTACCCTACCATACCCTGCTGTACCTTCTACCCTATCATACCCTGCTGTACCTTCTACCCTATCATACCCTGCTGTACCTTCTACCCTGTCATACCCTGCTGTACCTTCTACCCTACCATACCCTGCTGTACCTTCTACCCTGTCATACCCTGCTGTACCTTCTACCCTGTCATACCCTGCTGTACCTTCTACTCTGTCATACCCTGCTGTACCTTCTACCCTGTCATACCCTGCTGTACCTTCTACCCTGTCATACCCTGCTGTACCTTCTACCCTACCATACCCTGCTGTACCTTCTACCCTGTCATACCCTGCTGTACCTTCTACCCTGTCATACCCTGCTGTACCTTCTACCCTGTCATACCCTGCTGTACCTTCTACCCTGTCATACCCTGCTGTACCTTCTACCCTACCATACCCTGCTGTACCTTCTACCCTGTCATACCCTGCTGTACCTTCTACCCTGTCATACCCTGCTGTACCTTCTACCCTATCATACCCTGCTGTACCTTCTACCCTGTCATACCCTGCTGTACCTTCTACCCTGTCATACCCTGCTGTACCTTCTACCCTGTCATACCCTGCTGTACCTTCTACCCTACCATACCCTGCTGTACCTTCTACCCTGTCATACCCTGCTGTACCTTCTACCCTACCATACCCTGCTGTACCTTCTACCCTGTCATACCCTGCTGTACCTTCTACCCTATCATACCCTGCTGTACCTTCTACCCTGTCATACCCTGCTGTACCTTCTACCCTGTCATTTTGTTTCATATGACCTGTCTGTCTCCGACTACCTGTCTCTCTCTCTCTCTCTGTATATTTCAGACGAGTGTGGTTCAGATTACGTCAGTGAACTCTGTTTCGCTCCGAATCAAACCAAAGAGATGGAGGAGAAGATCATTGAGCTGCACAAGACATACAGGTTCTCACATTGAGCATTAATGTCATTTTAAGAAGTGAAACCAACACAAACAACATCTGTTAAAACTAGATTTGTGTGTTTAGAGGAATGACGCCAGCTGAAGCAGAGATGCACTTCCTGGACAACGTGAAGAAGCTTTCTATGTACGGAGTCGACCTTCATCACGCGAAGGTAAAAACACACAACATGATGATAACCTGAGATCAAGAACTCAAAACAGTAAGAGCAGCTGTCGAAAGCTTCGTCCGTCGTTTCAGTTCATCTCAGCTGTCGAACCGTTGATGTGGGAATTGGTCCTGAGGGGCGGAGCTTCAGGGAAAAGTTAAAGAATGATGCTGAAAAATGATTAGGAAACAGCGAGTACTCGAGTACTTGTACCCTCATGTACATGATCCCATCACTACACACAGTAGTAGTAGCAGTACTCACCTCATCCTCTTACAAGTGGAACCTGCAGATCAGATTCATGTCCAGGCGTTATGTTGCTTTGTGTTTTTAACCATTCAGACTTCCTCGTCTGTGTTTGGTGTTTCTGGAGAAGCTTCTTCTTTCTTTCTGGCTTCAGTTCGAGTTTAAACTAAATGCCTCCTGGGTTTGACATGTTTCTGAGTTATCGGACACATGTTAGTGTTTCTAAGTGGATGCATTGTCTTCATCATTAACCCCTTAAAATCCAGTTTCCCCTTTAATTTCCCCTAAAACAGCTTTTGACTTTGGATAGTTACTTATCATACAACCGTTTCATATATATGTACACATATACAGTATTCATACATATTTATATATAGATTCACATATAAACATGTATAAATACTGTATATGTGTACATATATATATATATATATATATATATATATATATATATATATATATATATGAGTATGTATGTTCAGAAAATGAACTAATACTAAAGCACAGACCTCAGTGTGCTGCTAATGTTCTATTTCTCAACAATCTGATCAATACATGACACACTTCCTGTCCTGATCAATCATGTGTGTGTGTGTGTGTGTGTGTGTGTGTGTGTGTGTGTGTGTGTGTGTGTCTGTAATGATTTTTCCATCGTGGCAGTTTTCCATTGATCCATCCTCTCAGTAACAGAGCTGCAGACTCTGGTTCACTTCAGATCCACAGAGACCAGGTCCCTGAACCAGGATCAGGGTTCGTGGTGATCCAGCTAACTTCAGGTTTAACTCTGGGTTTCAGTCCTACGACGGAGGTTTACTTTTTACCTGGTGGATCGCCATGGTAACTAACGTTGGAGATAAAAGCTCCGCCTCCTGACCAATCAGAGCTCGGCGCACAGATCGTTAGAAAATATGAAACAAATATGTTAAAGACATAAATCAGATTAAAAGGAACAGTTTAACCCACTAACTCACGATGACATTAGAGATGAAGTTGAACATGAAGACGAGCTGGAGATGAAGATGTTTTCTGCACACATGTTTCACGTTGTGGTGTTTGAATGTCCGATGCTCTGGAAGCACATTGAACGCAGCACAGCTGATGTGTTTTATTTCCTCATCTCGACCGGATCTTCTTCTTCTTCTCTGTTTGTTCCGTCTGTCTGAACGAGTAGATGGTAGGAAGTCGCTTTGACTGCCTGCCTTCAGCTCAGTCAGAGGTAAGAGAGTGTGTGTGTGTGTGTCTGTGTGTGTGTGTGTGTGTGTGTGTGTGTGTGTGTGTGTGTGTTCACACACCATGTCATCAGTGTTTCCTTTATTCTCCAATCTGCTCCTGTTCCTTATTACCCACAATCCACTGCAGCCATCTAAATCATCGTACGGCCAGAAACCAAACCATCGCTGAACAATAAACATTAAACATTAAACATGTGAGGATGTGAATCGAACATACTGAGGAGCTGTGATAATCCATAATCCATAACCCATAACCCAGAATCCAGAACTCATAACAGAAAATCGATATTCATAAATCAACTCAAACATTCAGTGATGTCATAGTTGTAATGGTTTTGGAATCATAGCAGGCAGGAAGTGGAATCACAGGAGACAGGAAGTGTAATCATAGCAGACAGGAAGTGGAATCACAGCAGGCAGGAAGTGGAATCACAGCAGGCAGGAAATGGAATCACAGCAGACAGGAAGTGGAATCACAGCAGGCAGGAAGTGGAATCGCAGCAAAGAGGAAATGGAATCACAGCAGACAGGAAGTGATCACTGTTGTCTCTTTGGTCTCTGACGCTGCTGAACTCTGACCCTTGAAGGAGCGGGCTCACTGTTAGCATGTAGCTCTACTGTGTCCTATGCTAGCATGTAGCTCTACTGTGTCCTATGTTAGCATGTAGCTCTACTGTGTCCTATGCTAGCATGTAGCTCTACTGTGTCCTATGTTAGCATGTAGCTCAATACTACATTGAGTCAAACTATCCCTACAGACTCAAAGTAGAAAGTCAATATGTGACCATCAGCCAGAGGACGTCTGGGATCAGTTGGAGAGACAATTCAGCAATACATGACTTGTTCCAGTTGTCTCATGTCTCATTCATGAGTCCATGGTGTGTGTGTGTGTGTGTGTGTGTGTGTGTGTGTGTGTGTGTGTGTGTGTGTGTGTGTGTGTGTGTGTGTGTGTGTGTGCAGGACTCAGAGGGCGTGGCCATCATGCTGGGCGTGTGCAGTAGCGGTCTTCTGGTCTACAGAGACAGACTGAGGATCAACAGATTCTCGTGGCCGAAGATCCTGAAGATCTCGTACAAAAGGAACAACTTCTACATCAAGATCCGACCTGGAGAGGTGAGACAGGTCGACTCACCCAACACCACAGAAGACCAGACCAGTTACTGTCTGTCTCTGTGTCCAGTCTGACCAGTTACTGTCTGTCTCTGTGTCCAGTTTGACCAGTTACTGTCTGTCTCTGTCTCCAGTTTGACCAGTTACTGTCTGTCTCTGTCTCCAGTTTGACCAGTTTGAGTCTACTATTGGTTTCAAGCTGCTGAACCACCGATCAGCTAAAAGACTGTGGAAAGTGTGTGTGGAGAACCACTCCTTCTTCAGGTCAGTGATTAATTATTTCACTTGATATGATATAAGAAGACAAAACACGGCTTCACACAACAAGACTAAATGTAACATGACTAAATGTAACATGACTTGATGTAACAAGACTAAATGTAACATGACTTGATGTAACAAGACTAAATGTAACATGACATAATGTAACATGACTAAATGTAACAAGACATAATGTAATATGACTAAATGTAACAAGACTTAATGTAACAAGACGTAATGTAACAAGACGTAATGTAACAAGACGTAATGTAACATGACTAAATGTAACATGACTTAATGTAACATGACTTGATGTAACATGACTAAATGTAACATGACTAAATGTAACAAGACGTAATGTAACAAGACGTAATGTAACATAACTAAATAACAAGACTTAATGTAACATGACGTAATGTAACATGACTAAATGTAACATGACGTAATGTAACATGACGTAATGTAACATGACTAAATGTAACATGACTAAATGTAACATGACTAAATGTTACATGACTAAATGTTACATGACTAAATGTAACATGACTAAATGTTACATGACGTCATGTAACATGATGTAATGTTACATGACTAAATGTAACATGACTTAATGTAACATGACTTGATGTAACATGACTAAATATAACATGACTAAATGTAACAAGACGTAATGTAACAAGACGTAATGTAACATAACTAAATAACAAGACTTAATGTAACATGACGTAATGTAACATGACTAAATGTAACATGACTAAATGTTACATGACTAAATGTTACATGACTAAATGTTACATGACTAAATGTTACATGACGTAATGTTACATGATGTAATGTTACATGACTAAATGTAACATGACTTAATGTAACAAGACGTAATGTAACAAGACGTAATGTAACAAGACGTAATGTAACATGACTAAATGTAACATGACTTAATGTAACATGACTTGATGTAACAAGACTAAATGTAACATGACTTGATGTAACAAGACTAAATGTAACATGACTTGATGTAACAAGACTAAATGTAACATGACATAATGTAACATGACTAAATGTAACAAGACATAATGTAATATGACTAAATGTAACAAGACTTAATGTAACAAGACGTAATGTAACAAGACGTAATGTAACAAGACGTAATGTAACATGACTAAATGTAACATGACTTAATGTAACATGACTTGATGTAACATGACTAAATGTAACAAGACGTAATGTAACAAGACGTAATGTAACATGACTAAATGTAACATGACTTAATGTAACATGACTTGATGTAACATGACTAAATGTAACATGACTAAATGTAACAAGACGTAATGTAACAAGACGTAATGTAACATAACTAAATAACAAGACTTAATGTAACATGACGTAATGTAACATGACTAAATGTAACATGACGTAATGTAACATGACGTAATGTAACATGACTAAATGTAACATGACTAAATGTAACATGACTAAATGTTACATGACTAAATGTAACATGACTAAATGTTACATGACTAAATGTTACATGACTAAATGTAACATGACTAAATGTTACATGACTAAATGTTACATGACTAAATGTAACATGACTAAATGTTACATGACGTCATGTAACATGATGTAATGTTACATGACTAAATGTAACATGACTTAATGTAACATGACTTGATGTAACATGACTAAATATAACATGACTAAATGTAACAAGACGTAATGTAACAAGACGTAATGTAACATAACTAAATAACAAGACTTAATGTAACATGACGTAATGTAACATGACTAAATGTAACATGACTAAATGTTACATGACTAAATGTTACATGACTAAATGTTACATGACGTAATGTTACATGATGTAATGTTACATGACTAAATGTAACATGACTTAATGTAACATGACTTAATTACAAACATGCTCTGTCTCTGTCCGTCTCTCAGGCTGATGTCTCCAGAAGAGACAACAAAGAAGTTCCTGTCTCTGGGTTCAAAGTTCCGCTACAGCGGTCGGACTCAGATTCAGAGTCGCAGAGCCAGCGCTCAGATCTCCAGACCTGCACCGAATTTCCCACGATGCATCAGCAAGAGGAACATTCTGAGCCGCAGCCTGGATGGAGGTACTCACACTGACCATGCTCGTACTGAGGTAGTTCTGGTCCTACTAGTAAAAGTACTGGTCCTGGTAGTAAAGGTACTGGTCCCAGTAGTCATACTTCTGGTCCTGATAGTAAAAGTACGGGTCCCAGTAGTCGTAGTCCTGGTCCTGATAGTAAAAGTCCTGGTCCTGATAGTAAAAGTACTGGTCCCGGTAGTCGTAGTTCTGGTCCTGATAGTAAAAGTACTGGTCCTGATAGTAAATAAACGTTTATTCGTAAGATACATGAACTTTGACCTCTGCATTTAACCCATCAGAAGGATCAGGAGTCGTGGTCTCCTGTGAGGGGTCTCGATTAAAGACACTACGACATGCGGGCTAGGGGTCACGACCCACCTGAGCAACGGTCGCTAATATGAGCAGCAATGCTGGTCCTGGTAGTTGTACTCATCTCATTGGTAGTAGTTGTAGTAGTTCTTGTCCCAGTTGTAGGATTTCTGGACTCTGGTCTCTGGTCTCTGTCATTGTAGTCCTGGTCCCAGTAGTAGGTATTGGTCACACTGGTTTCAGTAGTTTCTGTACCAGGTGTTGGGGGTTCAGGTTTTATGGGTTCAGGTTCAGGAGTCCAGCTGTGTGTTCGGTCAGTTCTTTCTTCACTTGTTGGTGACCAGGGCTTTGATTGGTTCTCAGCTCCGAGGACCACGCCCACTTCCTCTCTGATTGGCTCTCCTGCCATCACAACGTCCCCTAAAGCAAACGGTGGTACACACACAGGTAGAGCTCATCACTGCAGTAACACTGCTGCTGTAGTAGTACTGTAGTAGTACTGTAGTAGTACGTAGTAGTACTGCTCTGTGATTGGCCACAGCTCTTAATGCTTCACTTCTTTCAGCTCGTGAGCGAATGCTGCTTCCTAATTGGCTGGATGAGCTCTGCTTCATTCAGACACATCTGGATCTGTGATCAGCTGTGTCTACTTCTGTCCAATCAGCTCTTCTGTTTCTGGTGATGTCATCACATGTAGTCAGACCTCCATCCTGTCGTCAATAACACGATCAGACATGAAGTCAGAATGTCAGAGAGAATGCAGCTTTAACACATGAAGCATAGACTTCTATACAACCAGAGGAGGTACCCACTGGTGGTCAGGAGAGATAATGCAGCTTCAACACATGAAGCATAAACTTCTATACAACCAGAGGAGTCGCCCCCCTGGTGGTCAGGAGAGAGAATGCAGCTTTAACACATGAAGCATAAACTTCTATACAACCAGAGGAGTCGCCCCCTGGTGGTCAGGAGAGAGAATGCAGCTTTAACACATGAAGCATATACTTCTATACAACCAGAGGAGTCACCCCCTGGTGTTCAGGAGAGAGAATGCAGCTTTAACACACGAAGCATATACTTCTATACAACCAGAGGAGAATTGGTGGTCAGGAGAATTGAAATTCGTAATAATCTTATTGTCGTCTGCTGCTTTGTTTTCATTAACTTTGATAATTAATTACTAATTTCTTATTTAGCTTCGCGCCCTTTGGAGGCTCAACAGGAAGTAGGTCTGACTATCTTAGTTAGCATCATTAGCATAGTTAGCCGTGTGGTCATGGCTTCGTGGTGGCTCTGAATGCTGATTGGCTGATTGGCCCAGGCTGCCTTGCATGCGCCCTGAGTGCTGATTGGCTGAATGTGCTGTTGCCCTGGTCATCATCCTTGTTGTTGTTGACAGTGTGTGTGTGTGTGTGTGTGTGTGTGTAGACATGGGGCTGTACGGAGCATCTAAAGTCGTCAGTGACCTCATCACCACCGTGACACCTGAAAGGACGATGGAGAAGAGGAGGGCGGCGACAGGTACCGGAAACAACCAATCAGAGGAGAGACATCAGATCCAGTCGCCGAAGCACTAAATGACACCTCCTCCTCCTCTCCTTGTCTCCTTGTTCCCTTGTCTCCTCCCCTTGCTTCTTTGTCTCCTATCTCCAAGTTGAGGAGGTGCTGGTGGTGGAGGAGGTGCAGCAGCAGGTGGAGGAGGAAGAGGAGGAGAAGGAGGAGGAAGAGGAGGAGACTAGAGCCACAGAGAATTCTCAGCAGAGTCCTCCTACTCCTCAGAAGCAGGAAACCAAGGTAACAAACCCCTGTCTCACCTGTCTCACCTGTCTCACATACCTGTATGATGTGTCTGTGTAGACGGAGCTCACCTGTCTCACCTGTCTCACATACCTGTATGATGTGTCTGTGTAGACGGAGCTCACCTGTCTCACCTGTCTCACATACCTGTATGATGTGTCTGTGTAGACGGAGCTCACCGACACCGCTGTGGACGGAGATCTGACTGCCACTGAGGTCTGAGGAGGATTTCACATTATTTATATATTTATGAAATACAACTGAAACCTAAACTCTTCTAACAACGACCTGTCTGTCTGTCTGTCTGTCTGCCTGCCTCTCTGTCTGTCTGCCTGCCTGCCTGTCAGTCTGATCAGGATGAGGACTTGAGGACGTTGGGGAGTCCAGAGGAGGAGCAGAGACCTCAGACCTCCATCAGCGCTCTCCGGCGCTCCTTCTTAGAGGGAGGAGTCACGGGAGGGGGCGGAGTCACGGGAGTGGGAGGAGTCACAGGAGGGGGCGCAGTCACGGAGTGGGAGAGGCGTCTGGCCTCCTCAGCCCTACGACGAGGAGACGAGTCCCCGATGATCGAACCGCTGGAACCAGACGAGGTGAGACACACACACACACACACACACACACACACACACACACACACACACACACACACACACACACACACACACACACACACACACACACACTGTCTGGCTGTCTGTCTCTCAGCCCCTCCCACTGGACAGCGGCTCCACAGCGGTAGGTCCACTCAGCTGTCACGTGATTGGCTATTCGGTCGGTCTGTGTGTGTTTGATGTTGCTCACCTGTGCGCTCCAGGAGGGCGGGTTCATAGCTCCCCCTCAGCCAATCAGAGAGAAGAGCTGCACCGTGGGGCGGAGCTACGACACAGCCTCCGGGAGGGTCGTTACCATGACAATAGCGGACGACAGCTCCAGTGTCACCGTGACAACAGCGAGCACCGGGATGGGCAGGCGGGTCAGAATCATCCCGCTGTACACCGCTGATGATGTCATCACACGGGGACCGCTAGCTGATGATGTCATCACACGGGGACCGCTAGCTGGTGATGTCATCACACGGGGACCGCTAGCTGGTGATGTCATCACACGGGGACCGCTAGCTGGTGATGTCATCACACGGGGACCACTGGTCACCATCCGCGAGGTGAAGACTCCGACCTCGCCGCCCGGCGTCGGAGGAGGCGGAGCCTCTATGGGCTCACCTTTGACCCCCCTCCTTCCTCCTCAATCCCCTCTGGAGGAGCTGAGTCTAAGCCCCGCCCCCCTCAGAGTCTCCGTGACCAGACTGGTATGCTGATTGGCTGGTTGGTGGTCGGCATGGAAACAAGCATGAGGAGCAGCGACACGTTAACCCTCAAACTGAACACTTCAGCTCTGAGAGGACGAGAGACAGTTTGTCTGTTTGTCCACCAGGAGACAGTTTATCTGTTTGTCCACCAGGAGACAGTTTGTCTGTTTGTCCACCAGGAGACAGTTTGTCTGTTTGTCCACCAGGAGACAGTTTGTCTGTTTGTCCACCAGGAGACAGTTTGTCTGTTTGTCCACTAGGAGACAGTTTGTCTGTTTGTCCACCAGGAGACAGTTTGTCTGTTTGTCCACTAGGAGACAGTTTGTCTGTTTGTCCACCAGGAGACAGTTTGTCTGTTTGTCCACCAGGAGACTGTTTGTCTGTTTGTCCACTAGGAGACAGTTTGTCTGTTTGTCCACCAGGAGACAGTTTATCTGTTTGTCCACCAGGAGACAGTTTGTCTGTTTGTCCACCAGGAGACAGTTTGTCTGTTTGTCCACCAGGAGACAGTTTGTCTGTTTGTCCACCAGGAGACAGTTTGTCTGTTTGTCCACCAGGAGACAGTTTGTCTGTTTGTCCACCAGGAGACAGTTTATCTGTTTGTCCACCAGGAGACAGTTTGTCTGTTTGTCCACCAGGAGACAGTTTGTCTGTTTGTCCACCAGGAGACAGTTTGTCTGTTTGTCCACCAGGAGACAGTTTGTCTGTTTGTCCACTAGGAGACAGTTTGTCTGTTTGTCCACCAGGAGACAGTTTGTCTGTTTGTCCACCAGGAGACAGTTTGTCTGTTTGTCCACTAGGAGACAGTTTGTCTGTTTGTCCACCAGGAGACAGTTTGTCTGTTTGTCCACTAGGAGACAGTTTGTCTGTTTGTCCACCAGGAGACAGTTTGTCTGTTTGTCCACCAGGAGACTGTTTGTCTGTTTGTCCACTAGGAGACAGTTTGTCCACCAGGAGACAGTTTGTCTGTTTGTCCACTAGGAGACAGTTTGTCTGTTTGTCCACTAGGAGACAGTTTGTCCACCAGGAGACAGTTTGTCTGTTTGTCCACTAGGAGACAGTTTGTCTGTTTGTCCACCAGGAGACAGTTTGTCTGTTTGTCCACCAGGAGACTGTTTGTCTGTTTGTCCACTAGGAGACAGTTTGTCCACCAGGAGACAGTTTGTCTGTTTGTCCACTAGGAGACAGTTTGTCTGTTTGTCCACTAGGAGACAGTTTGTCCACTAGGAGACAGTTTGTCTGTTTGTCCACCAGGAGACAGTTTGTCTGTTTGTCCACTAGGAGACAGTTTGTCCACCAGGAGACAGTTTGTCTGTTTGTCCACTAAGAGACAGTTTGTCTGTTTGTCCACCAGGAGACAGTTTGTCTGTTTGTCCACTAGGAGACAGTTTGTCCACTAGGAGACAGTTTGTCTGTTTGTCCACTAGGAGACAGTTTGTCCACCAGGAGACAGTTTGTCTGTTTGTCCACTAGGAGACAGTTTGTCCACTAGGAGACAGTTTGTCTGTTTGTCCACTAGGAGACAGTTTGTCCGTTTGTCCACTAGGAGACAGTTTGTCCACTAGGAGACAGTTTGTCTGTTTGTCCACTAGGAGACAGTTTGTCCACTAGGAGACAGTTTGTCTGTTTGTCCACTAGGAGACAGTTTGTCCGTTTGTCCACCAGGTTCAAAATAGTACAAACAGAATACAAATAAAATAGTAGTCAGATACCTCGTGCAGTCGAGGGCTAGCATGTATACTATGCAGTCCATTCATAAATTATACAAAGAAAAATCTGATGACTAAAAACGCAAAGGAAAACGTCAAGTGGTTAAAGTCCTGAGGTGCGCCTTTAATTGTTTTTTAAATGAAAGATTATTACCTGTATGAGTCATTTGAGGAGGACGAAAAATAATCCTCAATTGTACGTTTGAGGAGGTTTGTTCTTGGGGTTAGAGGTATTAAGTGACCTGAGCTAGCCTTGTGAGATGGTTATGTCTGGTACATGTATACTGTAACTGATTGAAGAAATATTCAGGAGTCTGATTAAATACCTTCCTGAAAAACGTGAGGAGGCAATAGTGAAGTTGAGTTTCCACTGAGAACCATGACAGCGAGATGCATATATGCGTGTAACACCTGACAAACAATAGCTAGGGTTCATACACATTCTGACCAATGCATTTCATGACTTTTCCATGACTTCAAACCAAATGTCCATGACCAAACATTTAGTGAAATCTGGGTGTAAACATGAAAAAGTGAGTAAATGTAGTATTTAAACTAACAATGAGAATACAAAGCATACAGTAAACCTTAAATGACACAAATGAATGAGACAATAGTTTGATTAAAAGAATAAACATTTATATAGATGCCTGTATGTATGCCTGCTTATATTTTGAGTCTTTCTTTTAAAATCATATTCATTATTTCAAACTCAGCGTAAATGAACGTCATGAACACATGAATATAACACATTTCATGACTTTTACTAAACTTTAGGGATTTTATTTTTTTCAAGGACTTTTCCAGGCCTGGAAATAACCATTTTAAAACTCCATGACTGTTCTAGGTTTTCCATGATGTAAGAACCCTGAATAGAGTGTTAAATAAGCAAATCACTCTCTGGTCATAGCTATGCTCCTTCCCATTTTAGTGACAACGCCGTCAATGTGCTCAGACCATACAGCTGTTGGTCCAGCACTACACGCAGTAGTTTGGTCTTCTTGACCTGTTCTATAGCTGAACCTCACATTGACACTGAAGCTGTGTGTCACAATTATGTATGTTCCTTGAGCCAAACACAATACATTTAGTTTTCCAAATGTTCAGGGCTAATTTGCTCACTTTCACCCAATCAGACACTCTCTCCAGATCCTGATTCAGAATGGTTGCAAGTTCCTGTTTGTTTGAAGCATGGCTGTACAGTGTTGTGTCATCAGCATACATTACCATGTTGGAATTCTTAATTGACAAAGGGAGATCGTTTGTGAAAATGGAAAAAAGTAAAGGGCCTAAGCCACTTCCTTGTGGAACCCCACAGCTAACAGTTTGTCTGTTTGTCCACCAGGAGACAGTTTGTCTGTTTGTCCACCAGGAGACAGTTTGTCTGTTTGTCCACTAGGAGACTGTTTGTCTGTTTGTCCACTAGGAGACTGTTTGTCTGTTTGTCCACCAGGAGATAGTTTGTCTGTTTGTCCACTAGGAGACAGTTTGTCTGTTTGTCCACCAGGAGATAGTTTGTCTACCAGGAGACTGTTTGTCCATCAGGAGACTGTTTGTCTACCAGGAGACAGGAGACAGGAGAGCTGCAGTGTTCAGTTTCACCTCCCAGACACCAAAAGAAGCAGCAGATCTCTTTATGTTGTTATTGTTTTCTGGGCTGATTTGATTGGCTGCTCCTTCTTTGTCTGCTCTTCACTTCCTGTCTGCTGACCCTTGATTGGTTGCTTTGACTTCCTGAAGCTTTTTCCCTCGTTTGAAGCTCTCAGGTTTAATCTCAGGGTCTCAATGTGAGAACTCAGAGATATTATACATCAATATGGCTGTCAGAAGGTGTACTACCTTTATAAATCTCATGAGTTATATGAAACAAAATGCTTTCCTCTTATTGATCTACACCGTTGCAATGACCTCCAGTCGGTTTGTTCTGTTGTGGATCAGTGAAAGTAAACAGACAGTGAAAGTCAGGAAGTAAACAAACAAATGAAGGTCTTGACAAAGCTTGTCTAGGTCGACCTCCCAGAATGCAACGCTCACTTCCTCGTGGTCGGATCACGTTCCACCACAAATTAATTAATTTGTGAAAATATTCAGAGCTCAAAGTGATCAGGGTTCCCAAAAACTATCACACTAGGTCACAGTAGAATGCAGTAGATTATAGTAGAATGCGGTAGATCACAGTAGAATGCAGTAGATCACAGTATAATGTGATTAAATTAATTAATTTGTGAAAATATTCAGAGCTCAAAGTGATCAGGGTTCCCAAAGACTATCACACTAGGTCACAGTAGAATGCAGTAGATCACAGTATAATGCAGTAGATCACAAAATAATGCACTAGATCAAAGTATAATGCAGTAGATCACAATAGAATACACTAGGTCACAGTAGAATGCAGTAGATCACAGTAGAATGTGATTAAATTAATTAATTTGTGAAAATATTCAGAGCTCAAAGTGATCAGGGTTCCCAAAGACTATCACACTAGGTCACAGTAGAATGCAGTAGATCACAGTATAATGCAGTAGATCACAAAATAATGCACTAGATCAAAGTATAATGCAGTAGATCACAATATAATACACTAGGTCACAATATAATGGAGTAGATCACAGTAGAATGCAGTAGATCACAGTAGAATGTACCAGATCACAGTAGAATGCAGGAGGTCACAATAGAATGGACTAGATCACAGTAGAATGTAGTAGATCACAATAGAATGGACTAGATCACAGTAGAATGTACTAGATCACAATATAATGGACTAGATCACAGTAGAATGTACTAGATCACAATATAATGGACTTGATCACAGTAGAATGCAGTAGATCACAGTAGAATGCAGTAGATCACAGTAGAATGTACTAGGTCACAGTAGAATGCAGTAGATTATAGTAGAATGCAGTAGATCACAGTAGAATGCAGTAGATCACAGTAGAATGTACTAGATCACAGTAGAATGCAGTAGATCACAGTAGAATGTGATTACATTAATTAATTTGTGAAAATATTCAGAGCTCAAAGTGATCAGGGTTCCCAAAGACTATCACACTAGGTCACAGTAGAATGCAGTAGATCACAGTAGAATGCAGTAGATCACAAAATAATGCACTAGATCAAAGTATAATGCAGTAGATCACAATAGAATACACTAGGTCACAATATAATGGAGTAGATCACAGTAGAATGCAGTAGATCACAGTAGAATGTAGTAGAATGCAGTAGATCACAGTAGAATGTACCAGATCACAGTAGAATGCAGGAGATCACAATAGAATGGACTAGATCACAGTAGAATGTAGTAGATCACAATAGAATGGACTAGATCACAGTAGAATGTAGTAGATCACAATAGAATGAACTAGATTATAGTAGAATGCAGTAGATCACAGTAGAATGCAGTAGATCACAGTAGAATGTACTAGATCACAGTAGAATGCAGTAGATCACAGTAGAATGTGATTAAATTAATTAATTTGTGAAAATATTCAGAGCTCAAAGTGATCAGGGTTCCCAAAGACTATCACACTAGGTCACAGTAGAATGCAGTAGATCACAGTAGAATGCAGTAGATCACAAAATAATGCACTAGATCAAAGTATAATGCAGTAGATCACAATAGAATACACTAGGTCACAATATAATGGAGTAGATCACAGTAGAATGCAGTAGATCACAGTAGAATGTAGTAGATCACAGTAGAATGCAGTAGATCACAGTAGAATGTACCAGATCACAGTAGAATGCAGGAGATCACAATAGAATGGACTAGATCACAGTAGAATGTAGTAGATCACAATAGAATGAACTAGATCACAGTATAATGTAGTAGATCACAATAGAATGGACTAGATCACAGTAGAATGTAGTAGATCACAATATAATGGACTAGATCACAATAGAATGGACTAGATCACAGTAGAATGTACTAGATCACAATAGAATGGACTAGATCCCAGTAGAATGTACTAGATCACAATAGAATGGACTAGATCCCAGTAGTTTGCAGTAGAAACTAATATAATCATGTTTCATATATTCATATGTTGACTAAAAACCCTATAATCTGTTTTATATTTCATGCACTGGTTAGTAATTACTGACTAATTACTAACAACTCTATGCTCCACACCCTCTTTGGCCACGCCCACTCACCCACGCCTTCTGTGACCACGCCGTATATGGTCACGCTCCCTCTGGCCACGCCCACTCTGGCCACGCCCCCTGCATGGCTGTCAGTTTCTACTAACAGTTTATATTTACTTTCCAGTTAAATGGCTGCAATTCATAGGTCTGTCTTTCTAACCTTTGTGTGTGTGTGTGTGTGTGTGTGTGTGTGTGTGTGTGTGTGTGTGTGTGTGTGTGTGTGTGTGTGTGTGTGTGTGCAGCCTAAACCTACAGTCGATGAAATGTCTCCTGAGCTGACTGCTCTGCTGAACTCAGCCAGAGAACAAAACACCTTCAGAGAACACAACCTGCTGAAGGTGCCTGTCTGTCTGTCTACCTGTCTGTCACCTATCTGAGTAACTGTCTACCTGTCTGTCTACCTGTCGTACCTCAGTACCTGTAAACTCACTGGGCTCTTCACTGTGTTTCAGACGTCAGAGAAAGTGGAGACGATCTTCCTGATGCCGGAGTCAGGTGACCAGGACCAGCCAATGGCGGACCAGCCTCAGGTAGCGACTAGAAATCTCATGGGGCCGCCGCCAACTAACCCCCCGTCCCCTCCTGCGGGGGCCTGCATGTCGCATGCTGATGATGTCACAGAGGAAGGGGCTAGCAAACGCGAGGTCAGTTATTACGACCTCAGCGACGACGAGCCGAGTAGCCCGGCGAGCGATGCCAGCGACGCTAGTGAAGACGCCATCAGCGTGGTGGCGCAGGCGGCCGTGGAGGACGCCGTGGAGGCCGCCGTCAGGCAGGCTCAGAGCCTGCATGCTAACCATGCCAATCAGGATAGCATTCACGCTAACTCTGCCGTTAGCCACGGAGAACAGGAGGCAGCTAACGTCAGCACCAGACCCCGTTCTGTTCACGACGACCGGGACTCCGACGACTCGGGGGAGGTGGAGGGGGGGTGGAGTTTGGGAGAAAACTCCTCCCCCCCTCCCGCTTTACCCTGCCCCCGCTCGGCCAATCAGACGCAGCCATCTGACCACACTGATGACGATGACGAGCCCAAATCTTTGCTGGAGGTAACACCTGAGGTAGAAACCTGCCCCAGTGAGTCCTTCCCCAGTTCAACCTGCCCCAGTAACTCCTCCTCCAGTAACTCCTTCCCCAGTTCAACCTGCCCCAGTAACTCCTCCTCCAGTAACTCCTGCTCCAGTTCAACCTGTCCCAGTGACTCCTGCTCCAGTTAAACCTGCTCCAGTAACTCCTCCTCCAGTAACTCCTCCTCCAGTAACTCCTGCTCCAGTAACTCCTCCTCCAGTAACTCCTGCTCCAGTTAAACCTGCTCCAGTAACTCCTGCCCCAGTAACTCCTGCCCCAGTTCAACCTGCTCCAGTTCAACCTGCTCCAGTTCAACCTGCTCCAGTAACTCCTCCTCCAGTAACTCCTGCCCCAGTAACTCCTCCTCCAGTAACTCCTGCCCCAGTAACTCTTCCTCCAGTAACTCCTGCCCCAGTAACTCCTGCTCCAGTTCAACCTGCTCCAGTTCAACCTGCTCCAGTAACTCCTCCTCCAGTAACTCCTCCTCCAGTAACTCCTGCCCCAGTAACTCTTCCTCCAGTAACTCCTGCCCCAGTAACTCCTGCCCCAGTTCAACCTGCTCCAGTGACCCCTGCTGGTGAGGTGACGGCGGTGCACCTCACCAGCAGACTGAACCTGAAGGTCAGCTGTAGTTCATGAGGATGTGTGAGATGTTTCTGAGATCGTTGCCCTTCTCTGTGTCTGGCAGGAGGTTCCCGTGACGAGGAAGACGCTCACGTACGAAGCTCCCGGGGTGAGAACCCGTGTTATTGATTTACCACCTTTCATGAGCTAATCAATGGTTCATTTCATCATATTATTTACTTATTATGTCTTTATCTTTTGCCTCATCGGCAAAACCACATGTTGATTTATTAACATGTGTGTGTGTGTTTCAGAGCCGCACGGACTCTGATCCTCCTGCAGGTTTACTGCTGAGCTCCCAGACCTTCACTGCCGAGACCTCCACCACCACCACCACCACACACATCACCAAGGTAACCCACACACAAACACACACATCACCAAGGTAACACACACACGTCAGTACATATCTTCTCAGGTTTAGAAACATGAGAATATGAGTTCTTTAATCGTTCGGTAGAAGATGAACTAGAAGACGTTTCTCTCTTCTCTCCAGACCGTCAAAGGAGGAATGTCAGAAACCAGAATCGAGAAGAGAATCGTGATTTCTGGAGACACAGAAATCGACCACGACGAGGTAAATACCAATAGAATCTTTATCAAGGTAATTCTAACCCGGGACAGACGTATACATACCTGGACTAATCCAGGAAAGACGTATACATACCTGGACTAACCCAGGACAGACGTATACATACCTGGTCTAACCCAGGAAAGATGTATACATACCTGGACTAACCCAGGAAAGATGTATATATACCTGGACTAACCCAGGACAGACCTATACAGACCTGGTCTAACCCAGGAAATATGTATACATACCTGGAATGTCAGAAACCAGAATCAAGAAGAGAATCGTGATTTCTGGAGACACAGAAATCGACCACGACGAGGTAAATACCAATAGAATCTTTATCAAGGTAATTCTAACCCAGGACAGACCTATACATACCTGGTCTAACCCGGGACAGACCTATACAGACCTGGATCAACCCAGGACAGACCTATACAAACCTGGATTAACCCAGGACAGACTTATACAGACCTGGATCAACCCAGGACAGACCTATACATACCTGGACTAACCCAGGACAGACCTATACAGACCTGGACTAACCCAGGACAGACCTATACAGACCTGGATTAACCCAGGACAGACCTATACAGACCTGGACTAACCCAGGACAGACCTATACAGACCTGGATCAACCCAGGACAGACCTATACAGACCTGGATCAACCCAGGACAGACCTATACAGACCTGGATCAACCCAGGACAGACCTATACAGACCTGGATCAACCCAGGACAGACCTATACAGACCTGGATCAACCCAGGACAGACGTATACAGACCTGGATTAACCCAGGACAGACGTATACAGACCTGGATTAACCCTGCACCGACCTGGGTTTGGTCAGTCCAGGATTAATCCTGGACCAGGTTCTGATCTCCGTGTCTCTCTTTAAGGCGCTGGCAGCGGTGCTTAGCGAGGCGCGGCTGCAGCATCCTGAGCTGTCAGTCACACGAGTCGTTGTCCATAAAGAAACAGAGGTCTCTCCTGATCATGTGATTGATTAGTGACATCACAGGTAACAGGTGGTGACCCGTACTGGATGCTGATTGGTTGGCTGGTGCATGGCAGCATTCATAACATTGTGTTTGCATGCTTTACACAAATGTTGGTGTTCAGGAACAGGAGAGACGAACACTGACGAACCAGGAGCTCAGAGCTTCTGATTGGTCCAGAGAACACAGGAAGAGAAGGGAATCGTCTGATTGGTCCAGAGAACACAGGAAGAGAAGGGAATCGTCTGATTGGTCCAGAGAACACAGGAAGAGAAGGGAACCTTCTGATTGGTCCAGAGAACACAGGAAGAGAAGGGAATCTTCTGATTGGAGGACAGGAAGGATTTATGGGCATCGGTTGGATCTTCAGATAGTGTGAGGAGGAAATAAACAGCCTTCTGATGACTCAGGTGATCAGAATGGAAGTCATGAGAGTTTTTTATTTGGGCGCCAAATTGCAACACATCACCAAACGTTATCCAGCTGACCATTAATGCTATGCTAGCATGCTGTTATCCCCTGTCCTCTCAAGTGTGACATCATTTTACAGCCCAAGTGAACACCTGAACACACCTGTATTCACCTCTGCATTCATGCTGACTCAGGGACTCGGGACAGTGGTGACAGTCACATGCTATGCTACGCTAACAGCCTGGCCCATGCTTTGACGCTTGCTGTGCTATGCTAGTTAGCATGAGCATGATGTTATCCTGGCTCACTCAAGGACTCAAGGATCCTTTATCGTGATTCATCAATGCTCTTTAATGAGCTGGAGATTGATTTAATACGTCTCCCAGACATTTAGACTTTTAGACCTCTGCTCATATTTTGTCTCACAGCTGCTTCTGTCTTTCTTTCAGGACTGAATGGAGAAGCCTCTGCTGCATTATGGGAGTTGTAGTCCAGACTCCAGAGACAAATGTCGACACACTGTTTTCAGCGACACCCAGTGGACATTAATGGAACTGAGGATTTTTACACACACACACACACACACACACACACACACACACACACACACACACACACACACACACACACACACACACACACACACACAGCAGCAGCACCTGTCTGTCTCACAGAGGGCGGGGCCAAATGCTGAGCTTCAGAGCAGTTAGCATTAGTTCAATAGTTTGATTTGATCTAGTTGAAAGCTTTTCAGTTCTGCCCGTAACGGAATAAAATATGTATACAACACAGACAGGTGAGAGACAGACAGGTGAGAGACAGACAGGTGGCGCTGCCGTGGCGCCAACCAGAGCCAGTCAACTTCAGATGAACTTTCACCACAAATAAAAACCAAAAATGGTCCTGCTGCTGCATTTACTTCCTACTTAAACTAGCCCCGCCTTCCCACACACACCTGACACCCGACAGGTGGAAACAGACTTCTGATTGGTTGGTTGACTCAGGTATATTTGCTCCTGATTGTGTGAGAGAGACAGCAGCCTTATGTAATATTCAATAATTAGTTTGTATGACATCTGAAAGTTCTATAATAACCTGTGACTTCACCTGTGACACCTGGTGAGGTCACCTGACTGACCCGTGTCACCTGGTGAGTTCACCTGACTGACCCGCGTCACCTGGTGAGGTCACCTGGTGAGGTCACCTGACTGACCCGTCCCCTGGTGAGGTCACCTGACTGACCCGTCACCTGGTGAGGTCACCTGGCTAACCTGTCACCTGGTGAGGTCACCTGGTGAGGTCACCTGGCTAACCTGTCACCTGGTGAGTTCACCTGACTGACCCGCGTCACCTGGTGAGGTCACCTGGTGAGGTCACCTGGTGAGGTCACCTGACTGACCCGTCCCCTGGTGAGGTCACCTGGTGAGGTCACCTGGCTAACCTGTCACCTGGTGAGGTCACCTGGTGAGGTCACCTGGCTAACCTGTCACCTGGTGAGGTCACCTGACTGACCCATGTCACCTGGTGAGGTCATGGATATAATTCCGTCTCATGTCTGAAATGTAAAATAGCATGATTGCTAGCACTGTAACCACTCACTGTATAGCAGCAAAAACTGATCTCTATTTACCCATAATGCAATAGTAATGTGCCATTCTTTCATCTCACCATGGAAACCCTTGTTATGAATTATTTTATTCACCCGTCATGTATTTATTTATTGATCTGTGTTTGTATGTAATCCCAGACTGACCACTCCCCCATGTATTACCTTACACACTGACCACTCCCCCATGTATTACCTTACACACTGACCACTCCCCCATGTGTTACCTTATAGACTGACAACTCCCCCAGGTGTGACCTTATAGACTGACCACTCCCCCATGTGTTACCTTACACACTGACCACTCCCCCATGTGTTACCTTACACACTGACCACTCCCCCATGTGTTACCTTATAGACTGACAACTCCCCCATGTGTTACCTTATAGACTGACCACTCCCCCAGGTGTTACCTTACACACTGACCACTCCCCCATGTGTTACCTTATAGACTGACAACTCCCCCATGTGTTACCTTATAGACTGACCACTCCCCCATGTGTTACCTTATAGACTGACCACTCCCCCATGTGTTACCTTATAGACTGACAACTCCCCCATGTGTTACCTTATAGACTGACCACTCCCCCAGATGTTACCTTATAGACTGACCACTCCCCCATGTGTTACCTTATAGACTGACAACTCCCCCATGTGTTACCTTATAGACTGACCACTCCCCCAGGTGTTACCTTACACACTGACCACTCCCCCATGTGTTACCTTACACACTGACCACTCCCCCAGGTGTTACCTTATAGACTGACAACTCCCCCATGTGTTACCTTATAGACTGACAACTCCCCCATGTATTACCTTACACACTGACCACTCCCCCAGGCCAGATGTGAACTTACACACTAACCACTCCCCCAGGTGTTACCTTACACACTGACCACTCCCCCAGGTGTTACCTTACACACTGACCACTCCCCCAGGCCAGATGTGACCTTATAGACTGACCACTCCCCCAGATGTGACCTTATAGACTGACCACTCCCCCAGGTGTGACCTTATAGACTGACCACTCCCCCAGGTGTGCCCTTATAGACTGACCACTCCCCCAGGTGTAACCTTATAGACTGACAACTCCCCCATGTGTTACCTTATAGACTGACCACTCCCCCATGTGTTACCTTATAGACTGACAACTCCCCCATGTGTTACCTTATAGACTGACCACTCCCCCAGGTGTGACCTTATAGACTGACCACTCCCCCAGGTGTGACCTTATAGACTGACCACTCCCCCAGGTGTAACCTTATAGACTGACAACTCCCCCATGTGTTACCTTATAGACTGACAACTCCCCCAGGTGTTACCTTACACACTGACCACTCCCCCATGTATTACCTTACACACTGACCACTCCCCCAGGTGTTACCTTACACACTGACCACTCCCCCAGGCCAGATGTGACCTTATAGACTGACCACTCCCCCAGGTGTGACCTTATAGACTGACCACTCCCCCAGGTGTAACCTTATAGACTGACAACTCCCCCATGTGTTACCTTATAGACTGACAACTCCCCCATGTGTTACCTTATAGACTGACCACTCCCCCAGGTGTGACCTTATAGACTGACCACTCCCCCAGGTGTAACCTTATAGACTGACAACTCCCCCATGTGTTACCTTATAGACTGACCACTCCCCCAGATGTGACCTGATAGACTGACCACTCCCCCATGTGTTACCTTATAGACTGACCACTCCCCCAGATGTGACCTGATAGACTGACCACTCCCCCAGGTGTAACCTTATAGACTGACCACTCCCCCAGGCCAGATGTGACCTTATAGACTGACCACTCCCCCAGGTGTGAACTTATAGACTGACCACTCCCCCAGGTGTGAATTTATAGACTGATCACTCCCCCAGGTGTTACCAGTGTCTTTACCCACTTAATTCAAATAAAATGATGAATGAATTACCAAACTTTGTGTCTTTTTTAAGAAAATGCTGGATGTGGTCAAAGGTCAGTAGTGAAGACAAAAGTCAGAAGGTGTTTTCAGGTCATCTTTAATGATTCATCATCGAACAAAGACTTCAACATTCATAATCTTCTGTCCTTTCTGCCCACTGACCAATCAGAGTGCGGCTGGGCGTTGCTTGGCAACAGGACACGAGTTAGGAGTGACGCCCAACAGGAAGTGGGCGGAGCTCAGATCCAGAGTGTCACTCAGGTGAGACTTAACGAGCTGCAGGTTCATCAGACAACCTCTGAACCTGGAGCTGATAGACAGGCAGTTCTGTTTCACCCCGACTGTAGAGAGAGAGACAGGTGGAGAGAGAGAGAGAGACAGGTTAGTGTCAGTCATTAACCCTCTTGCGGTGGTGTCTCACTGCGCTGCTCACCTGGAAAGCCTCCCAGGTAGACGGGGTTGTTGGTCTCAGCAGAGGTGGATTGTGGGTAAGGGTTGGTGGTGCTGTAGCTCCTCCGGTCCACGCTCAGGCTCAGGGTGTGTTTGCTCTTACTGGCCAGCAGGCGGTGCCACCGGCCGTCACACAGCATGAGACCCACAGAGCGCACGGACACCCGGCCAGCCCCGTTGTTCACGTGGAACACCACCTGAGGGGGAGGGGCCTGGTTACTAGTTACTGGTTACTGGTTACTGGTAACTGGTTAGTAGTTACTGATGACCGGTTACTGGTTTCTAGTTACTGGTTACTAGTAACTGGTTACTAGTAACTGGTTACTGAGGACACACGGTATATGAGCACACACACACACACACACTCACCTGTCCGTTGATCATCTCCAGTCCGATGGCGTCCACCTTCGCGCTGCTGATTCCCAGAAACACTCCTTCTGATTGGCTCGTTCGAAACTCCAGAGACACCAACACGTCAGAGCCGACCTTGTAGCCATTAGGCACTGCACACACACACACACACACACACACACACACACACACACACACACACACACACACACACACACACACACACACACACACACACACACAGGTGAATACTCGAACCATGTGACCAGATGAAATGTTGGATGTGTATATATATATATATATATATCATTATATAGAGTTTGTGGTGGCTCACTGAGGGCGGCGTATCCACTGCCGTTGAAGTAACTTCCTGTCTGGTCGTTGGTGAAACAGGAAGTGACCTCGTGCTTCGAGGCCGGCTTCGTCAGATCCAACATGGCGCCGTTCAGACTGACGGAGCGAACGCAACCTGGAAAACTGCTGCTGGCCTGGGAGACGGAGAGAAGGGTTACAGTCCATAGTTCATTGATATGATCGGCCCCTGAAGCCCTGGACGCGTCTCACGTTGATCCTCCTGGTGGAGTGTGTGTGTGGCAGGCCTCCCAGGTACAGCCGGCTGTCCACGTCCAGCTGGTTTCCCTTGACGGACACGGAGACCGGACGCGACCCGTCCACCGACACCGACGCCGCCCGCCGGCTGAGCGCGCCGCTCACCTGAGAGACAAAGACGAGGGCACACAGCACGGATCACTTCTCAGGAGACATGTAGGACATAGTATATATTTATATATATGTATATATGTGTGTATATGTGTATATATATATATTATATGAACTCACGGTGTGCCACTCGCCGTCGTTAATGGGGACAGACGCGGTAATGGAGGCGGGGCCTTTGCCCAGGTCGACTGACATCATCAGTTTCCCGGCGGCCATTTTGAGGACAACGAAGTCCATCTGTTTGGAGTCGGAGACGAGGAGGACCAACCCGTCCCGAGCTCGGCTTCGAACCGACAACCTCACGGACACGCTGAGGACGAGAGAGACAGCAGAGTCAGGCAGAGAACGACTGCAGCCCCGCCCCTCTCCGGCTGTAGCCCCGCCCCTCTCAGGTTGTAGCCCCGCCCAGCTGTAGCCCAAACCCTCTCGGCTGTAGCCCCGCCCCTCTAGGCTGTAGCCCCGCCCCTCTAGGCTGTAGCCCCGCCCTGCTCGAGTCACAGACACTCACCTTCTCCTGACGGCGTTGGGGCTGATGATGAAGGTCATGTGACTGTGTTTGGACGAACCAAATTGAACCGCTGACGGGAGGAAGGTTGGCTCCGCCTCCGACAGGCACTGCATCACACAGATCAATAATCAATATATACTGAGCAATATTTATCAACCAGTGATCAAGAAAGTGTAAACGTATTGATTACCGTTAGCGCTCCAGGTTTCAAGGCACTCAGGTGTGTGGGTGGGGCTAGAGGCAGGTGGGCGGGGTCAAGGGTGGGTTCTACATCCTGGTCATCAGGCAGCACCGCC
>JBAMJR010000360.1:117500-122500 GCA_038501785.1 Myoxocephalus aenaeus
TCACTTCAGTTACACTATGATGCGTTCATGTTCACTTCAGTTACACTGTGATGCGTTCATGTTCACTTCAGTTACACTATGATGCGTTCATGCTCACTTCAGTTACACTGTGATGCGTTCATGTTCACTTCAGTTACATTATGATGCGTTCAGGCTCACTTCAGTTACACTGTGATGCGTTCAGGCTCACTTCAGTTACACTATGATGCGTTCATGCTCACTTCAGTTACACTGTGATGCGTTCAGGCTCACCTCAGTTACATTATGATGCGTTCAGGCTCACTTCAGTTACACTGTGATGCGTTCAGGCTCACCTCAGTTACATTATGATGCGTTCAGGCTCACTTCAGTTACACTGTGATGCGTTCAGGCTCACCTCAGTTACACTATGATGCGTTCATGTTCACTTCAGTTACACTGTGATGCGTTCATGTTCACTTCAGTTACATTATGATGCGTTCAGGCTCACTTCAGTTACACTGTGATGCGTTCAGGCTCACCTCAGTTACACTATGATGCGTTCATGTTCACTTCAGTTACACTGTGATGCGTTCATGTTCACCTCAGTTACACTATGATGCGTTCAGGTTCACTTCAGTTACACTGTGATGCGTTCATGTTCACTTCAGTTACACTGTGATGCGTTCAGGCTCACCTCAGTTACACTATGATGCGTTCAGGTTCACTTCAGTTACACTGTGATGCGTTCAGGTTCACTTCAGTTACACTGTGATGCGTTCATGTTCACTTCAGTTACACTGTGATGCGTTCAGGCTCACCTCAGTTACACTGTGATGCGTTCATGTTCACTTCCGTTACAGTATGATGCGTTCAGGTTCACTTCAGTTACACTGTGATGCGTTCAGGTTCACTTCAGTTACACTGTGATGCGTTCATGTTCACTTCAGTTACACTGTGATGCGTTCATGTTCACTTCAGTTACACTATGATGTGTTCATGTTCACTTCCGTTACAGTATGATGCGTTCAGGTTCACTTCAGTTACACTGTGATGCGTTCATGTTCACTTCAGTTACACTGTGATGCGTTCATGTTCACTTCAGTTACATTATGATGTGTTCATGTTCACTTCCGTTACAGTATGATGCGTTCAGGTTCACTTCAGTTACACTGTGATGCGTTCATGTTCACTTCAGTTACACTATGATGTGTTCATGTTCACTTCCGTTACAGTATGATGCGTTCAGGCTCACTTCAGTTACACTGTGATGCGTTCAGGCTCACCTCAGTTACATTATGATGCGTTCAGGCTCACTTCAGTTACACTGTGATGCGTTCAGGCTCACCTCAGTTACATTATGATGCGTTCAGGCTCACTTCAGTTACACTGTGATGCGTTCAGGCTCACCTCAGTTACACTATGATGCGTTCATGTTCACTTCAGTTACACTGTGATGCGTTCATGTTCACTTCAGTTACACTATGATGCGTTCATGTTCACTTCAGTTACACTATGATGCGTTCATGTTCACTTCAGTTACACTATGATGCGTTCAGGTTCACTTCAGTTACACTGTGATGCGTTCAGGTTCACTTCAGTTACACTGTGATGCGTTCATGTTCACTTCAGTTACACTATGATGCGTTCAGGTTCACTTCAGTTACACTGTGATGCGTTCAGGTTCACTTCAGTTACACTGTGATGCGTTCATGTTCACTTCCGTTACAGTATGATGCGTTCAGGTTCACTTCAGTTACACTGTGATGTGTTCATGTTCACTTCCGTTACAGTATGATGCGTTCAGGCTCACTTCAGTTACACTGTGATGCGTTCAGGCTCACCTCAGTTACACTATGATGCGTTCATGTTCACTTCAGTTACACTGTGATGCGTTCATGTTCACTTCAGTTACACTATGATGCGTTCATGTTCACTTCAGTTACACTATGATGCGTTCATGTTCACTTCAGTTACACTATGATGCGTTCAGGTTCACTTCAGTTACACTGTGATGCGTTCAGGTTCACTTCAGTTACACTGTGATGCGTTCATGTTCACTTCAGTTACACTATGATGCGTTCAGGTTCACTTCAGTTACACTGTGATGCGTTCAGGTTCACTTCAGTTACACTGTGATGCGTTCATGTTCACTTCCGTTACAGTATGATGCGTTCAGGTTCACTTCAGTTACACTGTGATGTGTTCATGTTCACTTCCGTTACAGTATGATGCGTTCAGGTTCACTTCAGTTACACTGTGATGCGTTCATGTTCACTTCAGTTACACTGTGATGCGTTCAGGTTCACTTCAGTTACAGTATGATGCGTTCAGGTTCACTTCAGTACATTATGATGCGTTCAGGTTCACTTCAGTTACACTATGATGTCTATATATATATATATATATATAGATAGATATCTATCTATAGATATCTATCTATATAATATATATGAGTAATATAATAATGCATAACATCCAGAAAGGAGGTGGGCGGGGCCTGGTGGGCGGGACCTGGTGGTAGAAGCGTCTGATTGGCCGGCGGGTCTCACCTCGAGCACGCAGCCCTTCTGGACCCCGAAGGCGTCCCTCAGGAGGTCGAAGTTGGAGCGAGCGATCTCCACGTTCCTCATGCAGCCCACGTACGACCTGGAGACCACCTGGCGCCTAGCAACCACACGGACAGACCGGGACAGAGTTAGCGCCTCGTCTCCCGTGATGTCATCGTCTGCACCCGGTGACGGCACGCACTCACCTGATTGGTCGAGAGGCAGGAAGTCCTCCGATGTAGATGGGGTCCAGGTCGGAGCGGTTCAGGTCCGAGGCCGTTCCAGGAGACTCCGCCTCCAACACCTCCTTGTTCGATGATTGGTCGGCTGCCATGATGGACAGGTAGCCTGGACACACAGCAGTATTAGTATTACAAATACTGCAGTATTAGTTGTACTTTAGCAGTAGTAGTAGTACCTTTGCGTTTGCTCCTCTGCAGGGTGATCTTGTACCAGACTCCGGTGTTGTACTTCCTGTTGGAAGTCAGGATCAGAGCGCCTGAGCCGAGGTCAAAGGTCAGACGGACACGGCCCTCCACCAGCTCCATGGACAGGAAGTCCCTCTGTGGGAGGCAGGAAGTGAGGTCATGTCTGTATCTGCTTCACAACAAGAGGAAACAGGAAGTGACTGTGTGTGTCGTACAGTATTGTTGGAGGCCAGGTAGAGCAGTAATCCGCCCGGCGACAGCGTTTTAAACAGAAGGACGATGGAGGTGGAGGTCGCTCGCAGAGACTTCTGGACCAATGAGAATCCAGATCCATCAAAGTGGAAGGAGGTCTCCTCTGCCTGGGGACTGAGAGACAGACGGGTACAATCAGAGAGGGAGAGACAGACGGGTAGAGAAAGTCCCGCTGGAAATGCAGCTTTAAGTACCCCCCCGTGGCTCCTCCCCCTTGCTCCTCCCCCGTCGCCCCGCCCCTTGCTCCTCCCCCTTGCTCCTCCCCCTCTACCTGCTGAAGCAGCCTCCACACTGCCCCTCTCTGCTGTCGTAGCTCCAGAGGCCGACGTTCCTCTCGTTGAGCGACGCTTCACCCAGACATCCCTGGAAGGTGGAGGACCGCAGCGCCGCGGGGCTCTGACACACACACACACACACACACACACACACACACACACACACGGTTATCACCTGTTCACCTGCACACACACCTGTTCGCCTGCTGTGTGTGTGTGTTACCTGGATGTGGGAGCCCAGTCCTCCGATGTGGATCACGGTGTTCCGGTCGATGTCCAGAACTCGGGACGGTCCCGGTGACATCGCGGTCACCGCGGGCAACGGAGCCGACACCGACTCCAACTGGTGAACCGACAGCGACGCACGGGCCCCGAACCTGATGACATCATCACATGACATGACACCGTCACATGACACGTCACATGACACGTCACATGACATCACACCGTCACATGACACGTCATATGACATCACACCATCACGTGACACGTCACGTGACACCGTCACATGACACCGTCACATGACATCATCACACATCACATGACACGTCACATGACATCATCACACATCACATGACACGTCACATGACATCATCACACATCACATGACACGTCACATGACATCACACGTCACGTGACACCGTCACATGACACGTCACATGACATCACACGTCACGTCACACCGTCACGTGACACTGTCACATGACATCATCACATGACACTGTCACATGACAGCATCAGTCAGGAGTTTTTAACCCTTTATCTTCCAGAATACTCTTCCGGTGGTGGTGGTGGAGTACGAGTACTGTAGTAATGAGGACTAGTACTGTAGTACTGAGGACTAGGTGTGTAGTACTGAGGACTAGTACTGTAGTACTGAGGACTAGATGTGTAGTACTGAGGACTAGTACTGTAGTACTGAGGACTAGATGTGTAGTACTGAGGACTAGTACTACAGTACTAGCACTAGGTGTGTAGTACTAGCACTAGTACTACAGTACTAGCACTAGGTGTGTAGTACTAGCACTAGGTGTGTAGTACTAGCACTAGGTGTGTAGTACTAGCACTAGTACTACAGTACTAGCACTAGGTGTGTAGTACTAGCACTAGGTGTGTAGTACTAGCACTAGTACTACAGTACTAGCACTAGGTGTGTAGTACTAGCACTAGTACTACAGTACTATCACTAGGTGTGTAGTACTAGCACTAGTACTACAGTACTAGCACTAGGTGTGTAGTACTAGCACTAGGTGTGTAGTACTAGCAGTAGTACTACAGTACTAGCACTAGGTGTGTAGTACTAGTGCTAGTACTGTAGTACTAGCAGTAGTACTACAGTACTAGCACTAGGTGTGTAGTACTAGCAGTAGTACTACAGTACTAGCACTAGGTGTGTAGTACTAGCAGTAGTACTACAGTACTAGCAGTAGTACTACAGTACTAGCGCTAGCTGTGTAGTACTAGCACTAGCTGTGTAGTACTGCAGTACTAGCACTAGCTGTGTAGTACTAGCACTAGTACTGTAGTACTAGCACTAG
>JBAMJR010000360.1:127500-137500 GCA_038501785.1 Myoxocephalus aenaeus
TCCTCCTCCTGGAGAGTGTTCTTGATCTGGACAACTGAAATGATTCTTCTTAAAGCACATCTTGTTTTCATCTCAACTCCATTGTTGTGGTGCACAGAGCCAAAACAATGACACATGTGTCAATGTCCAAATATTTATGGTCCTGACTCTACATTCAATACACCAATAAATATATATATCAATACATGAATGTATTGATATATTAATATATTGATGTATCAATACATCCAGTAATCAGGGTTGCGGGGGCGGAGCCTACCGTTGGGGAGGCTGTGCAGCTCTCTGATTGGCTGCTGGAGGAGGAGGCTGCAGTTCTGGACGGCGTCTCTGACCAGCCCCAGCCTGCTGGTTACCATGGAGACGTTCTGCTGCAGCGCTGAAAGACATAAATGAATGAATGAATAAATAAATAAATGAATGAATGAATCAACTCGTCTCTTGACTTTAAGATGTTTCTGAATGAGTGAGGATGAGGATGAAAACCTTCGGCCGTGTCGCTGAGTCGTCGACTTCCTTCTAAAAGAGCAGCGCTGGCTCTCCGCTTGGCTCCGCCCTCCTGTGGCAGCGGCTGCTCTGATTGGACGGTCTGAAACCACACGTTCATTCATTTGACAGAGCCGCTGTGAGGGGAGGAGCCTTGTGATGCCAACGACCAATCAGACACAAGCGACTCTGTTGTGTGTTTATCATGTACACACACACACACACACACACACACACACACACACACACACACACACACACACACACTCACCATGTTGAGCGCGAGGGAGGCGGAGCTATGGGCCATGACAGCAACCTGCTGGGCGGAGTCAACTCGTTCTGTGATGTCACTGTCCAGCAGAGCCAATCGGCTGCCATTCTGAGACACGTTACACACCGAGGCCAGAGAGCTGAGGGACGACAGCAGCTGATGAACACACACACACACACACACACACACACACACACACACACACACACACACACACACACACACACACACATACTACCAGGTATACACACACACACACACACACACACACACACAAACACACACACACACACACACACACACACACACACACACTACCAGGTATACACACACACACACACACACACACACACACACACACACACACACACACACACACTACCAGATATACAGACACTACCAGGTATACACACACATACACACAAACACACACACACACACACACACAGACAGATACACACACGCACACACACACTACCAGATATATACACACTAGCAGGTATACACACACACACACACACACACACACACACACACACACACACACACACACACACACACACACACACACAAACACACACACACACAAACAGATACACACACACACACCCTTACCTGTGAGTGGAGTGGGCGTGGCTCTGCAGCAGGTGGGCGTGGCCTTCTGCCTGGAAGACCCTCTCCAGGGCGTCGGCCCTCTTCAGGCCGGTCACCAGCGCGTCCACCTGTCTCCTCAGCAGGGGGCGCCACCGCTCCAGCTGCCCGCTAAGCTCCTCCCCCTGCTGCACAGTCACCACAGTGAGTATTCATGTTCACCACGTCACACAGTGAGTATTCATGTTCACCACGTCACCACAGTGAGTATTCATGTTCACCACGTCACACAGTGAGTATTCATGTTCACCACGTCACCACAGTGAGTATTCATGTTCACCACTTCACACAGTGAGTATTCATGTTCACCACGTCACACAGTGAGTATTCATGTTCACCACGTCACACAGTGAGTATTCATGTTCACCACGTCACACAGTGAGTATTCATGTTCACCACGTCACACAGTGAGTATTCATGTTCACCACGTCACACAATGAGTATTCATGTTCACCACAGTGAGTATTCATGTTCACCACGTCACACAGTGAGTATTCATGTTCACCACGTCACCACAGTGAGTATTCATGTTCACCACGTCACACAGTGAGTATTCATGTTCACCACGTCACCACAGTGAGTATTCATGTTCACCACGTCACACAGTGAGTATTCATGTTCACCACGTCACACAGTGAGTATTCATGTTCACCACGTCACACAGTGAGTATTCATGTTCACCACGTCACACAGTGAGTATTCATGTTCACCACGTCACACAGTGAGTATTCATGTTCACCACGTCACCACAGTGAGTATTCATGTTCACCACGTCACACAGTGAGTATTCATGTTCACCACAGTGAGTATTCATGTTCACCACGTCACCACAGTGAGTATTCATGTTCACCACGTCACCACAGTGAGTATTCATGTTCACCACGTCACACAGTGAGTATTCATGTTCACCACGTCACACAGTGCGTATTCATGTTCACCACGTCACACAGTGAGTATTCATGTTCACCACGTCACACAGTGAGTATTCATGTTCACCACGTCACACAGTGAGTATTCATGTTCACCACGTCACACAGTGAGTATTCATGTTCACCACAGTGAGTATTCATGTTCACCACGTCACCACAGTGAGTATTCATGTTCACCACGTCACACAGTGAGTATTCATGTTCACCACGTCACACAGTGAGTATTCATGTTCACCACGTCACACAGTGAGTATTCATGTTCACCACGTCACACAGTGAGTATTCATGTTCACCACGTCACACAGTGAGTATTCATGTTCACCACGTCACACAGTGAGTATTCATGTTCACCACAGTGAGTATTCATGTTCACCACGTCACACAGTGAGTATTCATGTTCACCACGTCACACAGTGAGTATTCATGTTCACCACGTCACCACAGTGAGTATTCATGTTCACCACGTCACACAGTGAGTATTCATGTTCACCACGTCACACAGTGAGTATTCATGTTCACCACGTCACACAGTGAGTATTCATGTTCACCACGTCACACAGTGAGTATTCATGTTCACCACGTCACACAGTGAGTATTCATGTTCACCACGTCACACAGTGAGTATTCATGTTCACCACGTCACACAGTGAGTATTCATGTTCACCACAGTGAGTATTCATGTTCACCACGTCACACAGTGAGTATTCATGTTCACCACGTCACCACAGTGAGTATTCATGTTCACCACGTCACCACAGTGAGTATTCATGTTCACCACGTCACACAGTGAGTATTCATGTTCACCACGTCACCACAGTGAGTATTCATGTTCACCACGTCACCACAGTGAGTATTCATGTTCACCACGTCACACAGTGAGTATTCATGTTCACCACAGTGAGTATTCATGTTCACCACGTCACCACAGTGAGTATTCATGTTCACCACGTCACCACAGTGAGTATTCATGTTCACCACGTCACACAGTGAGTATTCATGTTCACCACGTCACACAGTGCGTATTCATGTTCACCACGTCACACAGTGAGTATTCATGTTCACCACGTCACACAGTGAGTATTCATGTTCACCACGTCACACAGTGAGTATTCATGTTCACCACGTCACACAGTGAGTATTCATGTTCACCACAGTGAGTATTCATGTTCACCACGTCACCACAGTGAGTATTCATGTTCACCACGTCACACAGTGAGTATTCATGTTCACCACGTCACACAGTGAGTATTCATGTTCACCACGTCACACAGTGAGTATTCATGTTCACCACGTCACACAGTGAGTATTCATGTTCACCACGTCACACAGTGAGTATTCATGTTCACCACGTCACACAGTGAGTATTCATGTTCACCACAGTGAGTATTCATGTTCACCACGTCACACAGTGAGTATTCATGTTCACCACGTCACACAGTGAGTATTCATGTTCACCACGTCACCACAGTGAGTATTCATGTTCACCACGTCACACAGTGAGTATTCATGTTCACCACGTCACACAGTGAGTATTCATGTTCACCACGTCACACAGTGAGTATTCATGTTCACCACGTCACACAGTGAGTATTCATGTTCACCACGTCACACAGTGAGTATTCATGTTCACCACGTCACACAGTGAGTATTCATGTTCACCACGTCACACAGTGAGTATTCATGTTCACCACAGTGAGTATTCATGTTCACCACGTCACACAGTGAGTATTCATGTTCACCACGTCACCACAGTGAGTATTCATGTTCACCACGTCACCACAGTGAGTATTCATGTTCACCACGTCACACAGTGAGTATTCATGTTCACCACGTCACCACAGTGAGTATTCATGTTCACCACGTCACCACAGTGAGTATTCATGTTCACCACGTCACACAGTGAGTATTCATGTTCACCACGTCACCACAGTGAGTATTCATGTTCACCACGTCACACAGTGAGTATTCATGTTCACCACGTCACCACAGTGAGTATTCATGTTCACCACGTCACCACAGTGAGTATTCATGTTCACCACAGTGAGTATTCATGTTCACCACGTCACACAGTGAGTATTCATGTTCACCACATCACACAGTGAGTATTCACCACATCACACTGTGTGTATTCACCACATCACACTGTGTGTATTCACCACATCACACTGTGTGTATTCACTACATCACACTGTGTGTATTCACTACATCACACTGTGTGTATTCACCACATCACACTGTGTGTATTCACCACATCACACTGTGTGTATTCACCACATCACACTGTGTGTATTCACCACATCACACTGTGTGTATTCACCACATCACACTGTGTGTATTCACTACATCACACTGTGTGTATTCACCACATCACACTGTGTGTATTCACCACATCACACTGTGTGTATTCACTACATCACACTGTGTGTATTCACCACATCACACTGTGTGTATTCACCACATCACACTGTGTGTATTCACCATATCACACTGTGTGTATTCACCACATCACACTGTGTGTATTCACTACATCACACTGTGTGTATTCACTACATCACACTGTGTGTATTCACCACATCACACTGTGTGTATTCACCACATCACACTGTGTGTATTCACCACATCACACTGTGTGTATTCACCACATCACACTGTGTGTATTCACTACATCACACTGTGTGTATTCACCACATCACACTGTGTGTATTCACTACATCACACTGTGTGTATTCACTACATCACACTGTGTGTATTCACCACATCACACTGTGTGTATTCACCACATCACACTGTGTGTATTCACCACATCACACTGTGTGTATTCACTACATCACACTGTGTGTATTCACCACATCACACTGTGTGTATTCACTACATCACACTGTGTGTATTCACTACATCACACTGTGTGTATTCACCACATCACACTGTGTGTATTCACCACATCACACTGTGTGTATTCACTACATCACACTGTGTGTATTCACCACATCACACTGTGTGTATTCACTACATCACACTGTGTGTATTCACCACATCACACTGTGTGTATTCACCACATCACACTGTGTGTATTCACTACATCACACTGTGTGTATTCACCACATCACACTGTGTGTATTCACTACATCACACTGTGTGTATTCACCACATCACACTGTGTGTATTCACTACATCACACTGTGTGTATTCACCACATCACACTGTGTGTATTCACCACATCACACTGTGTGTATTCACTACATCACACTGTGTGTATTCACCACATCACACTGTGTGTATTCACCACATCACACTGTGTGTATTCACCACATCACACTGTGTGTATTCACTACATCACACTGTGTGTATTCACCACATCACACTGTGTGTATTCACTACATCACACTGTGTGTATTCACTACATCACACTGTGTGTATTCACCACATCACACTGTGTGTATTCACCACATCACACTGTGTGTATTCACTACATCACACTGTGTGTATTCACCACATCACACTGTGTGTATTCACTACATCACACTGTGTGTATTCACTACATCACACTGTGTGTATTCACTACATCACACTGTGTGTATTCACTACATCACACTGTGTGTATTCACCACATCACACTGTGTGTATTCACTACATCACACTGTGTGTATTCACCACATCACACTGTGTGTATTCACTACATCACACTGTGTGTATTCACCACATCACACTGTGTGTATTCACCACATCACACTGTGTGTATTCACTACATCACACTGTGTGTATTCACCACATCACACTGTGTGTATTCACCACATCACACTGTGTGTATTCACCACATCACACTGTGTGTATTCACCACATCACACTGTGTGTATTCACCACATCACACTGTGTGTATTCACCACATCACACTGTGTGTATTCACCACATCACACTGTGTGTATTCACTACATCACACTGTGTGTATTCACTACATCACACTGTGTGTATTCACCACATCACACTGTGTGTATTCACTACATCACACTGTGTGTATTCACCACATCACACTGTGTGTATTCATGCTCACTACATTAATGAGGATTCATGCTCTCACCGTGGTGGTGTTGGTGAACTCCTCCGTCAGCACGATGACATCATCCAGCAGCAGCTGACTGTCCTCCATGACTCCGCCCACCAGCTCAGAGGCCACGCCCACCCTGTGATGGACAGACTGGGAAACAACCGTTGTTATGGGTTACGATTCATAACCCCTGTTCACATGGTGGTGTGTGTGTGTGTGTACCTGGTAGTGTGTATGTGTGTACCTGGTAGTGTGTATGTGTGTACCTGGTAGTGTGTATGTGTGTACCTGGTAGTGTGTATGTGTGTGTGTACCTGGTAGTGTGTATGTGTGTACCTGGTAGTGTGTATGTGTGTGTGTACCTGGTAGTGTGTATGTGTGTGTGTACCTGTTAGTGTGTATGTGTGTGTATGTGTGTGTGTGTACCTGGTAGTGTGTATGTGTGTGTACCTGGTAGTGTGTGTGTGTGTGTGTACCTGGTAGTGTGTATGTGTGTGTACCTGGTAGTGTGTATGTGTGTATGTGTGTGTGTGTACCTGGTAGTGTGTGTGTGTGTGTGTGTGTGTGTACCTGGTAGTGTGTGTGTGTGTGTGTGTGTACCTGGTAGTGTGTATGTGTGTATGTGTGTGTGTGTACCTGGTAGTGTGTGTGTGTGTGTGTGTGTGTGTGTGTGTGTGTGTGTGTGTGTGTACCTGGTAGTGTGTATGTGTGTATGTGTGTGTGTACCTGGTAGTGTGTATGTGTGTGTGTGTACCTGGTAGTGTGTGTGTGTGTGTGTGTACCTGGTAGTGTGTATGTGTGTGTGTACCTGGTAGTGTGTATGTGTGTACCTGGTAGTGTGTGTGTGTGTGTGTACCTGGTAGTGTGTATGTGTGTGTGTACCTGGTAGTGTGTATGTGTGTACCTGGTAGTGTGTGTGTGTGTGTACCTGGTAGTGTGTATGTGTGTACCTGGTAGTGTGTATGTGTGTGTACCTGGTAGTGTGTATGTGTGTATGTGTGTGTGTGTACCTGGTAGTGTGTGTACCTGGTAGTGTGTATGTGTGTGTGTACCTGGTAGTGTGTATGTGTGTACTTGGTAGTGTGTGTGTGTGTGTGTGTGTGTGTGTACCTGGTAGTGTGTATGTGTGTACCTGGTAGTGTGTATGTGTGTGTGTACCTGTTAGTGTGTATGTGTGTGTGTACCTGTTAGTGTGTATGTGTGTACCTGGTAGTGTGTGTGTGTGTGTGTGTACCTGGTAGTGTGTATGTGTGTACCTGGTAGTGTGTGTGTGTGTGTGTGTACCTGGTAGTGTGTATGTGTGTACCTGGTAGTGTGTATGTGTGTACCTGGTAGTGTGTATGTGTGTGTACCTGGTAGTGTGTATGTGTGTACCTGGTAGTGTGTATGTGTGTACCTGGTAGTGTGTGTGTGTGTGTGTGTGTGTGTGTGTGTGTGTGTAGGTGTGTGTGTGTGTATGTGTGTGTGAACCTGGTAGTGTGTATGTGTGTGTGTGTACCTGGTAGTGTGTGTGTATATGTGTGTACCTGGTAGTGTGTATGTGTGTGTGTGTACTTGGTAGTGTGTGTGTGTGTGTGTGTGTGTACCTGGTAGTGTGTATGTGTGTACCTGGTAGTGTGTATGTGTGTGTGTACCTGTTAGTGTGTATGTGTGTACCTGGTAGTGTGTGTGTGTGTGTGTACCTGGTAGTGTGTATGTGTGTACCTGGTAGTGTGTATGTGTGTACCTGGTAGTGTGTATGTGTGTGTGTACCTGGTAGTGTGTATGTGTGTACCTGGTAGTGTGTATGTGTGTACCTGGTAGTGTGTGTGTGTGTGTACCTGGTAGTGTGTATGTGTGTACCTGGTAGTGTGTATGTGTGTGTGTACCTGGTAGTGTGTATGTGTGTACCTGGTAGTGTGTGTGTGTGTGTACCTGGTAGTGTGTATGTGTGTGTGTACCTGGTAGTGTGTATGTGTGTACCTGGTAGTGTGTATGTGTGTGTGTACCTGGTAGTGTGTATGTGTGTACCTGGTAGTGTGTGTGTGTGTACCTGGTAGTGTGTATGTGTGTGTGTGTACCTGGTAGTGTGTGTGTGTGTACCTGGTAGTGTGTGTGTGTGTGTGTGTACCTGGTAGTGTGTATGTGTGTACCTGGTAGTGTGTGTGTGTGTGTACCTGGTAGTGTGTGTGTGTGTGTACCTGGTAGTGTGTGTGTATGTGTGTGTGTGTACCTGGTAGTGTGTGTGTGTGTGTGTGTATGTGTGTGTGTGTGTGTACCTGGTAGTGTGTATATGTGTATGTGTATGTGTGTGTACCTGGTAGTGTGTATGTGTGTACCTGGTAGTGTGTGTGTGTGTGTGTGTGTGTGTGTAGGTGTGTGTGTGTGTGTGTATGTGTGTGTGAACCTGGTAGTGTGTATGTGTGTGTGTGTACCTGGTAGTGTGTGTGTATATGTGTGTACCTGGTAGTGTGTATGTGTGTGTGTACCTGGTAGTGTGTATGTATGTGTGTACCTGGTAGTGTGTGTGTATGTGTGCGTGTACCTGCCTGTGTGTGTACCTGGTAGTGTGTATGTGTGTGTGTACCTGGTAGTGTGTATGTGTGTGTGTGTACCTGGTAGTGTGTGTGTATATGTGTGTACCTGGTAGTGTGTATGTGTGTGTGTACCTGGTAGTGTGTATGTGTGTACCTGGTAGTGTGTGTGTATGTGTGCGTGTACCTGCCTGTGTGTGTGTGTGTACCTGGTAGTGTGTATGTGTGTGTGTACCTGGTAGTGTGTATGTGTGCGTGTACCTGCCAGTATGTGTGTGTGTGTGTGTGTGTACCTGGTAGTTGTGTAGTCGAGCGTGTGCGGCGTCCAGCAGAGTGTGTGTTTGTGCGTTTCGTTGTTCAGCGCTGCTCAGCTGTGTGTGAGCGTGTTGCAGCGTTTCCATGGCCACCGTGAGGGGGGCGGCGAGGAGGCGGAGCCTGTCCTCTAGCGCCGCCCTGCTGGACAGGAAGTCCTGCAGCGAGCGCACCAGAGACTTTGCCACGCTGCAGACACACAGGAACCATTACTGTTTTACAATAACACATCAACGGTATTTGTATTGTGTGTGTTTAACACACTGTCACACACCTGAGCTCCTGATTGGCCGAGGCGTTGGCGGCCGTTAGGTCGGCGGCTCTGATGGTTTCCAACATGGACTCCAGCTCCTCCAGCAGATGCGTCTGATTGGCTGAATCAAACTTCTTCACTCTGGTCTGGTTCACATGCCCCGCCTCCCTCTGAAGCGCTGGACCAATGAGATTTCAGAGTGTTTTGTCATTGTAGTTTAATTATTCTTATTTTAACAGTGATGTCAGTCATGATGAGGTTATGATGACATCATCGTTAACGTTCATATTGTTTACCCTGGATGTTCTCCTGAAGACTGCTGATGCTCTGCAGCAGCAGTGCACCCTGGGAAAGGCTGTTGTTTATGGACACGCCCACTTCATCCAGGTCATTATAGAGATGTGGGACCTAGCCAATCAGGAGACAGGAAAAACATATCTTTTCTTTAGCCAACTCCCACAGCCATCTGAAGTTTAAACAGAACGTTACAAATATATTCTATATATATATATATATATATATATATATATATATATATATATTTAA
>JBAMJR010000361.1:0-225000 GCA_038501785.1 Myoxocephalus aenaeus
ACCAGACTTTCATCTTTCATTATAATGTAAGAGTACCTGATGCTCTCATCACGTTTTACTACCTTAAGCTGCATTTCCAACTTTTATGTCAAAAAACGACTTTTCAGCCTAGACAGAGTCCAAAGCTGCGTTTCCAACTTTTATGTCAAAAAACGACTTTTCAGCCTAGACAGAGTTCACAAGTGGATTCTCTTCTAGAATACTTAGATTCCATGATTTCCTTCAGTTAAAGTATCTCAGACCACCATACTTTCATCTTTCATTATAATGTAAGAGTACCTGATGCTCTCATCACGTTTTACTACCTTAAGCTGCATTTCCAACTTTTATGTCAAAAAACGACTTTTCAGCCTAGACAGAGTCCAAAGCTGCGTTTCCAACTTTTATGTCAAAAAACGACTTTTCAGCCTAGACAGAGTCCACAAGTGGATTCTCTTCTAGAATACTTAGATTCCATGATTTCCTTCAGTTAAAGTATCTCAGACCACCAGACTTTCATCTTTCATTATAATGTAAGAGTACCTGATGCTCTCATCACGTTTTACTACCTTAAGCTGCATTTCCAACTTTTATGTCAAAAAACGACTTTTCAGCCTAGACAGAGTCCACAAGTGGATTCTCTTCTAGAATACTTAGATTCCATGATTTCCTTCAGTTAAAGTATCTCAGACCACCAGACTTTCATCTTTCATTATAATGTAAGAGTACCTGATGCTCTCATCACGTTTTACTACCTTAAGCTGCATTTCCAACTTTTATGTCAAAAAACGACTTTTCAGCCTAGACAGAGTCCAAAGCTGCGTTTCCAACTTTTATGTCAAAAAACGACTTTTCAGCCTAGACAAAGTCCACAAGTGGATTCTCTTCTAGAATACTTAGATTCCATGATTTCCTTCAGTTAAAGTATCTCAGACCACCAGACTTTCATCTTTCATTATAATGTAAGAGTACCTGATGCTCTCATCACGTTTTACTACCTTAAGCTGCATTTCCAACTTTTATGTCAAAAAACGACTTTTCAGCCTAGACAGAGTCCACAAGTGGATTCTCTTCTAGAATACTTAGATTCCATGATTTCCTTCAGTTAAAGTATCTCAGACCACCAGACTTTCATCTTTCATTATAATGTAAGAGTACCTGATGCTCTCATCACGTTTTACTACCTTAAGCTGCATTTCCAACTTTTATGTCAAAAAACGACTTTTCAGCCTAGACAGAGTCCACAAGTGGATTCTCTTCTAGAATACTTAGATTCCATGATTTCCTTCAGTTAAAGTATCTCAGACCACCAGACTTTCATCTTTCATTATAATGTAAGAGTACCTGATGCTCTCATCACGTTTTACTACCTTAAGCTGCATTTCCAACTTTTATGTCAAAAAACGACTTTTCAGCCTAGACAGAGTCCACAAGTGGATTCTCTTCTAGAATACTTAGATTCCATGATTTCCTTCAGTTAAAGTATCTCAGACCACCATACTTTCATCTTTCATTATAATGTAAGAGTACCTGATGCTCTCATCACGTTTTACTACCTTAAGCTGCATTTCCAACTTTTATGTCAAAAAACGAATTTTCAGCCTAGACAGAGTCCACAAGTGGATTCTCTTCTAGAATACTTAGATTCCATGATTTCCTTCAGTTAAAGTATCTCAACCACCAGACTTTCATCTTTCATTATAATGTAAGAGTACCTGATGCTCTCATCACGTTTTACTACCTTAAGCTTCATTTCCAACTTTTATGTCAAAAAACGACTTTTCAGCCTAGACAGAGTCCAAAGCTGCGTTTCCAACTTTTATGTCAAAAAACGACTTTTCAGCCTAGACAAAGTCCACAAGTGGATTCTCTTCTAGAATACTTAGATTCCATGATTTCCTTCAGTTAAAGTATCTCAGACCACCAGACTTTCATCTTTCATTATAATGTAAGAGTACCTGATGCTCTCATCACGTTTTACTACCTTAAAGCTGCATTTCCAACTTTTATGTCAAAAAACGACTTTTCAGCCTAGACAGAGTCCACAAGTGGATTCTCTTCTAGAATACTTAGATTCCATGATTTCCTTCAGTTAAAGTATCTCAGACCACCAGACTTTCATCTTTCATTATAATGTAAGAGTACCTGATGCTCTCATCACGTTTTACTACCTTAAGCTGCATTTCCAACTTTTATGTCAAAAAACGACTTTTCAGCCTAGACAAAGTCCACAAGTGGATTCTCTTCTAGAATACTTAGATTCCATGATTTCCTTCAGTTAAAGTATCTCAGACCACCATACTTTCATCTTTCATTATAATGTAAGAGTACCTGATGCTCTCATCACGTTTTACTACCTTAAGCTGCATTTCCAACTTTTATGTCAAAAAACGAATTTTCAGCCTAGACAGAGTCCACAAGTGGATTCTCTTCTAGAATACTTAGATTCCATGATTTCCTTCAGTTAAAGTATCTCAACCACCAGACTTTCATCTTTCATTATAATGTAAGAGTACCTGATGCTCTCATCACGTTTTACTACCTTAAGCTTCATTTCCAACTTTTATGTCAAAAAACGACTTTTCAGCCTAGACAGAGTCCAAAGCTGCGTTTCCAACTTTTATGTCAAAAAACGACTTTTCAGCCTAGACAAAGTCCACAAGTGGATTCTCTTCTAGAATACTTAGATTCCATGATTTCCTTCAGTTAAAGTATCTCAGACCACCAGACTTTCATCTTTCATTATAATGTAAGAGTACCTGATGCTCTCATCACGTTTTACTACCTTAAGCTGCATTTCCAACTTTTATGTCAAAAAACGACTTTTCAGCCTAGACAGAGTCCACAAGTGGATTCTCTTCTAGAATACTTAGATTCCATGATTTCCTTCAGTTAAAGTATCTCAGACCACCAGACTTTCATCTTTCATTATAATGTAAGAGTACCTGATGCTCTCATCACGTTTTACTACCTTAAGCTGCATTTCCAACTTTTATGTCAAAAAACGACTTTTCAGCCTAGACAGAGTCCACAAGTGGATTCTCTTCTAGAATACTTAGATTCCATGATTTCCTTCAGGTATAGTATCTCAGACCACCAGACTTTCATTTTTCATTATAATGTAAGAGTACCTGATGCTCTCATCACGTTTTACTACCTTAGGCTGCATTTCCAACTTTTTTGTCAAAAAACGACTTTTCAGCCTAGACAGAGTCCACAAGTGGATTATCTTCTAGAATACTTAGATTCCATGATTTCCTTCAGTTAAAGTATCTCAGACCACCAGACTTTCATCTTTCATTATAATGTAAGAGTACCTGATGCTCTCATCACGTTTTACTACCTTAAGCTGCATTTCCAACTTTTATGTCAAAAAACGACTTTTCAGCCTAGACAGAGTCCAAAGCTGCGTTTCCAACTTTTATGTCAAAAAACAACTTTTCAGCCTAGACAGAGTCCACAAGTGGATTCTCTTCTAGAATACTTAGATTCCATGATTTCCTTCAGTTAAAGTATCTCATACCACCAGACTTTCATCTTTCATTATAATGTAAGAGTACCTGATGCTCTCATCACGTTTTACTACCTTAAGCTGCATTTCCAACTTTTATGTCAAAAAACGACTTTTCAGCCTAGACAGAGTCCAAAGCTGCGTTTCCAACTTTTATGTCAAAAAACGACTTTTCAGCCTAGACAGAGTCCACAAGTGGATTCTCTTCTAGAATACTTAGATTCCATGATTTCCTTCAGTTAAAGTATCTCAGACCACCAGACTTTCATCTTTCATTATAATGTAAGAGTACCTGATGCTCTCATCACGTTTTACTACCTTAAGCTGCATTTCCAACTTTTATGTCAAAAAACGACTTTTCAGCCTAGACAGAGTCCAAAGCTGCGTTTCCAACTTTTATGTCAAAAAACGACTTTTCAGCCTAGACAGAGTTCACAAGTGGATTCTCTTCTAGAATACTTAGATTCCATGATTTCCTTCAGTTAAAGTATCTCAGACCACCATACTTTCATCTTTCATTATAATGTAAGAGTACCTGATGCTCTCATCACGTTTTACTACCTTAAGCTGCATTTCCAACTTTTATGTCAAAAAACGACTTTTCAGCCTAGACAGAGTCCAAAGCTGCGTTTCCAACTTTTATGTCAAAAAACGACTTTTCAGCCTAGACAGAGTCCACAAGTGGATTCTCTTCTAGAATACTTAGATTCCATGATTTCCTTCAGTTAAAGTATCTTAGACCACCAGACTTTCATCTTTCATTATAATGTAAGAGTACCTGATGCTCTCATCACGTTTTACTACCTTAAGCTGCATTTCCAACTTTTATGTCAAAAAACGAATTTTCAGCCTAGACAGAGTCCAAAGCTGCGTTTCCAACTTTTATGTCAAAAAACGACTTTTCAGCCTAGACAGAGTCCACAAGTGGATTCTCTTGTAGAACACTTAGATTCCATGATTTCCTTCAGGTATAGTATCTCAGACCACCAGACTTTCATTTTTCATTATAATGTAAGAGTACCTGATGCTCTCATCACGTTTTACTACCTTAGGCTGCATTTCCAACTTTTATGTCAAAAAACGACTTTTCAGCCTAGACAGAGTCCACAAGTGGATTCTCTTCTAGAATACTTAGATTCCATGATTTCCTTCAGTTAAAGTATCTCAGACCACCAGACTTTCATCTTTCATTATAATGTAAGAGTACCTGATGCTCTCATCACGTTTTTACTACCTTAAGCTGCATTTCCAACTTTTATGTCAAAAAACGACTTTTCAGCCTAGACAGAGTCCACAAGTGGATTCTCTTCTAGAACACTTAGATTCCATGATTTCCTTCAGGTATAGTATCTCAGACCACCAGACTTTCATTTTTCATTATAATGTAAGAGTACCTGATGCTCTCATCACGTTTTACTACCTTAGGCTGCATTTCCAACTTTTATGTCAAAAAACGACTTTTCAGCCTAGACAGAGTCCACAAGTGGATTCTCTTCTAGAATACTTAGATTCCATGATTTCCTTCAGTTAAAGTATCTCAGACCACCAGACTTTCATCTTTCATTATAATGTAAGAGTACCTGATGCTCTCATCACGTTTTACTACCTTAAGCTGCATTTCCAACTTTTATGTCAAAAAACGACTTTTCAGCCTAGACAGAGTCCACAAGTGGATTCTCTTCTAGAATACTTAGATTCCATGATTTCCTTCAGTTAAAGTATCTCAGACCACCAGACTTTCATCTTTCATTATAATGTAAGAGTACCTGATGCTCTCATCACGTTTTACTACCTTAAGCTGCATTTCCAACTTTTATGTCAAAAAACGACTTTTCAGCCTAGACAGAGTCCACAAGTGGATTCTCTTCTAGAATACTTAGATTCCATGATTTCCTTCAGTTAAAGTATCTCAGACCACCAGACTTTCATCTTTCATTATAATGTAAGAGTACCTGATGCTCTCATCACGTTTTACTACCTTAAGCTGCATTTCCAACTTTTATGTCAAAAAACGACTTTTCAGCCTAGACAGAGTCCACAAGTGGATTCTCTTCTAGAATACTTAGATTCCATGATTTCCTTCAGTTAAAGTATCTCAGACCACCATACTTTCATCTTTCATTATAATGTAAGAGTACCTGATGCTCTCATCACGTTTTACTACCTTAAGCTGCATTTCCAACTTTTATGTCAAAAAACGAATTTTCAGCCTAGACAGAGTCCACAAGTGGATTCTCTTCTAGAATACTTAGATTCCATGATTTCCTTCAGTTAAAGTATCTCAACCACCAGACTTTCATCTTTCATTATAATGTAAGAGTACCTGATGCTCTCATCACGTTTTACTACCTTAAGCTTCATTTCCAACTTTTATGTCAAAAAACGACTTTTCAGCCTAGACAGAGTCCAAAGCTGCGTTTCCAACTTTTATGTCAAAAAACGACTTTTCAGCCTAGACAAAGTCCACAAGTGGATTCTCTTCTAGAATACTTAGATTCCATGATTTCCTTCAGTTAAAGTATCTCAGACCACCAGACTTTCATCTTTCATTATAATGTAAGAGTACCTGATGCTCTCATCACGTTTTACTACCTTAAGCTGCATTTCCAACTTTTATGTCAAAAAACGACTTTTCAGCCTAGACAGAGTCCACAAGTGGATTCTCTTCTAGAATACTTAGATTCCATGATTTCCTTCAGTTAAAGTATCTCAGACCACCAGACTTTCATCTTTCATTATAATGTAAGAGTACCTGATGCTCTCATCACGTTTTACTACCTTAAGCTGCATTTCCAACTTTTATGTCAAAAAACGACTTTTCAGCCTAGACAAAGTCCACAAGTGGATTCTCTTCTAGAATACTTAGATTCCATGATTTCCTTCAGTTAAAGTATCTCAGACCACCATACTTTCATCTTTCATTATAATGTAAGAGTACCTGATGCTCTCATCACGTTTTACTACCTTAAGCTGCATTTCCAACTTTTATGTCAAAAAACGAATTTTCAGCCTAGACAGAGTCCACAAGTGGATTCTCTTCTAGAATACTTAGATTCCATGATTTCCTTCAGTTAAAGTATCTCAACCACCAGACTTTCATCTTTCATTATAATGTAAGAGTACCTGATGCTCTCATCACGTTTTACTACCTTAAGCTTCATTTCCAACTTTTATGTCAAAAAACGACTTTTCAGCCTAGACAGAGTCCAAAGCTGCGTTTCCAACTTTTATGTCAAAAAACGACTTTTCAGCCTAGACAAAGTCCACAAGTGGATTCTCTTCTAGAATACTTAGATTCCATGATTTCCTTCAGTTAAAGTATCTCAGACCACCAGACTTTCATCTTTCATTATAATGTAAGAGTACCTGATGCTCTCATCACGTTTTACTACCTTAAGCTGCATTTCCAACTTTTATGTCAAAAAACGACTTTTCAGCCTAGACAGAGTCCACAAGTGGATTCTCTTCTAGAATACTTAGATTCCATGATTTCCTTCAGTTAAAGTATCTCAGACCACCAGACTTTCATCTTTCATTATAATGTAAGAGTACCTGATGCTCTCATCACGTTTTACTACCTTAAGCTGCATTTCCAACTTTTATGTCAAAAAACGACTTTTCAGCCTAGACAGAGTCCACAAGTGGATTCTCTTCTAGAATACTTAGATTCCATGATTTCCTTCAGGTATAGTATCTCAGACCACCAGACTTTCATTTTTCATTATAATGTAAGAGTACCTGATGCTCTCATCACGTTTTACTACCTTAGGCTGCATTTCCAACTTTTATGTCAAAAAACGACTTTTCAGCCTAGACAGAGTCCACAAGTGGATTATCTTCTAGAATACTTAGATTCCATGATTTCCTTCAGTTAAAGTATCTCAGACCACCAGACTTTCATCTTTCATTATAATGTAAGAGTACCTGATGCTCTCATCACGTTTTACTACCTTAAGCTGCATTTCCAACTTTTATGTCAAAAAACGACTTTTCAGCCTAGACAGAGTCCAAAGCTGCGTTTCCAACTTTTATGTCAAAAAACAACTTTTCAGCCTAGACAGAGTCCACAAGTGGATTCTCTTCTAGAATACTTAGATTCCATGATTTCCTTCAGTTAAAGTATCTCATACCACCAGACTTTCATCTTTCATTATAATGTAAGAGTACCTGATGCTCTCATCACGTTTTACTACCTTAAGCTGCATTTCCAACTTTTATGTCAAAAAACGACTTTTCAGCCTAGACAGAGTCCAAAGCTGCGTTTCCAACTTTTATGTCAAAAAACGACTTTTCAGCCTAGACAGAGTCCACAAGTGGATTCTCTTCTAGAATACTTAGATTCCATGATTTCCTTCAGTTAAAGTATCTCAGACCACCAGACTTTCATCTTTCATTATAATGTAAGAGTACCTGATGCTCTCATCACGTTTTACTACCTTAAGCTGCATTTCCAACTTTTATGTCAAAAAACGACTTTTCAGCCTAGACAGAGTCCAAAGCTGCGTTTCCAACTTTTATGTCAAAAAACGACTTTTCAGCCTAGACAGAGTTCACAAGTGGATTCTCTTCTAGAATACTTAGATTCCATGATTTCCTTCAGTTAAAGTATCTCAGACCACCATACTTTCATCTTTCATTATAATGTAAGAGTACCTGATGCTCTCATCACGTTTTACTACCTTAAGCTGCATTTCCAACTTTTATGTCAAAAAACGACTTTTCAGCCTAGACAGAGTCCAAAGCTGCGTTTCCAACTTTTATGTCAAAAAACGACTTTTCAGCCTAGACAGAGTCCACAAGTGGATTCTCTTCTAGAATACTTAGATTCCATGATTTCCTTCAGTTAAAGTATCTTAGACCACCAGACTTTCATCTTTCATTATAATGTAAGAGTACCTGATGCTCTCATCACGTTTTACTACCTTAAGCTGCATTTCCAACTTTTATGTCAAAAAACGAATTTTCAGCCTAGACAGAGTCCAAAGCTGCGTTTCCAACTTTTATGTCAAAAAACGACTTTTCAGCCTAGACAGAGTCCACAAGTGGATTCTCTTGTAGAACACTTAGATTCCATGATTTCCTTCAGGTATAGTATCTCAGACCACCAGACTTTCATTTTTCATTATAATGTAAGAGTACCTGATGCTCTCATCACGTTTTACTACCTTAGGCTGCATTTCCAACTTTTATGTCAAAAAACGACTTTTCAGCCTAGACAGAGTCCACAAGTGGATTCTCTTCTAGAATACTTAGATTCCATGATTTCCTTCAGTTAAAGTATCTCAGACCACCAGACTTTCATCTTTCATTATAATGTAAGAGTACCTGATGCTCTCATCACGTTTTACTACCTTAAGCTGCATTTCCAACTTTTATGTCAAAAAACGACTTTTCAGCCTAGACAGAGTCCACAAGTGGATTCTCTTCTAGAACACTTAGATTCCATGATTTCCTTCAGGTATAGTATCTCAGACCACCAGACTTTCATTTTTCATTATAATGTAAGAGTACCTGATGCTCTCATCACGTTTTACTACCTTAGGCTGCATTTCCAACTTTTATGTCAAAAAACGACTTTTCAGCCTAGACAGAGTCCACAAGTGGATTCTCTTCTAGAATACTTAGATTCCATGATTTCCTTCAGTTAAAGTATCTCAGACCACCAGACTTTCATCTTTCATTATAATGTAAGAGTACCTGATGCTCTCATCACGTTTTACTACCTTAAGCTGCATTTCCAACTTTTATGTCAAAAAACGACTTTTCAGCCTAGACAGAGTCCACAAGTGGATTCTCTTCTAGAATACTTAGATTCCATGATTTCCTTCAGTTAAAGTATCTCAGACCACCAGACTTTCATCTTTCATTATAATGTAAGAGTACCTGATGCTCTCATCACGTTTTACTACCTTAAGCTGCATTTCCAACTTTTATGTCAAAAAACGACTTTTCAGCCTAGACAGAGTCCAAAGCTGCGTTTCCAACTTTTATGTCAAAAAACGACTTTTCAGCCTAGACAGAGTCCACAAGTGGATTCTCTTCTAGAATACTTAGATTCCATGATTTCCTTCAGTTAAAGTATCTCAGACCACCAGACTTTCATCTTTCATTATAATGTAAGAGTACCTGATGCTCTCATCACGTTTTACTACCTTAAGCTGCATTTCCAACTTTTATGTCAAAAAACGACTTTTCAGCCTAGACAGAGTCCAAAGCTGCGTTTCCAACTTTTATGTCAAAAAACGACTTTTCAGCCTAGACAGAGTCCACAAGTGGATTCTCTTCTAGAATACTTAGATTCCTTTATTTCCTTCAGTTAAAGTATCTCAGACCACCATACTTTCATCTTTCATTATAATGTAAGAGTACCTGATGCTCTCATCACGTTTTACTACCTTAAGCTGCATTTCCAACTTTTATGTCAAAAAACGACTTTTCAGCCTAGACAGAGTCCACAAGTGGATTCTCTTCTAGAATACTTAGATTCCATGATTTCCTTCAGTTAAAGTATCTCAACCACCAGACTTTCATCTTTCATTATAATGTAAGAGTACCTGATGCTCTCATCACGTTTTACTACCTTAAGCTGCATTTCCAACTTTTATGTCAAAAAACGACTTTTCAGCCTAGACAGAGTCCAAAGCTGCGTTTCCAACTTTTATGTCAAAAAACGACTTTTCAGCCTAGACAGAGTCCACAAGTGGATTCTCTTCTAGAATACTTAGATTCCATGATTTCCTTCAGTTAAAGTATCTCAGACCACCAGACTTTCATCTTTCATTATAATGTAAGAGTACCTGATGCTCTCATCACGTTTTACTACCTTAAGCTGCATTTCCAACTTTTATGTCAAAAAACGACTTTTCAGCCTAGACTTGACGTGGTGACGTGACGTGGTGACGTGACGGTGTTTTAGTTCCTGACACGACACGTCGTCACGTCGTCACGTCGTCACGTGACGTGATGTGACGTGGTGACGTAATGTGACGTGTCGTGGTGACGTGTCGTGGTGACGTGTCGTGGTGACGTGGTGACGTGACGTGGTGACGTGACGACGTGACGACGTGACGACGTGACGACGTGACGACGTGACGTGACGTGACGTGACGACGTGACGTGGTCTGACGTGTCGTGGTGACGTGACGACGTGACGTGACGTGGTGACGTGACGTGACGTGTCGCGGTGACGTGACGTGGTGACGTGACGGTGTTTTAGTTCCTGACACGACACGTCGTCACGTCGTCACGTGACGACGACGTGTCGTGGTGACGTGACGTGACGACGTGTCGTGGTGACGTGACGACGTGACGTGGTCTGACGTGTCGTGGTGACGTGACCACGTGACGTGGTCTGACGTGTCGTGGTGACGTGACGACGTGACGTGACGTGACGTGGTGACGTGACGTGACGTGTCGTGTTGACGTGACGTGGTGACGTGTCGTGGTGACGTGACGTGTCGTGGTGACGTGTCGTGGTGACGTGACGTGGTGACGTGACGTGGTGACGTGACGACGTGACGTGACGTGGTGACGTGACGTGACGACGTGACGTGACGACGTGACGTGACGACGTGACGTGGTCTGACGTGTCGTGGTGACGTGACGACGTGACGTGGTGACGTGACGTGGTGACGTGTCGTCGTGACGTGGTGACGTGTCGTGGTGACGTGACGTGGTGACGTGACGTGGTGACGTGACGACGTGACGTGACGTGGTGACGTGACGACGTGACGTGACGACGTGACGACGTGACGTGACGACGTGACGACGTGACGTGGTCTGACGTGGTCTGACGTGTCGTGGTGACGTGACGACGTGACGTGGTGACGTGACGTGGTGACGTGACGTGGTGACGTGACGTGGTGACGTGACGTGGTGACGTGACGACGACGTGTCGTGGTGACGTGACGTGACGACGTGACGTGGTGACGTGACGTGTCGTGGTGACGTGACGTGTCGTGGTGACGTGACGTGGTGACGTGACGTGGTGACGTGACGTGGTGACGTGTCGTCGTGACGTGGTGACGTGTCGTGTCGTGGTGACGTGACGTGGTGACGTGTCGTCGTGACGTGGTGACGTGTCGTGTCGTGGTGACGTGTCGTGGTGACGTGACGTGGTGACGTGACGACGTGACACCGTGACGTGACGTGACGTGGTGACGTGACGTGACAGAGTCCAAAGCTGCGTTTTCAACTTTTATGTCAAAAAACGACTTTTCAGCCTAGACACAGTCCAAAAGTGGATTCTCTTCTAGAATGCTTACATTCCATGATTTCCTTCAGTTAATGTATCTCAGAACACCATACTTTCATGTTTCATTATAATGTAAGAGTACCTGATGCTCTCATCACGTTTTACTACCTTAAGCTGCATTTCCAACTTTTATGTCAAAAAACGACTTTTCAGCCTAGACAGAGTCCAAAGCTGCGTTTCCAACTTTTATGTCAAAAAACGACTTTTCAGCCTAGACAGAGTCCACAAGTGGATTCTCTTCTAGAATACTTAGATTCCATGATTTCCTTCAGTTAAAGTATCTCAGACCACCAGACTTTCATCTTTCATTATAATGTAAGAGTACCTGATGCTCTCATCACGTTTTACTACCTTAAGCTGCATTTCCAACTTTTATGTCAAAAAACGACTTTTCAGCCTAGACTTGACGTGGTGACGTGACGTGGTGACGTGACGGTGTTTTAGTTCCTGACACGACACGTCGTCACGTCGTCACGTGACGTGATGTGACGTGGTGACGTGACGTGACGTGTCGTGGTGACGTGTCGTGGTGACGTGGTGACGTGACGTGGTGACGTGACGACGTGACGACGTGACGACGTGACGACGTGACGACGTGACGACGTGACGTGACGACGTGACGTGGTCTGACGTGTCGTGGTGACGTGACGACGTGACGTGACGTGGTGACGTGACGTGACGTGGTGACGTGACGTGACGTGTCGTGGTGACGTGACGTGACGACGTGTCGTGGTGACGTGACGACGTGTCGTGGTGACGTGACGACGTGACGTGGTCTGACGTGTCGTGGTGACGTGACGACGTGACGTGGTGACGTGACGTGGTGACGTGACGTGGTGACGTGACGTGGTGACGTGACGACGACGTGTCGTGGTGACGTGACGTGACGACGTGACGTGGTGACGTGACGTGTCGTGGTGACGTGACGTGTCGTGGTGACGTGACGTGGTGACGTGACGTGGTGACGTGACGTGGTGACGTGTCGTCGTGACGTGGTGACGTGTCGTGTCGTGGTGACGTGACGTGGTGACGTGTCGTCGTGACGTGGTGACGTGTCGTGTCGTGGTGACGTGTCGTGGTGACGTGACGTGGTGACGTGGTGACGTGACGACGTGACACCGTGACGTGACGTGACGTGGTGACGTGACGTGACAGAGTCCAAAGCTGCGTTTTCAACTTTTATGTCAAAAAAAGACTTTTCAGCCTAGACACAGTCCAAAAGTGGATTCTCTTCTAGAATGCTTACATTCCATGATTTCCTTCAGTTAATGTATCTCAGAACACCATACTTTCATGTTTCATTATAATGTAAGAGTACCTGATGCTCTCATCACGTTTTACTACCTTAAGCTGCATTTCCAACTTTTATGTCAAAAAACGACTTTTCAGCCTAGACAGAGTCCAAAGCTGCGTTTCCAACTTTTATGTCAAAAAACGACTTTTCAGCCTAGACAGAGTCCACAAGTGGATTCTCTTCTAGAATACTTAGATTCCATGATTTCCTTCAGTTAAAGTATCTCAGACCACCAGACTTTCATCTTTCATTATAATGTAAGAGTACCTGATGCTCTCATCACGTTTTACTACCTTAAGCTGCATTTCCAACTTTTATGTCAAAAAACGACTTTTCAGCCTAGACTTGACGTGGTGACGTGACGTGGTGACGTGACGGTGTTTTAGTTCCTGACACGACACGTCGTCACGTCGTCACGTGACGTGATGTGACGTGGTGACGTGACGTGACGTGTCGTGGTGACGTGTCGTGGTGACGTGGTGACGTGACGTGGTGACGTGACGACGTGACGACGTGACGACGTGACGACGTGACGACGTGACGACGTGACGTGACGACGTGACGTGGTCTGACGTGTCGTGGTGACGTGACGACGTGACGTGACGTGGTGACGTGACGTGACGTGGTGAGGTGACGTGACGTGTCGTGGTGAAGTGACGTGACGACGTGTCGTGGTGACGTGACGACGTGTCGTGGTGACGTGACGACGTGACGTGGTCTGACGTGTCGTGGTGACGTGACCACGTGACGTGGTCTGACGTGTCGTGGTGACGTGACGACGTGACGTGACGTGACGTGGTGACGTGACGTGACGTGTCGTGGTGACGTGACGTGGTGACGTGTCGTGGTGACGTGACGTGTCGTGGTGACGTGTCGTGGTGACGTGACGTGGTGACGTGACGTGGTGACGTGACGACGTGACGTGACGTGGTGACGTGACGACGTGATGTGACGACGTGACGTGACGACGTGACGTGGTCTGACGTGTCGTGGTGACGTGACGACGTGACGTGGTGACGTGACGTGGTGACGTGGTGACGTGTCGTGGTGACGTGACGTGGTGACGTGACGTGGTGACGTGACGACGTGACGACGTGACGACGTGACGTGACGTGGTGACGTGACGACGTGACGTGACGACGTGACGACGTGACGTGACGACGTGACGACGTGACGTGGTCTGACGTGGTCTGACGTGTCGTGGTGACGTGACGACGTGACGTGGTGACGTGACGTGGTGACGTGACGTGGTGACGTGACGTGGTGACGTGACGTGGTGACGTGACGACGACGTGTCGTGGTGACGTGACGTGACGACGTGACGTGGTGACGTGACGTGTCGTGGTGACGTGACGACGTGACGTGGTGACGTGACGTGGTGACGTGTCGTCGTGACGTGGTGACGTGTCGTGTCGTGGTGACGTGACGTGGTGACGTGTCGTCGTGACGTGGTGACGTGTCGTGTCGTGGTGACGTGTCGTGGTGACGTGACGTGGTGACGTGACGACGTGACACCGTGACGTGACGTGACGTGGTGACGTGACGTGACAGAGTCCAAAGCTGCGTTTTCAACTTTTATGTCAAAAAACGACTTTTCAGCCTAGACAGAGTCCAAAGCTGCGTTTCCAACTTTTATGTCAAAAAACGACTTTTCAGCCTAGACACAGTCCAAAAGTGGATTCTCTTCTAGAATGCTTACATTCCATGATTTCCTTCAGTTAATGTATCTCAGAACACCATACTTTCATGTTTCATTATAATGTAAGAGTACCTGATGCTCTCATCACGTTTTACTACCTTAAGCTGCATTTCCAACTTTTATGTCAAAAAACGACTTTTCAGCCTAGACAGAGTCCAAAGCTGCGTTTCCAACTTTTATGTCAAAAAACGACTTTTCAGCCTAGACAGAGTCCACAAGTGGATTCTCTTCTAGAATACTTAGATTCCATGATTTCCTTCAGTTAAAGTATCTCAGACCACCAGACTTTCATCTTTCATTATAATGTAAGAGTACCTGATGCTCTCATCACGTTTTACTACCTTAAGCTGCATTTCCAACTTTTATGTCAAAAAACGACTTTTCAGCCTAGACTTGACGTGGTGACGTGACGTGGTGACGTGACGGTGTTTTAGTTCCTGACACGACACGTCGTCACGTCGTCACGTGACGTGATGTGACGTGGTGACGTGACGTGACGTGTCGTGGTGACGTGTCGTGGTGACGTGGTGACGTGACGTGGTGACGTGACGACGTGACGACGTGACGACGTGACGACGTGACGACGTGACGTGACGACGTGACGTGGTCTGACGTGTCGTGGTGACGTGACGACGTGACGTGACGTGGTGACGTGACGTGACGTGGTGACGTGACGTGACGTGTCGTGGTGACGTGACGTGACGACGTGTCGTGGTGACGTGACGACGTGTCGTGGTGACGTGACGACGTGACGTGGTCTGACGTGTCGTGGTGACGTGACCACGTGACGTGGTCTGACGTGTCGTGGTGACGTGACGACGTGACGTGACGTGACGTGGTGACGTGACGTGACGTGTCGTGGTGACGTGACGTGGTGACGTGTCGTGGTGACGTGACGTGTCGTGGTGACGTGTCGTGGTGACGTGACGTGGTGACGTGACGTGGTGACGTGACGACGTGACGTGACGTGGTGACGTGACGACGTGATGTGACGACGTGACGTGACGACGTGACGTGGTCTGACGTGTCGTGGTGACGTGACGACGTGACGTGGTGACGTGACGTGGTGACGTGGTGACGTGTCGTGGTGACGTGACGTGGTGACGTGACGTGGTGACGTGACGACGTGACGACGTGACGACGTGACGTGACGTGGTGACGTGACGACGTGACGTGACGACGTGACGACGTGACGTGACGACGTGACGACGTGACGTGGTCTGACGTGGTCTGACGTGTCGTGGTGACGTGACGACGTGACGTGGTGACGTGACGTGGTGACGTGACGTGGTGACGTGACGTGGTGACGTGACGACGACGTGTCGTGGTGACGTGACGTGACGACGTGACGTGGTGACGTGACGTGTCGTGGTGACGTGACGACGTGACGTGGTGACGTGACGTGGTGACGTGTCGTCGTGACGTGGTGACGTGTCGTGTCGTGGTGACGTGACGTGGTGACGTGTCGTCGTGACGTGGTGACGTGTCGTGTCGTGGTGACGTGTCGTGGTGACGTGACGTGGTGACGTGACGACGTGACACCGTGACGTGACGTGACGTGGTGACGTGACGTGACAGAGTCCAAAGCTGCGTTTTCAACTTTTATGTCAAAAAACGACTTTTCAGCCTAGACAGAGTCCAAAGCTGCGTTTCCAACTTTTATGTCAAAAAACGACTTTTCAGCCTAGACAGAGTCCACAAGTGGATTCTCTTCTAGAATACTTAGATTCCATGATTTCCTTCAGTTAAAGTATCTCAGACCACCAGACTTTCATCTTTCATTATAATGTAAGAGTACCTGATGCTCTCATCACGTTTTACTACCTTAAGCTGCATTTCCAACTTTTATGTCAAAAAACGACTTTTCAGCCTAGACTTGACGTGGTGACGTGACGTGGTGACGTGACGGTGTTTTAGTTCCTGACACGACACGTCGTCACGTCGTCACGTGACGTGATGTGACGTGGTGACGTGACGTGACGTGTCGTGGTGACGTGTCGTGGTGACGTGGTGACGTGACGTGGTGACGTGACGACGTGACGACGTGACGACGTGACGACGTGACGACGTGACGTGACGACGTGACGTGGTCTGACGTGTCGTGGTGACGTGACGACGTGACGTGACGTGGTGACGTGACGTGACGTGGTGACGTGACGTGACGTGTCGTGGTGACGTGACGTGACGACGTGTCGTGGTGACGTGACGACGTGTCGTGGTGACGTGACGACGTGACGTGGTCTGACGTGTCGTGGTGACGTGACCACGTGACGTGGTCTGACGTGTCGTGGTGACGTGACGACGTGACGTGACGTGACGTGGTGACGTGACGTGACGTGTCGTGGTGACGTGACGTGGTGACGTGTCGTGGTGACGTGACGTGTCGTGGTGACGTGTCGTGGTGACGTGACGTGGTGACGTGACGTGGTGACGTGACGACGTGACGTGACGTGGTGACGTGACGACGTGATGTGACGACGTGACGTGACGACGTGACGTGGTCTGACGTGTCGTGGTGACGTGACGACGTGACGTGGTGACGTGACGTGGTGACGTGGTGACGTGTCGTGGTGACGTGACGTGGTGACGTGACGTGGTGACGTGACGACGTGACGACGTGACGACGTGACGTGACGTGGTGACGTGACGACGTGACGTGACGACGTGACGACGTGACGTGACGACGTGACGACGTGACGTGGTCTGACGTGGTCTGACGTGTCGTGGTGACGTGACGACGTGACGTGGTGACGTGACGTGGTGACGTGACGTGGTGACGTGACGTGGTGACGTGACGACGACGTGTCGTGGTGACGTGACGTGACGACGTGACGTGGTGACGTGACGTGTCGTGGTGACGTGACGACGTGACGTGGTGACGTGACGTGGTGACGTGTCGTCGTGACGTGGTGACGTGTCGTGTCGTGGTGACGTGACGTGGTGACGTGTCGTCGTGACGTGGTGACGTGTCGTGTCGTGGTGACGTGTCGTGGTGACGTGACGTGGTGACGTGACGACGTGACACCGTGACGTGACGTGACGTGGTGACGTGACGTGACAGAGTCCAAAGCTGCGTTTTCAACTTTTATGTCAAAAAACGACTTTTCAGCCTAGACAGAGTCCAAAGCTGCGTTTCCAACTTTTATGTCAAAAAACGACTTTTCAGCCTAGACAGAGTCCACAAGTGGATTCTCTTCTAGAATACTTAGATTCCATGATTTCCTTCAGTTAAAGTATCTCAGACCACCAGACTTTCATCTTTCATTATAATGTAAGAGTACCTGATGCTCTCATCACGTTTTACTACCTTAAGCTGCATTTCCAACTTTTATGTCAAAAAACGACTTTTCAGCCTAGACTTGACGTGGTGACGTGACGTGGTGACGTGACGGTGTTTTAGTTCCTGACACGACACGTCGTCACGTCGTCACGTGACGTGATGTGACGTGGTGACGTGACGTGACGTGTCGTGGTGACGTGTCGTGGTGACGTGGTGACGTGACGTGGTGACGTGACGACGTGACGACGTGACGACGTGACGACGTGACGACGTGACGACGTGACGTGACGACGTGACGTGGTCTGACGTGTCGTGGTGACGTGACGACGTGACGTGACGTGGTGACGTGACGTGACGTGTCGTGGTGACGTGACGTGACGACGTGTCGTGGTGACGTGACGACGTGACGTGGTGACGTGACGTGGTGACGTGTCGTCGTGACGTGGTGACGTGTCGTGTCGTGGTGACGTGACGTGGTGACGTGTCGTCGTGACGTGGTGACGTGTCGTGTCGTGGTGACGTGTCGTGGTGACGTGACGTGGTGACGTGACGACGTGACACCGTGACGTGACGTGACGTGGTGACGTGACGTGACAGAGTCCAAAGCTGCGTTTTCAACTTTTATGTCAAAAAACGACTTTTCAGCCTAGACAGAGTCCAAAGCTGCGTTTCCAACTTTTATGTCAAAAAACGACTTTTCAGCCTAGACAGAGTCCACAAGTGGATTCTCTTCTAGAATACTTAGATTCCATGATTTCCTTCAGTTAAAGTATCTCAGACCACCAGACTTTCATCTTTCATTATAATGTAAGAGTACCTGATGCTCTCATCACGTTTTACTACCTTAAGCTGCATTTCCAACTTTTATGTCAAAAAACGACTTTTCAGCCTAGACTTGACGTGGTGACGTGACGTGGTGACGTGACGGTGTTTTAGTTCCTGACACGACACGTCGTCACGTCGTCACGTGACGTGATGTGACGTGGTGACGTGACGTGACGTGTCGTGGTGACGTGTCGTGGTGACGTGGTGACGTGACGTGGTGACGTGACGACGTGACGACGTGACGACGTGACGACGTGACGACGTGACGTGACGACGTGACGTGGTCTGACGTGTCGTGGTGACGTGACGACGTGACGTGACGTGGTGACGTGACGTGACGTGTCGTGGTGACGTGACGTGACGACGTGTCGTGGTGACGTGACCACGTGACGTGGTCTGACGTGTCGTGGTGACGTGACGACGTGACGTGACGTGACGTGGTGACGTGACGTGACGTGTCGTGGTGACGTGACGTGGTGACGTGTCGTGGTGACGTGACGTGTCGTGGTGACGTGTCGTGGTGACGTGACGTGGTGACGTGACGTGGTGACGTGACGACGTGACGTGACGTGGTGACGTGACGACGTGACGTGACGACGTGACGTGACGACGTGACGTGGTCTGACGTGTCGTGGTGACGTGACGACGTGACGTGGTGACGTGACGTGGTGACGTGTCGTCGTGACGTGGTGACGTGTCGTGGTGACGTGACGTGGTGACGTGACGACGTGACGACGTGACGACGTGACGTGACGTGGTGACGTGACGACGTGACGTGACGACGTGACGACGTGACGACGTGACGTGACGACGTGACGACGTGACGTGGTCTGACGTGTCGTGGTGACGTGACGACGTGACGTGGTGACGTGACGTGGTGACGTGACGTGGTGACGTGACGTGGTGACGTGACGACGACGTGTCGTGGTGACGTGACGTGACGACGTGACGTGGTGACGTGACGTGTCGTGGTGACGTGACGACGTGACGTGGTGACGTGACGTGGTGACGTGTCGTCGTGACGTGGTGACGTGTCGTGTCGTGGTGACGTGACGTGGTGACGTGTCGTCGTGACGTGGTGACGTGTCGTGTCGTGGTGACGTGTCGTGGTGACGTGACGTGGTGACGTGACGACGTGACACCGTGGTCTGACGTGTCGTGGTGACGTGACCACGTGACGTGGTCTGACGTGTCGTGGTGACGTGACGACGTGACGTGACGTGGTGACGTGACGTGACGTGTCGTGGTGACGTGACGACGTGACGTGACGTGGTGACGTGACGTGACGTGTCGTGGTGACGTGACGTGGTGACGTGTCGTGGTGACGTGACGTGTCGTGGTGACGTGTCGTGGTGACGTGACGTGGTGACGTGACGACGTGACGTGGTGACGTGACGTGGTGACGTGACGACGTGACGACGTGACGTGACGTGGTGACGTGACGACGTGACGTGACGTGGTGACGTGACGACGTGACGTGGTTACGTGACGACGTGACGTGACGACGTGACGTGACGACGTGACGTGGTCTGACCTGTCGTGGTGACGTGACGACGTGACGTGGTGACGTGACGTGGTGACGTGACGTGGTGACGTGACGTGGTGACGTGACGTGGTGACGTGACGACGACGTGTCGTGGTGACGTGACGTGACGACGTGACGTGGTGACGTGACGTGTCGTGGTGACGTGACGTGGTGACGTGACGTGGTGACGTGTCGTCGTGACGTGGTGACGTGTCGTGTCGTGGTGACGTGTCGTGGTGACGTGACGTGGTGACGTGACGACGTGACACCGTGACGTGACGTGACGTGGTGACGTGACGTGACAGAGTCCAAAGCTGCGTTTTCAACTTTTATGTCAAAAAAGGACTTTTCAGCCTAGACAGAGTCCAAAAGTGGATTCTCTTCTAGAATGCTTACATTCCATGATTTCCTTCAGTTAATGTATCTCAGAACACCATACTTTCATGTTTCATTATAATGTAAGAGTACCTGATGCTCTCATCACGTTGTACTACCTTAAGCTGCATTTCCAACTTGTATGTCAAAAAACGACTTTTCAGCCTAGACAGAATCCAAAGCTGCGTTTTCAACTTTTATGTCAAAAAACGACGTGACGACGTGTCGTGGTGACGTGACCACGTGACGTGGTCTGACGTGTCGTGGTGACGTGACGACGTGACGTGGTCTGACGTGTCGTGGTGACGTGACGACGTGACGTGACGTGACGTGGTGACGTGACGTGACGTGTCGTGGTGACGTGACGTGGTGACGTGACGTGGTGACGTGACGTGTCGTGGTGACGTGACGTGGTGACGTGACGTGGTGACGTGACGACGTGACGACGTGACGTGACGTGGTGACGTGACGACGTGACGTGACGTGGTGACGTGACGTGACGACGTGACGTGACGACGTGACGTGACGACGTGACGTGACGACGTGACGTGGTCTGACGTGTCGTGGTGACGTGACGACGTGACGTGGTGACGTGACGTGGTGACGTGACGTGGTGACGTGTCGTGGTGACGTGACGACGTGACGACGTGACGTGACGTGGTGACGTGACTACGTGACGTGACGTGGTGACGTGACGACGTGACGTGGTTACGTGACGACGTGACGTGACGACGTGACGTGACGACGTGACGTGGTCTGACGTGTCGTGGTGACGTGACGACGTGACGTGGTGACGTGACGTGGTGACGTGACGTGGTGACGTGACGTGGTGACGTGACTTGGTGACGTGACGTGGTGACGTGACGTGGTGACGTGACGACGACGTGTCGTGGTGACGTGACGTGACGTGACGACGTGACGTGGTGACGTGACGTGTCGTGGTGACGTGACGTGGTGACGTGACGTGGTGACGTGTCGTCGTGACGTGGTGACGTGTCGTGTCGTGGTGACGTGTCGTGGTGACGTGACGTGGTGACGTGACGACGTGACACCGTGACGTGACACCGTGACGTGACGTGACGTGGTGACGTGACGTGACAGAGTCCAAAGCTGCGTTTTCAACTTTTATGTCAAAAAAGGACTTTTCAGCCTAGACAGAGTCCAAAAGTGGATTCTCTTCTAGAATGCTTACATTCCATGATTTCCTTCAGTTAATGTATCTCAGAACACCATACTTTCATGTTTCATTATAATGTAAGAGTACCTGATGCTCTCATCACGTTGTACTACCTTAAGCTGCATTTCCAACTTGTATGTCAAAAAACGACTTTTCAGCCTAGACAGAATCCAAAGCTGCGTTTTCAACTTTTATGTCAAAAAACGACTTTTCAGCCTAGACAGAGTCCAAAAGTGGATTCTCTTCTAGAATGCTTACATTCCATGATTTCCTTCAGTTAATGTATCTCAGAACACCATACTTTCATGTTTCATTATAATGTAAGAGTACCTGATGCTCTCGTGGTGACGTGACGTGGTGACGTGACGGTGTTTTAGTTCCTGACACGACACGTCGTCACGTCGTCACGTCGTCACGTGACGACGACGTGTCGTGGTGACGTGACGACGTGTCGTGGTGACGTGACGACGTGACGTGGTCTGACGTGTCGTGGTGACGTGACAACGTGACGTGGTCTGACGTGTCGTGGTGACGTGACGACGTGACGTGACGTGACGTGGTGACGTGACGTGACGTGTCGTGGTGACGTGACGTGGTGACGTGTCGTGGTGACGTGTCGTGGTGACGTGACGTGGTGACGTGACGACGTGACGACGTGACGTGACGTGGTGACGTGACGTGTCGTGGTGACGTGTCGTGGTGACGTGACGTGGTGACGTGACGACGTGACGACGTGACGTGACGTGGTGACGTGACGTGTCGTGGTGACGTGTCGTGGTGACGTGACGTGGTGACGTGACGACGTGACGACGTGACGTGATGTGGTGACGTGACGACGTGACGTGACGTGGTGACGTGACGTGACGTGTCGTGGTGACGTGACGTGGTGACGTGACGGTGTTTTAGTTCCTGACACGACACGTCGTCACGTCGTCACGTGACGACGACGTGTCGTGGTGACGTGACGTGACGACGTGTCGTGGTGACGTGACCACGTGACGTGGTCTGACGTGTCGTGGTGACGTGACGACGTGACGTGGTCTGACGTGTCGTGGTGACGTGACGACGTGACGTGACGTGACGTGGTGACGTGACGTGTCGTGGTGACGTGACGTGGTGACGTGTCGTGGTGACGTGACGTGTCGTGGTGACGTGTCGTGGTGACGTGACGTGGTGACGTGACGACGTGACGACGTGACGTGACGTGGTGACGTGACGACGTGACGTGACGTGGTGACGTGACGTGACGACGTGACGTGACGACGTGACGTGACGACGTGACGTGACGACGTGACGTGGTCTGACGTGTCGTGGTGACGTGACGACGTGACGTGGTGACGTGACGTGGTGACGTGTCGTGGTGACGTGACGACGTGACGACGTGACGTGACGTGGTGACGTGACGACGTGACGTGACGTGGTGACGTGACGACGTGACGTGGTGACGTGACGACGTGACGTGACGACGTGACGTGACGACGTGACGTGGTCTGACGTGTCGTGGTGACGTGACGACGTGACGTGGTGACGTGACGACGTGACGTGGTGACGTGACGTGGTGACGTGACGTGGTGACGTGACGTGGTGACGTGACGTGGTGACGTGACGACGACGTGTCGTGGTGACGTGACGTGACGACGTGACGTGGTGACGTGACGTGGTGACGTGTCGTCGTGACGTGGTGACGTGTCGTGTCGTGGTGACGTGTCGTGGTGACGTGACGACGTGACACCGTGACGTGACGTGACGTGGTGACGTGACGTGACAGAGTCCAAAGCTGCGTTTTCAACTTTTATGTCAAAAAAGGACTTTTCAGCCTAGACAGAGTCCAAAAGTGGATTCTCTTCTAGAATGCTTACATTCCATGATTTCCTTCAGTTAATGTATCTCAGAACACCATACTTTCATGTTTCATTATAATGTAAGAGTACCTGATGCTCTCATCACGTTGTACTACCTTAAGCTGCATTTCCAACTTGTATGTCAAAAAACGACTTTTCAGCCTAGACAGAGTCCAAAGCTGCGTTTTCAACTTTTATGTCAAAAAACGACTTTTCAGCCTAGACAGAGTCCAAAAGTGGATTCTCTTCTAGAATGCTTACATTCCATGATTTCCTTCAGTTAATGTATGTCAGAACACCATACTTTCATGTTTCATTATAATGTAAGAGTACCTGATGCTCTCATCACGTTTTACTACCTTAAGCTGCATTTCCAACTTTTATGTCAAAAAACGACTTTTCAGCCTAGACAGAGTCCACAAGTGGATTCTCTTCTAGAATACTTAGATTCCATGATTTCCTTCAGTTAATGTATCTCAGACCACCAGACTTTCATCTTTCATTATAATGTAAGAGTACCTGATGCTCTCATCACGTTTTACTACCTTAAGCTGCATTTCCAACCTTTATGTCAAAAAACGACTTTTCAGCCTAGACAGAGTCCAAAGCTGCGTTTCCAACTTTTATGTCAAAAAACGACTTTTCAGCCTAGACAGAGTCCACAAGTGGATTCTCTTCTAGAATACTTAGATTCCATGATTTCCTTCAGTTAAAGTATCTCAGACCACCAGACTTTCATCTTTCATTATAATGTAAGAGTACCTGATGCTCTCATCACGTTTTACTACCTTAAGCTGCATTTCCAACTTTTATGTCAAAAAACGACTTTTCAGCCTAGACAGAGTCCACAAGTGGATTCTCTTCTAGAATACTTAGATTCCATGATTTCCTTCAGTTAAAGTATCTCAGACCACCAGACTTTCATCTTTCATTATAATGTAAGAGTACCTGATGCTCTCATCACGTTTTACTACCTTAAGCTGCATTTCCAACTTTTATGTCAAAAAACGACTTTTCAGCCTAGACAGAGTCCACAAGTGGATTCTCTTCTAGAATACTTAGATTCCATGATTTCCTTCAGTTAAAGTATCTCAGACCACCAGACTTTCATCTTTCATTATAATGTAAGAGTACCTGATGCTCTCATCACGTTTTACTACCTTAAGCTGCATTTCCAACTTTTATGTCAAAAAACGACTTTTCAGCCTAGACAGAGTCCACAAGTGGATTCTCTTCTAGAATACTTAGATTCCATGATTTCCTTCAGTTAAAGTATCTCAGACCACCAGACTTTCATCTTTCATTATAATGTAAGAGTACCTGATGCTCTCATCACGTTTTACTACCTTAAGCTGCATTTCCAACTTTTATGTCAAAAAACGACTTTTCAGCCTAGACAGAGTCCACAAGTGGATTCTCTTCTAGAATACTTAGATTCCATGATTTCCTTCAGTTAAAGTATCTCAGACCACCAGACTTTCATCTTTCATTATAATGTAAGAGTACCTGATGCTCTCATCACGTTTTACTACCTTAAGCTGCATTTCCAACTTTTATGTCAAAAAACGACTTTTCAGCCTAGACAGAGTCCACAAGTGGATTCTCTTCTAGAATACTTAGATTCCATTATTTCCTTCAGTTAATGTATCTCAGACCACCAGACTTTCATCTTTCATTATAATGTAAGAGTACCTGATGCTCTCATCACGTTTTACTACCTTAAGCTGCATTTCCAACTTTTATGTCAAAAAACGACTTTTCAGCCTAGACAGAGTCCAAAGCTGCGTTTCCAACTTTTATGTCAAAAAACGACTTTTCAGCCTAGATAGAGTCCACAAGTGGATTCTCTTCTAGAATACTTAGATTCCATGATTTCCTTCAGTTAAAGTATCTCAGACCACCAGACTTTCATCTTTCATTATAATGTAAGAGTACCTGATGCTCTCATCACGTTTTACTACCTTAAGCTGCATTTCCAACTTTTATGTCAAAAAACGACTTTTCAGCCTAGACAGAGTCCACAAGTGGATTCTCTTCTAGAATACTTAGATTCCATGATTACGCTATGACAAAAGAGAGGGAAACGCAGATTTAAGGACACAAATAATAATAATAATGCCATGACCACTCCCAACTTGTGTGACCGGAAGTGACCGGCCTGTCGGAGACTAATGTTCCTGGAAACCATCTGACTGGTTCCACACCTAACGCCGGTGTTACGGATTAACAGGCGGCCTTGTTAACTGGCGATTTTCGGCCGAAAGCGTCTACTGTTGTCGTCGTTACAGCAGATGTTGAGAATAGCGAGAGAACACGTAGCTGTCCTCGTGAATGCCGCATTGTTTAATTCTGCAATTCAATGTCTAACCTTCTCGTCTAAAGTCTCTGGTCAAAACATACCGGACGAGACGTTGTTGAGTCTTTTCAGGGAAATAATCCACGCGAGCGGAAACGTCGCTTGTTGTTTATGTGTTGAAACAGGAAGTCAGCAAATTGCCTTTCCTTTGAAATAAAGTTGTTACAAATAACACATAATGACTGTGGAGTCTGTTTTGTGCAAATATCTGTCACGTAAATGAACTCTGTAGTACAGGGGGAAAAAAGATATAAATAAATTCAATTTACGGGATTCGAACTATCATTGGGTGGAAAAAAAATCTGCAGTCAGTGGCATTACCACTACGCCACACTGGGTTGAATTATGAATTTACAATAAAATCATATACAACACAGTCAGCAGTCACATTTAAACGGCAGAAAGCCACCAGATCAACTTGCGACCAACTGCGACTCCATGGAGCATGTTGACGTGACCAGCGGAGCACTTTACAATATCGCTGCTTTCTCAAACTAATACACTGTAAAACATCACAGCCCTGTTTAGTTATGTCCATTTACTTCTTCTCTTTAACTCAAAGAGCTCTGACAAGTTATAGATTTTAACTTAACTTTTCAAGTTAAAACTTAGTTCAACTTACAATAATGCGTTGTGTTGACTTTTTGAGATTTGTTAGTGTTAATTGAACTTGGCTCTTCAAGTTATCAGTAAAAAAAAAGAAAAGACTGGAAAAGGCGTGAGTTAGGATTTAAAAAAAGTCATGTTTGTGTTTTAGGTAAACTGTCTTTTTTAAACCATGGGCAGGTTGAAGCCTGGCCATAATCTACTGGTTAAACACTGCAGATAAGTCATATACTTAAATTCCAATGAAAATATAGGCATTTTGTCAGTGGCGGTTCTACATGTAATTACGCCCCGGGCGAGACCCCCTCCGCCGGGAACATTTAAATTTTTTTATTATAAACTTAAATTCCTCAATTGCACAAATCATTCAATAGAACATTTGAATAACACACTTAAGAGAATCAGTATAAGTTACAACATAACTGACTTAAGCCCACTAATTGCATTAGAGTATTGCTCAATAGCCTACAGTGGATCCCCCTGTTCCCCCCCTTTGTCCGTTCCATTTGAGAGACCCAGAGGTGAACTATTCCCCCGCGCCCCCTCCCCTTCCCCCTTCTCACACATGATCTGTAGACGGTAGTGATGGGAATTCCGGCTCTTTTTAGGGAACCGGCTCTTTTGGCTCGGCTCACTAAAAAGAGCCGGCTCTTTCGTCTTCCAAATGGCTCTTCAGATTTTTTTGGTGCTTAGATTAATTTATTACCAACAATAATATAAAATTATGCGCAATATGAATTACTAATGTAAAAAAAAAACATGCACTATATCAAATGTTTATTATATAAATACACTTTTATTTATACACTCTACAGAGTGATAAAACAAAATTAGAAAGTGCTAAAACAAACGTTTAACTATTTACAAATGAACTTAACTAACTTTTAACTATTTTAAACTTGTAGCTTTTTAATACTTAACAGATTTAAAGTAAAACAACATACAGAAGCTTACAGAATCGCACAACAAAATATAAATTAAAATGTGTAAAAACAAAAAGAAAAAAATCAGCATCCAGAGTTTTGTCCTTCAGTGAAGATTTACATTGAGAAAGACCAAGTGCCTCAGCTTTGAGGGCTGATCCTGTTTCTTCTCTCCGTAATGATCTGCCCTGTTTTGGAAAACATTCTCTCTGAGGGGACTGAAGCTGCTACAATGCACAGTCTCGTGACGTCACATGAACTGTGTAACTCCCGCCCCTCTGCTCATCGCAGGCACAGAGACGACGCCCCACATATTGACCAATGAAATGCAGCTTGAGCGAGAGAGCGAGAGAGAAAGAAGAAGAAAAAAGCCGGCCCCGTCGTTCACGTCAAAGAGCTCTCAGAGCCGTTTCCTTGGCGACCGACACATCACTAGTAGACGGCACCTTCTTAGCAAGCAGGGGCGCCTGCAGCTGAAGGGGGCGCCAATTTGCCAATTCCCCACACAGTGATATGATAGATAATGGAAAACCGCTTCGCGGCCCAGATGATATATATATGTATATATATATATTATTTTTTTTAAGTGGTCGTGCCGCCCCCCACGTGTCATGAAAAAGTGCCGCCCCGGGCGGCTGCCCGGGTCGCCCGTGACCAAAACCGCCCCTGCATTTTGTGGTAAACAAGAAAGGACTTTTTCGACTGCGGAGGGATTCTATTAACCTGACAACCTCCAGTGAATCGAGGCGGAGCAATTCACCGTTACTTTCCACCTGCAACAAGTAGAGCGGACTGACCAGAGAGCTGAGGATTCTTTTCGCTTTGCTTGGGCACATGAAGGTGAGTTTAAATAATGACTTTAAGTATTTTTCTTAATTAATAGCATGTGTAACGTTAGTAATGTAACACAGTTATGTAGCTCGTGCTTGTCAATGGTCTGGAAAGGCTAACTTTGTGGCTTTAATGTTTAGCTAGAACTTCTTCTAAGACAAACGGTTGACCTATTTTATCCGTCCTGCAGTTGATAAAACGTAATTAATGTAGAAGAATAACCTATTGGTTCATTTTTTTTAAAGTGACCACAATTTTCCTTCATTATTTCATGCTTCATTTAAATTACGTTTTTCACTCAACACCCCTCCTCCTTCCAACTAGCTTGTTCGGTTAGCTAGCTAGCTAGCGCGTGCTAACACTAACTTTAAGCAGTCTGAATGTATAGAGTCATATGGCTGAGGGATTCACATTGACCGGCTCAGTCACTGCCCGTGCTTTGCTTGCTCTTTGTATTTTATTTTGACCTGACAGTAGGCAACATGTATGTATTAATGTGTTGATATTTAGTTTGTATGACAGTAATGACTTATATTAATGCAGAGCATGCTGTAGGAACGCAGCTGCGCACTGACCCCCCTCCCTCTACTGTGTTTGTTTTTTGTAAACTAGAGCAGCGGTTCCCAAACTTTTTAGGCCACGCACCCCCTTCTACATTCCGACCGGGTTCACGCACCCCCAATCCCCCACACCTAAAAAAAAAAAACGCAACAGAGCCTATTTATAGCCGCATAAAATCGGACCAATGCGAGAACTGTTTGCTCGCGCGTGGCGTTTGTTACAAGATTTTGGAGAGACAGCGAGTGCGATCACTGGCAGCGGCGAGTCCGCGGCGAGCGTGTGGCAGGCGTCAGGACAGCGGCGAGTCAGCGGCATGTTATGGGCGAGTCAGCGGCGTGTTATCGGCGAGTCAGTGGCAGGCGCCGCTCAAGTGCCAGCACTCGTCGAGAAGCTGACAAGCTGAGTGGGTGGAGCCAAAGTTCCAACAGGTCACCTGCCGTAAATCAGTTTTATGATCATAGAATGGAGGAGCTGCGGGTTTTTTTCTTTTGTCAATCCTAAGTGTACAAATAGATAGATAGATAATATGTGTTTTTTTTTGTAGACTTAATACTTACAATATGCAATAAGTTAAGATATTTCTGTATAATACTGATGTACTTATATCGAATATTGTTTTGCTACTACTACATTTAACTTCATAATATATTACACTTATAAACCATACTATGTATAATGTACCCGCCTTTTTTTAATAGAAATAAATAATATATATATATATTTTTTTTTACCATGTCATATCATACTGTTATACCACCATTATAAGACTACTTTGAGGAGACGGCACTGTTGGTCTAAGCCAGGGGTACCCAATAGGTCGATACGTAGTGCGGGTAGATCGCGGATAGATCGCATGCCTCTTTCACTTTATTGACAAAACGCAGCTTCCGGTGGGCAAATTAACAGACTCGTTCGAAAGAGCTGCGCCTCGCCTGGAATCCAGACGAGAGCAGGCGGGAGCAGCAGGGGGCGGAGTCAAAAAACTGCAGTCAAGTCGGACAGTTTTCAGCTGCCTTCAAAGTAGTCAGTAACAGGAAGTCACAGAAAAAATTACTTCCTGTTAGTTCCGAACTTTAGGCTTCTTGTAGTTTACAGATCACGTTTGGATTTATTCATATGTGTTTATAAATATATATTTGTGTAGAAATGTGGGTCTAGCTGCATCCTTTGTTCTTTTTATGTCTGCCTGTGAAATACATTACTACTGGTTTTGATATGTGTTGTATAAATACGATTTTGTATTATCAACCACACAAGATATGTTTTTAGATTAAACATGAGACTAATAGTCAACAATCAAGCATTAAGTATTACAACTACACATAAATAAGGATTTTCTACAACATGTGTTTGCTGTCAAATCTAAGAGCCAATCAGCTCTCTGATGTGGCGACAGCTAGGCGTTTCCCATCATGCACTGCGCCACACAGTCGGTGGAGAGCTACTGCGGCACCTGGCTCTGAAATCGGGGGCTGCCTTGCTCTCGTGAGATTATCGTTGACCACGTGTGCATGGCATCAGAGCAAATCGGGATCAAGTCAGACTAAAATCCAACCGGCATGCATTGCTCGCCGATCGACGGTGATTGATTCTGCGCAGAACTGGCTGACGGTGGCCCACAATGGTTGGCAGCTTGAATGGATTTATTGCCAAGTACAGGGAGGACGATGTTTTCCCCGACTTCCTTAATCACCACTGCATAATACACCAACAAGCATTATGCGCTACAATGCTAAACGTGAAAGAGATCATGAATGTGGCAACGAACAGACGGAACAGACGGCTGTTCCGTGCATCCGGAGAAGGCCGACTGTATAATAATATTGTAAAAATATTAAGTCCAAACACCGTTCCACCATGACTGACCATTTGGTCTGCCTGAGGCTGGCTACCAGCAGCTACTGTCCGGATTATGCAACCCTGCTGGTTCCATTCAGTGCAGTCATCAGAGTAAAATGTAAGGACCAAAAATGTACAGAATTGTATTGTTTCATAAGGGTTCATATATATATATATATATATATATATATATATATATATATATATATATTTACCATTATTAATGTAGGTAGATCTTTTTGACTTGGTCATTTTAAAAGTAGCTCACGAGCCAAAAAAGTGTGGGCACCCCTGGTCTAAGCTAAACACTGGAATAATTGTTCTACCATGTAAACCTGAACATGCACACCTCTCTTGAGTGTGACAGCGATTATAACCGCACAACTATATTGATTCTAATTAATTGGAGGATACCCTTTTTTTCTACACGTAGATCTTAAACCCTTGAATATAAAGAGTACCCATTGAAATTGGATGGGAAATGTAACTCAGCAACAGTGCAAAAAAAGTTGGACGTGCCCGGAAAACCTCTAATGGGGAGGCACCCCTTCAAGTTCCCTGCTGATGTCCGAGCTCCGGAAACTCATTTCGGCCACTTTTTCAAATTTGTTTTTTAAAATACAAGTTGGATAAAATCACCACTTGTCCTCTCCTTATATATAGTTAGGTGTCAGTCGGTAAGTGCCACAAGCTGCCAGTGCCAGTAGTTGTCAGAGAAGTGCCACAACGTGTCAGAGACTTGCCACCAGTAGTCAGACAGGTGCCACCACGAGAGGGCCCGTAGTCAGAGAGGTGCCACTACTCGCCAAAGAAGTGCCAGTAGGTGTCAGATGATTGCCACTAGTCAGAAGAGTGTGCATCCTCATTTATTCAACTTTCTTCAGAAATTGAAAACACAATTCCACTGACATTTGATCAAACCACTTTTTTTTATTGATGTACCTGCAGTGTCATTTTTCAAAATATTTTTTTTATTTCTTGGGTTTCATTCTGTCAGCTGAGCATTTTGTCTTGTTCATCGCAGACTGCCATCAGATGTCAGATGATTGCCACTTTGTGCCAGGTTGTGACAGGCTATCAGTAGTGACAGGGTGGATTTACGACAGCTTAATTCTTCCAATGAGGGATAATGGTTATTAAGGTGGTTTACAAATGTCTCTGTTAAAACTCTTCTGGTACGGACCCTGCCACCGGCGACAGGAAGTGACATGCAGATTTGAAATGACCATAACTCATGGAAATGTGGCTATCAACGTAATTCCAATGTATTCTGAACGCCAAGACGCGAAGCTTGCCAATGGTATGCAGTTAGATTACTGTAATAATTTAGCCAAAGGACATTTTCTGAAACGTGTATTGATAAAAAAAAGAAAAATTATTCCAGTGTTTAGCTTAGACCAACAGTATCGTCTCCTCAAAGTAGTCTCATAATGGTGGTATAACAGTATGACATGACATGGTAAAATATATATATATATGTTTTTTTATTAAAAAAAAAGACGGGTACATTATACATATTATGATATATAAGTGTAATATATTATGAAATGTAGTAGTAGCAAAACAATATTCAATATAGTACATCAGTATTATACAGAAATATCTTAACACACATAAAAAACTCACATTATCTATCTATCTATTTATACAAAAAAACCTGCAGGTCCTCCATTCTATGATCATAAAACTGATTTACGGCAGGTGACCTGTTGGAAATGTGGCTCCACCCACTCAGCTTGTCAGCTTCCCGACGAGTGACGCTCGCTTGCCGCTGTTGAACGGCGACTCGCCGTTCGCTTGCTGCTGTTAAACGGCGACTCGCCGCAGACACGTCGTAAACTCGTCACGTCTGCGCAGACACGCCGCCTGGCTGAGAGTCGCCGCAGACACGCCGCAGACACGTCGCAGACACGCCGGCTGGCTGACGAGTGACCGACGCCTGCCGCACGCTTGCCACTGGGTGCCGGTGCCACAAGGAGGAGCTCGGCCTTACTGAGATTTTGTCCGCTGTATAAATTTCAGTTACACAAGGCGTCACTTTTAAAGAGCAATAAGGATGGCGACGACACACGCACAGGCTCAGAGGCAGATTGCATTTCACATTTATTTACTTAAACACAGTAAGCCACGTAAAGAACAAAGAGTGGCACATGCATAGGCTCAGAAACAGATATAAATAAAAAAGGAGGAGTCCATATGAGGATTTTCACATGCAGCGCAGGTGGCTCAGCCTGCAGCAAGAGAGAGATAGAGAGGGAGAGGGAGGGGGAGAAAGTGAGAAAACGTAGTGCATTTTGTGTAGACCCAACACATGAATGAGACTGCAATTGTTTTTGGCTGTTTTGTAACTCTTCCAATTTTGATCTAAAAAATGTAAGGGGCTTCTGACTTGCACTGGCATGCTTGGTGTTCAGGTGGCGGCGCAAATAAGAGGGCTTCAGACAGCTGTTAGCCAGAACCTCACTGCACAACACGCACTGTGGCTTCGGGCAATCTGCATTGCCAATCCAAGTGAAGCCCAGACCCAGATAATTGTCATCATATTTCCTCTTTTTTTTCCCAGTCTGATGCTCACTCTCGTTTCCTCTTTTTTCACCTTGACCCCGCGATGGGCCTCTGTGCTCCCGGTTTGTCTGTGATATCCCTTCCTCCTTCTCAGTCTCCTCCGTCTCCTCTTTCTCCGACTCCCGGTCGATTTCTTCTCCCGGTTTCTCCCCAACGCACCTCTCCGTTTCTCTCGCCTCCAGTTCCTCACTCTCTCTCTGTCCCTCTCCTCTTTTATTACTGATAGCTTCAGATGTCCCACCTGACAGCTTCCCCGATTTCAGCCAGTTTAACATATTTTCATGGATGTTGCTGAATGAATGAAATGACGTTAGGGGCACAAGCTAGGCTAGCTAGTGTGTACTAAAAGACAGTCTGGCGGCCGGACCGGAAGTGCATCTATTTATTAAATTGTACGTTTTTAATTTTAAATTTAAATCTTACAAAGGGAATTTTTATAATTAAAAAATCCTACTTAATTTTTTTTAAATTATGTTTAATATTAATTATTACACCATTAGACCACCATTAAATTTTTCCTCTATTTAGAAATGTAATAAAAGATTGATGATTTAAGCGTAAACACATGTTATATATATATATATATATATATATATATATATATATATATATATATATATATAAAAGAAATACAAATATTAGATGTGAGTTTTATTTTTCTGAAACACAAATTTTAACCTATAGTGCAATTTTTATTTTCTTCTGTTTACAGATGTCATCAAGAATGTCCAGTACCTGACGTGGAAATCTAAGTTTTGTGCATTCTCCTCAATGGACAATGAAGAATAATCCATCATTATAAACATCATCATCTGCGGTGTTTAGGCCTTCTCTGTACTCAAATACCTTTGGTATTGCATTCATCTTCTCTTGTCTGTTTTGTAGGACACAAACCAGAACTGAAGAACAGCGGCCCTGCTTGGTCTTCATGCTACTGTCTTTCAGAGGATTCCTCCGACATAATCCGGATCTGTGATGTAAGACACTGTGTTTACACATTTACTCCACTCAATGGTTGTAATGCGACAATGTAACATGTGTTGTGTTCATTAGCTTCACACACATTTTTATAGAGATTTTGTATAATTTCAAAATACATTTTCAATGGAGTCTGCTTCACCTTTTTTGTTTTAGGGATTTGTAATGAGGACTCTCAAAACATTGAACTAGTACTATTTTGGAGATGTCAGTTAAGATGTGAATGTCTTTTTATGTCTTCAGGTTCATGGAGAAACCCTGGATGAATGCAGGTTGGACTGTTGATGGGACACGAAGGCATTCTGCAGGATTGGAAGTCTTCGATGTGGCCGAGGAAGCAGAGAAGATCATCCAACATGAGCTCAGAGACGATCATCCATCAGAGACGTGCCCACAGGCTTCATGTTGATGGCACAATCTACTGCCTTGACCTGGAGTACCCCGTAATATGAACAACATCTTTTGAGCAGTTTTTTTCTATATATATTTTTCTATTTGGGTGCGTTGAGATGTACTTGTAGCAAATGTTTCAGTCTGTGTATATTTTCTTCCAATAAATGTTATATCTTTTGAACAGAAGTATGAATTATTGGTCATTTCTTTTTTATAAAGCAAGCAAGCTTTCAATTGTCAGTAAAAATAACGTTTATATGCAAGTTGAAACAAATTTGAATGTAAGTCCTCGTAACTTGAAATAGCAAGTTGTACACACATGGTAAAGTTATTTGAACTTGTAACTGAGTTACATAAAAGCACAAATGTGCGTTTGTTTGACTAGCTAAGGAAAGTTTTCTCGAACTGATAATGTAAAAACAGTCTTTGTTTTAACTTGGTGGATCAAGTTCAAACAACAAGGGACAAACAGTTCACTCAACTCTGACAACTTGGATCATGATGTTGAGACAACTAGAACGTTGTAGTTACATCAACCTTATGAACTTAAATTTATCAGTTGAATCAAAAGGAAACTTCAAGTTGAATCAACTAGCTTTCTCAAGGCAGCAGGTGAACTTTCGTTTCCAAGTTGAACTGACTTGAAATGTCTTACAGTGTAGACAGCTGTTTAAAACAGTTGAGTTCACTTGAATTTAATAAGGGAAATAAATTATCACAACACAATATGTAAACATGGTGCACACTCAAGGTGAACGAATAATATTTGATACAAAGAGTTTAGTTTTTTGTTCATTCTTGTTATCAGTTGTAAGGCTGTGATTTATACCACTTAAACCATGTGAATATGACAAACTTAATGAGGTCAATGTCCATCTTTGAACAGATAGTAAACGATCACATATGGGTGTAATGTTTGGGTATTCATACACGTATGACCATATATAATTTATGATACACATCATAATGTGTTTGACCACATTTACTTTGTCATATATTCACATGGTTTAGGTGGCCCTTATTAAATTCAAGTGAACTCAACTGTTTGACATCTGTGTTCTTGGCTGGTTGAATTCTTAATTGTATGGCTTTGCTTTTCTTGTCCCCTCCTTTGCGTTATTGTCCACATTGTGTATTTTCACCTCATGACAACATCACAAAGATCTGCCTCATTAATTTGTAGTTCTACAAAGACGTTTTGAATGGTCTGATTTTAAACAGCTGTCTATTAGTTTGAGAAAGCAGCAATATTGTAAAGTGCTCCGCTGGTCACGTCAACATGCTCCATGGAGTCGCAGTTGGTCGCAAGTTGATCTGGTGGCTCTCTGCCGTTTAAATGTGACTGCTGACTGTGTTGTATATGGTTTTATTGTAAATTCACAAGCCAACCCAGTATGTCTATCGTGGTGTGGTGGTAATGCCACATGATCTCTGATCTTTTTCCACCCAATGATATGAGTTTGAATCCCGTAAATTGAACTTATTTATATATTTTTTCTCTTCTTTTTTCCTGTATATACTTCCTGTATATATTTGCACAAAACAGACTTATCCATCGGACCTGTACGAGACACAGACATTTTCATCCCTGTAAAAGTCACTTCTGCCCTCGGACATTTACAGTCAAACAATCTGGTGCATGTCCCAGGAACCTTGATTAAAAGATGGCTGCTACTCCACCTCCTCGGCCGGTGCCTCGAGGAATGTGAGTATTAATATAACTTGGAGGAGTTGATTCATTTAGGCTGACATATTCCCAGTGGTGTATACAGTACCCAAAAGCCGTACTTGAGTAAAAGTAAAGATACCTTACTGGAAAATTACTCCAGTAAAAGTCACCTAATAAAATACTACTTGAGTAAAAGTCTTAAAGTATCTGATATTTTCTGTACTTAAGTATCAAAAGTATTTTTCTGATATAAAATGTACTTAACTATTGAAAGTAAAAGTAGAAGTACATGCTTTTAATAAAAAAGCAAAGGGTCAGAATTTTGAGAATTATGAAGTTTATTCTTTTAAGTGCTGTGGCCACCATGACCAAGGACAAGGAGTTGTGTTGAAAATAATTGGGTTGGCTGTGATCCATCCATATATATTATGTTCAACATAATATATTGTACCTAAGTATACTCTTGCATCTACTATGAACGTATCATCATAATTCTCCAAAAAGCAATATGACACTAAGGAGTTGTAACAGTGTGGTTATAAGTATGCTCATTCCGCCCGGTACCGGTCTGTGGGTCCCTTGGTACCGGGTCGTGGGTCCCTTGGTACCGGGTCGTGGGTCCCTTGGTACCGGACTGTGGGTCCCTTGGTACCGGGCCGCACAGAAAGAATGAATGAAAAATAAAAATAAAATTTAAAAAATAAAGGCCGGAACGATGTTTTATTGTGAAAAAAGACCGCATACATCCGTCTGTGGTAACCTCAGACGGAACCTCTTGACACATGTCAAGAGGTTCCGTTACTCTAAAAATGAAACTTAAAAGTCTGTTTAACTTTGCCGGTGTTCTGGATTAAAACCAAGGCAGAGTATCCTGAGATCGCCAAAAAAGCAGGAGAACCTGCTTCCATTCCAACATCCTGTCTTTGTGCAGCGGGTTATAAGTTAAGCAGTAGACTGGACTAAAGGTTTAGTTAGCAGTAGAGTCAGTAGACTGGACATAACGAACACACACGTCAGGTGTCGTTGTCTCCCGTCTCTCCGAGGTCGGACCCGGTCCGTGAAAATATTGTCTTCACGTAACCGGTCTGTGGCGCATAAAGGTTTGGGAGTGCTGGACGAGAGGATGTAGAGGGCTAATGCATAATATTGTGATTCGCAAAACCTGCTTGGTGGAGTCTGTGTTCTGTGTTTTCTTTTCTTTAAAGACTGCGGTCAACTCAGCAGACACTCGGATCTCCGTGGTCAAATCAGCAGACACTGAAATTTCAGTGCTCCTATATGCTGACATTTACGGTAAATGCATTCAACCGAGCCACATCGGGAGCGAGCAAGGGTTTTTACAAAGTTAGTGGAAAGATCCACGTGACACAACATCCGGTTTTCAAAATACGATGTCGACAAACATCCGTTTTCAAAATAAGATGTCGACAAATCGTATACTAGCACATATGGAAATGAGATTAAATTAATTATATTCAGATTAAGTAAAACATGTGACCTTCAGATATTTTACAAAGTAAAAAATGAACTGATTTTGTATCTTTCAAATAGATAATTTCTAACATTTTGATAAAATTATGCTTGAAGTCAAACAATTTTACTGTAAGACTTTATAAAAAATAAAAGTCCTACTTTAGTGTTTTCAAAAAGCTTTTATCTGATTATTTGAGGTGCTGTAAATATACTTTCCCCTTTGAGTTCCAGGAAGTGACTGATACAGACGTGTTCAGGACGTCCCTGACTCCCACTCCACTGGCAATCAATCACTTTTACTGTACCAATTAGGAGATATTTCAAAGTAAAAGTCCTACATTTTTAACGAGAAACTGGTCAACCAATACATTTCTGAATGTTTGAGGTTCTATAAATATACTTTCCCCTTTGAGTTCCAGGAAGTGACTGATACAGATGTGTTCAGGAAGTCCCTGACTCCACACTCCACTGGCACTTAGTCACTTTTACTGTATCAATTAGGAGATATTTCAAAGTAAAGTTCCTACTTTTTAACGATAAACTGGTCAAACGAGTAATTCTTGAATGTTTGAGGTGCTATACATATACTTTCCCCTCCGAGTTCCAGGAAGTGACTGATACAGATGTGTTCAGGACGTCCCTGACTTCCACTCCACTGGCAATCAATCACTTTTACTGTACCAATTAGGAGATATTTCAAAGTAAAGTTCCTAATTTTTAACGAGAAACTGGTCAAACAAGTAATTCTTGAATGTTTGAGGTGCTATACATATACTTTCCCCTCCGAGTTCCAGGAAGTGACTGGTACAGATGTGTTCAGGACGTCCCTGACTTCCACTCCATTGGCAATCAATCACTTTTACTGTACCAATTATGAGATATTTCAAAGTAAAGTTCCTAATTTTTAACGAGAAACTGGTCAAACGAGTAATTCTTGAATGTTTGCGGTGCTATAAATATACTTTCCCCTTTGAGTTCCAGGAAGTGACTCAAACAGATGTCTTCAGAACATCTATGACTCCACCCATATTGAAAATCTGAGTTTGTTACTGGACCAATTATAAGAAGCAGGTATAGTTTGAATTGTATAACCCCATAAACCAGAACTAAAGCCCTGAATCAGGAAATATCTTGTAACAGAGGTAGTAAACCTTTTATATCGTGTCACCCAAAGTTAAAACTTAGCATATTGCTGGGACTTTGTAAGAATGCAGTGAGAACCCAAGCGCAGTTAGAGGCAGGAGACCGAAGAAGGGCTCAATTAGTTTCTCTTTGCACTACAGCCAAACCGAATTTCTAACTTAGTAACTTGGTGACCTCCAATGTGCTGCGCAGAAATAAACAAACAAAGACAGAATAGAAGTGAAGAAGAAAAGAGAAGCCTTTCTCTGTATGGTACTAATGAGTGAAAGGAGATTTGATTAAGCAAACAGAAAACAGTAACAGAGCCTATATAATCTATATGTTAAGAAACAGTTGAAGTCAAAGATTAGACAAGGATGTTATTCGGTCAGTTCATGAAACTTTCAAACTGCCGGATAGCTCCCTTGCTGTTCCCAGCAGCAGGATCAGCACCTTGGAGAGCTTTGCAACGCACAGACAGACAGACAGAGAGAGAAACACTGAGAGTCTATCATGCACTTTTAGTTAGGTCCAATATTTCAGGACGTAAGGCTTTGACTAGAGTTACAGAGGCTTCCAGAAAGATTCTGTCAAAATGTGGGAGCCCAACAACTTATTGAACATATTGATGTCGTTTTCACATATTAGATACAAATTGTATGTGTATGTACATATATTTCACATTGACACTTTCATGAATTATTCTCACACAGTGAGTACTTCAAAATGCGAAGGTTCAGCCACAGTAAGTCTGACTGGGTGGATATCAAATGGAAGGGAGCTGTTATGCAACACCCAGTGCAGCAAGATGGCAACAGTTGTGGGTTGGTGGTAATCATGGTGAGATAAATATTTCTCCTTGACCAAGCTTTTCCCAAATTAATATTTATCAATTCTGTATTTTTGATTGAAGTTGGTTTAACACCATCTACAATCGCTCACATGTACATCACACATTGTGCCATTGTTTAGATGGCAAACAAAGTAATGGAGGCCTTCCCAAATATGCCAAACATGGATTTTTGCACAACACCAAAAGAGATGGTACATCAGCGAAAACAGTTCGCTCTAAAAATACTGAAAGCATCAGGTGAGTGAGAACTTTTGTTAGCCATATTTTGTTAGTGTAGTACTCAAGATCTAATAAGTGTGTTTGTATCTTAGTGTTTGAATCGGAATACAAATGTGCAATGTGCTCGGCCAAAAAACCACCTGGTCCAGGGCCTGCTTTCACTGACTGGGTAAGTCATTATTTGACTCACGTCATTATTTGTTTGGGCAATTTGTACATATTATTTGATTTATTGCTGTTTATTTGGTCTCAAAATCCATGCACATAAATAACTTGAGCGTTTACGTTATACAAGCGTACAAATCATTACCTTCATCGCTATGGAGCATTTCAAATTTGTGTTAAATAAAATAAAATGTATTTATGATTACACTTTCATCATGTAAAACTAAGTGTCCCTATGCTTTAAGAATACAAGTACATGTACTCTTCTTTTTTGTATTACACAATATGCTGAATTTATTATGTATTTTTAATTTTTTATGTAATATATTTATAAAATTGTAAAACATTATTACATTAAGCTCCAAACTGTTACATTTGAAATGACAAAACAGCATGTAACCTTGGTCATGTTAAAGGTAATTTTCCCTTTTTGTTTTAGATTCAGTGTGACAGCTGTTCCCGCTGGTTCCACAGCCAGTGCCTAGGAATGGACACAGCAAACCTTCAAAAAGCAACAACTTCCAACTGGAATTGCTGTCTCTGTCGATAATTATTGCACCAAAAGCATGTGCAAGTTTTTTTTTTCATTCATTATTTTTCATTTATTCTAATTTGTCCAATATACATTATTTTTATTTTTTGTTTTGGTTATTGCACTTTAAATAATCTGTAATGGACACAATTCACTGTTCAAATGTATCACTTTAATGTTCTAAAATCATTTTACTTCAATATGTTCTAGAGTTCTAGATTTTGAATGTAAAAATGTGTGACTTTCACTTTGAAATATATCTTGATTGGTCCAGTAACAAACTCAGATTTTCAATATGGGTGGAGTCATAGATGTTCTGAACACATGTGTATGAGTCACTTCCTGGAACTCAAAGGGGAAAGTATATTTATAGCACCTCAAACATTCAAGAATTACTCGTTTGACCAGTTTCTCGTAAAAAATTAGGAACTTTACTTTGAAATATCTCCTAATTGATACAGTAAAAGTGACTAAGTGCCAGTGGAGTGTGGAGTCAGGGACTTCCTGAACACATCTGTATCAGTCACTTCCTGGAACTCGGAGGGGAAAGTATATGTATAGCACCTCAAACATTCAAGAATTACTCGTTTGACCAGTTTCTCGTTAAAAATTAGGAACTTTACTTTGAAATATCTCCTAATTGGTACAGTAAAAGTGATTGATTGCCAGTGGAGTGGAAGTCAGGGACGTCCTGAACACATCTGTATGAGTCACTTCCTGGAACTCGGAGGGGAAAGTATATGTATAGCACCTCAAACATTCAAGAATTACTCGTTTGACCAGTTTCTCGTTAAAAATGTAGGAACTTTACTTTGAAATATCTCCTAATTGGTACAGTAAAAGTGATTAAGTGCCAGTGGAGTGTTGAGTCAGGGACTTCCTGAACACATCTGTATGAGTCACTTCCTGGAACTCAAAGGGGAAAGTATATTTACAGCACCTCAAATAATCAGATAAAATCTTTTTGAACATACTAAAGTAGGACTTTAATTTTTTATAAAGTCTTACAGTAAAATTGTTTGACTTCAAGCATAATTTTAGCAAAATGTTAGAGATTATCTATTTGAAAGATACAAAATCAGTTCATTTTTTACTTTGTAAAATATCTGAAGGTCACATGTTTTACTTAATCTGAATATAATTAATTTAATCTCATTTCCATATATGCTAGTATACGATTTGTCGACATCTTATTTTGAAAACGGATGTTTGTCGACATCGTATTTTGAAAACCGGATGTTGTGTCACGTGGATCTTTCCGCTAACTTGGTAAAAACCCTCGCTCGCTCCCGATGTGGCTCGGTTGAATGCATTTACCGTGAATGTCAGCATATAGGAGCACTCAAATTTCAGTGTCTGCTGATTTGACCACGGAGATCCGAGTGTCTGCTGAGTTGACCGCAGTTTCTAAGATAGATTTGATTTTGTAGCGAGTAACGAAGGTTTCAGGGGAAATGTATCGGAGTAAAAGTACCAGTTTTCTTTGCAAAATGTAGTGAAGTAAAAGTAAAAGTAAGCAGAAATATAAATAGTAAAGTAGAGTACAGATATCCCAAAAAACGACTTAAGTACAGTAACGAAGTATTTCTACTTCGTTACTATACACTACTGCATATTCCTCATGACTCAGCCAGGTTTCAGTAAGACAAAATAAATTCAGCTTTAGAAGACAGAGATCTAATATTTAGGAGTCCACATTTAATTATCCTATTGTGTTGCACTGTTGCAATAGGAGTGTTGATTTTTATGAGGTTATCCTCATCTGGTTACATTTGATTTAATTAATTTAAATTCGGGTTTCCCCCGAGGTATATGGGTGGAGACTAGAGCAATCGATGTCAGACTCAAGAGCAAGACCACTATGTAGATCACAGTTATATCTATACACTAATACATCTTAAACTGCAAAATAATGAACGAAATAAACAATGTAAGAAAAAACATCATCTTTTAAATACTTATACACATGTTATATGAAACGATCTTTTTAACCATATTAGATTTTAGCATCACAGACCATGAAATCAACATCTTCTTTAACTTGCTAATAGTGCACATCTCCTAACTCCGCCCCTTTTCCGATCCTCGTCCGACGCGAGCCGAGCATCTCCGAAAAGAAACTCGTGGTCTCATTTCATTGGCGAGACGCTCGTCCAATGAGCAGCGGCCATCTGTGCAGGGCTTGTCACTGTTGAAATACTCAGGTTACATCTCCTCGAGCCTTTATTAGCCGTTTTCACTCTCAATCCTGCTGTCTTCAACCTCCTGGGTGGCGGTGAGAAGCTGCCAACATGAAGCTGCCAGCGGCTATTCTCGCAGTTTTTGCATCGATAGCTGTCACCGTTGATGCTACCGTGTACTTCAAGGAGCAGTTTTTGGACGGAGGTGCGGTAACTCAACAATTCCACGTCTTTCTTTTTCTATGTGTGAATGGTCGTGTTTGGGAAGTGGCTGCCTCAACTGCCTGTTTTAAACGGCGTCGCTCGGTATAGTTTATCTTTAATTACCTTGCCTTTTTAAACGAATACAACGTAAAACGAAAGTGACTTTAGCGCAGTACAGTAACGTAAATGCTGCAATATTATAGTCCAACTGGAATGGGAATACCAGATGAGTGCGTTAACCTAGCTGTTGCCCTCGTATAGTCCACATATTCTTTCACTTTTGATATTGCACTGAGCCGTATTGAGGGCTTCAACTAGGTCGTTGTGCTGTTTAACCCCTTTTCTGTTCAAATTAGTAAATGTCCTCAACGTGTCGAACCAGTTGAAATAAAAGATGAACTTTGATGGAAATGAGAGCCTGTAGCCCCTGGTATTGGACAATATTTAAGTATTATAAACTATTAAAATGTGCACTAAAACGGTATTGGTTGAAAATGTGTGATTTTTATTGTGAAGTCCTCCTCAAACTCAGTAAAGCAAGTGTGTGTCTGGATCCAGCAGCATAATGTATGTGTGTTGTAGTATTGCAATGTATTGACCAACAGGAAGAGCCTATCAGTAACCAGTTGAATTTGATTGCTGCGTTTCAGATGGATGGCAGAGCCGGTGGGCCGAGTCCAAGCACAAGTCAGACTACGGTCAGTGGAAACTGACCGCTGGGAAGTTCTATGGGGATGCTGAGGCTGATAAAGGTAATTATTTTTCTTCTATTGTCATACAGCAATATGCATAACTCTGCTAGTGACAGATCATCATCTGTCACTAGCAGAGTTATGCATCAATTGCATATCCATGCAAATGTGCATATCCAGGTACAGCCACTACAAAGACAAGGACTTTCTTGTATGTGTAAAGATTAGAGCCCAAACTGGAATAACCTGTGGCAAAAGTTAACACCCCCGACTCTTCATGTGTTTTTCTGTGCTGGAATGCAGCCTGGCCCCAGGTTTACTCCTTTACATTTTACTAAGTAATACTGGAACGTTTCAGGCTCCTTGGTTATGACCTTAAGCATTACAGTAAGACAGTATCTGGCTGACAAAAACTCATGATTCATCTGATTTTATAATATAACTATTTTATAATACCTATAGAACCGTATAAAAACCTGGTCAAGAATACAAAAGCCACGAAAAGTTTTGAGCGCTTGTCTCTAACGGCGGCTTACGCCTATTTTTCTAGGTCTCCAGACCAGCCAGGATGCCCACTTTTACGCCACGTCGGCCCGCTTTGAGCCCTTTAGTAACGAGGGGAAGCCCCTGGTCATCCAGTTCACCATCAAGCACGAGCAGAAGATCGACTGCGGAGGCGGCTACATCAAGATCTTCCCCTCTGACCTCGACCAGAGCAACATGCATGGGGACTCTCAGTATTACATCATGTTTGGTGAGTCACGCTGGTCCTGTAGAGGCCACGGAACACAACTGGACACAGCAGGGCCTGAGCTAGTGTTGAATAAAGGAATTCAATAATTACCGTATTGTCTCCAGGGCCTGACATCTGTGGATACAGCACAAAGAAGGTTCACGTGATCTTCAACTACAAGGGCCAGAACCACCTTGTCAAGAAAGACATCAAATGCAAGGATGACGAGCTGACCCACATGTACACGCTGATCCTGAATCCAGACCAGACATACGAGGTGAGGATCAACAACGAGAAGGTGGAGTCCGGCTCCCTGGAGGACGACTGGGACATGCTGCCCACGAAGAAGATCAAGGACCCAGATGCCAAGAAACCCAGTGACTGGGACGACAGGGCCAAGATCGACGACCCCAACGACACCAAGTCTGAGGTAGAAGATCAGGCCCCTGTTCTCTTTTGCCCTAAAGTTATCCCAATAACTCCATAAACAGGATTGTTAGAACAGGCTTCTTGGTTTCTTTCCAGACCCAGCTAACACTTCGCTGAGGCAGATGGAGAAAGTTCTCCAAAATCTAAACCAAATGATGGACTGAATTATAAAAAAAATAAAGCTTTTGTCATGATCACATCACATTGTTATCTTGAGGGAAACACAAATCACCTCAGTAGTGGTGATTAGTAGTAAGTGGGCTAAAGTTACACATTAAAAAAATATAATTTAGCTGTGTTGTTAGGAGGCCGATCAATATCGTCTTTATTTGAGATAATAAACTGATTCGAGAAAACATTGCTAATAGTTTAGTTTAGCCTTTTAGTTAGTGACTGCGCATATTGTATATTGAAAGTGTTAAGTTTTTTTTTTTTTAACATAGTTGGCAGTTTAATTTTCTTAATCAGTGTGCCCTTATTTAGAAAAAAATGCAACTTGAGTAGAAGGGCAAACCCATGCTCAGCACTCAAATGTTTGGCTGAGGGATGGCAGTAGTTCCAAATAAATTTCAACCCACCTTTGAAGAATTGACAAATCCAGGCTTGTGTCAAATAATCAACAATCAAATCATGCTAATTGAGCTTTTCATGTACAGGGCTCAGGTCACATCCCTGCTTCATGATGTGCACAGTGTTATAGCATTGTTTTTTTTTTTTTTTACAATTTAGGACTTGAGTGGTAACTCTATTTCTGGTCCCTTCCCAGGAATGGGACAAACCAGAGACCATCCCTGACCCTGATGCCACAAAGCCTGATGACTGGGACGTGGACATGGACGGTGATTGGGAACCTCCCATGATCACCAACCCAGAGTACAAGGTCCGCTCTCATAGCTGAGGGCAGGGCTGGAGCCTTTTATAGAAAAAATGTTTGATCACCATTTAAAATCCTTTTAGTAGTGTTAGTGTATTTTTTAGACTTGGGTTAAGTGATAGAATTGGTCTAATAATCTGTACCATCACTAGTCCTAACCTCTCTTGTGTTGCCTTTGCAGGGCGAGTGGAAACCCAAACAGATTGACAACCCCGACTACAAAGGAGCCTGGGTCCACCCTGAGATTGACAACCCAGAGTACACTCAGGACGCCGCAATGTACAAGTTCAATAACATTGGCGTACTGGGCCTGGATCTGTGGCAGGTAAGGATTATTACTCGCCCAATGAGACTTGTAATAACTGAATCACCAAACGCATGTATAAAACAAAGACTTGTTTTGTATATGGACTCATTGAGGAATTAACGGTCATGTTCTTTGTTCAGGTTAAATCTGGCACCATCTTTGACAACTTCCTGATCACTGACGATGTCAAAGAGGCAGAAGAGTTCGGGAAGGAAACCTGGGGAGCTACTATGGTAGGACTGTATATCAATGCTGTATGTAGAGCCTATATACACTATACCAGGAATGCCCACACTTTTTTGGCCATTACATTTTACTCTGACTGCCCTGAATGGAACCAGCAGGGTTGCATAGTCCGGACTGTAGCTGCTGGTAGCCAGCTCGGGCAGACTTCCAAATGGTCATCAGTCATGGTGGAACGGTGTTTGGACTTAATATTTTTATAATATTATTATACAGTCAGCCTTCTCCATATGCGCACGTAACAGCCATCTTTGACAAGCTCTCACTCGAACAGAATAGGCGATCTTCGTTGCCACATCCATGATCTCTTTCATGTTTAGCATTTGAGCGCATAATGCTTGTTGGTGTATTATGCAGTGGTAATTAAGGAAGTCGGGGAAAACATCGTTCTCCCTGTACTTGGCAATAAATCCATTCAAGCTGCCAAACATTGCGGGCGCACCGTCCGTGGTGATTGACAATAATAGGTTTGTTCGAGATGAGCCAGTTCTGCGCAGAATCGATCGGCGCGCAATGCATGCCGGTTGGATTTGTGTCCGACTTGATCCCGACTTGCTCTGACATCATGCACACGTGGTCACGTCATTCTCACGAGAGCAAGACGGCCCCCGATTTCAGAGCCAGGCGCCGCAATAGCTCTCCACCGACTGCGTGGCGCAATGCATGATGGGGAAACGCCTGGCTGTCGCCACATCAGAGAGCTAATTGGCTCTTAGATTTGACAGCAAACGCGTGTAGTTGTAATACTTGACTTAAAATCTTATTTCTGCAACACATATCAAAACCAGTAGTAATGTATTTCACAGGCAGACATAAAAATAATAAAGGATGCAGCTAGACCCACATTTCTACATAAATATATTTATGAATGAAACCAAACGTGATCTGTAAACTACAAGAAGCCTAAAGTTCGGAACTAACAGGAAGTCATTTTTTCTGTGACTTCCTGTGTATACTGTCCGACTTGACCACAGTTTTTTGACTCCGCCCCCTGCTGCTCCCGCCTGCTCTCGCCTGGCGCAGCTCTTTCGAACAAGCCTACTCATTTGCATACCGGGAGCTGCATTTTGTCTAAAGTTTTTGAAAGAGTGTAAAATGTTTTAATGGCATGCGATCTACCCGCACTGCCTTCTACTGGTCGCTCGCTCACGGGCTCGCTCACGGGCAAGCCCCTAGCGGGTTGAGCTATTCGTAGTCTCAAACTAGATCATAGAACGTTGAGGTAATCCTTGCTCGCAGGCTAGCTACTAGAGGGTGAAGCCAGTCCTAGCTCGCATGCTAGCTTCTCGAGCAGGGGTCACTAACAGGCGGACCACAGTCCAGGTCCGGACCCAGATGCCATTGTCTCTGGACCGTAAACCGATAGATAATTGAGAATTATAATGTTCATGGATCACTTCTATTTAACCGGCGCAGCTTTTCTAGCCTTATGGCTCTCGTTCAGTGGTCCGGGAAACCCACCGACCAATTGCACGCGTTGTAAATCATCTTGCATGATTTGACTCGGCCAATCACATGTGTGTATTCCGATGAGCGTCGCCCTCGACTCGAGTGCTGTATTCACACCACACGGGAGCGACAGGAGAGAGACCCGATAGTTGGAAGAAAGTAAATGAGTCAGAAGTTATTTCACTTGGCGCTCCAAAAAGAGAAACCCCAGAACCAAGAATGGACAGACTCTTGTATGTTTATTATTCCCACAACCAGTTCAAAAGCAAAGCACAGATCTTTTGAGCAAACGTACCGACTCTTATCCGAAATTAAGGCACAGAAAAATAAACCTAGAGCCCAATGTGCTCAGAATCCGAACGCATGAATTAACTGATCAACAATTGTGTTAACAGAGAGGAGAAATGAGCTGAAACAAGTGTTTTAACCACAGATAAAGTCCCTGCACACATTGTATCTTTTTAGATGACAAGAATATAATATCTTGGCTCTTTTGATTGACATCGCTTGACGCCCGAATAAACAGAATTTAAAGCTGCAGGACAATTCGGTTAATTTCATTATTCTAAAATGATGTACTTTATTTTAAGTCAAATTTTTCAAAATCTTTCCGTTTTTAAATCCAGCCTTTATTTGACTTGAAATAAGACAAATGAATGTATTTATTAGAGTATGTATTATTTATAATTATTTCAATTGGAAATCTAATAATAAATATTGTTTAGATGTTATTCAATTGAACTTTCTTTATTTAATTGTTGGCTACTTCAATAGATTTGACACAATCATATTGCGCAAATTTGACATTATTGTGATGTTCCGGACATGAGGAAATTCTCTCTAACTGGACCTCGCTGAATTTTAGTTGAATACCCCTGTCCTAGAGGGTGAAGCCAGTTCTAGCTCGCAGGCTAGCTCCTAGAGTGATTAAGATGGGCCTAGCTGACAGGCTATTCAGAATAGTATTTTTGAGTGAAAGAAATGCATTATGTTGGACATGAAGAAAATATATTCCTTTATGAATCCCAAATAAGTTCGACAGTGACTAACCTCAAATTACCTGCACGTGTTTTGAGATAAGCCATCAAAGAGTATTCTGCGTTGTCAACTCAAACCAAACTTTTCTTCTTTGCCCACCAGGGACCAGAGAAGAAGATGAAGGAGGAGCAGGAGGACATTGAGAGGAAACTGAGGGAGGAGGAGGACAAGAGCAAGAAGAAGGACACTGAAGGTGGCGCTGAGGAGGAGGAGGAGGAGGAGGAGGAGGAGGAGGAAGAAGACGACGACGACGACGACGGCGGCGATGAGGAGGCAGAGGAAGAGGGCGAGCACAATGAGGAGACTGACGAGGATGCAGAGACAGAGGGGGAGGACAGCGACGCCAAAAAGAAGGACGAGTTGTAAAGGAGAGGAGCCGGTTGGCGGACTGCTGTGCGCTTCTAAACCGACAGAAAATCAGTGAAAGCCCTATGGACTCTGGCCTTTAATACAGCAGCCTTTTATTCAGGTGTAGGGGCGGGGGAGGGGTGGAAGGTGGTGTCAGGTCAGATTTATATTATTTTTTTTATTGATTCTTTTCTTTTTTTTAGCTTTCGAATTTAGAGTAGGGTTTAGATGTTGTTTATTCCCCTTTTTGTGGGTCTGCTTTGGTTGAGAATGTTCTAATTTAATGCGACTCACTGAATGGTCTCACGGTGTGTGTGTGCATCCTGCGGGTTACTCAATCCATTCTTATTATTGCCTTTGTTGGGATGTCCAGTAAATCGAGGGTCTGTGATGTCTGGTTCATGCACTTTTTATTCCTCCTGTGTGATTTAATACTTTTATTTTTTATTGACCCCCTTCATAATTTATTCAATCATTACATTGATTCCCTGAAAACGCGTCAGTTTCTAAAGCTCTGATTTTGGGCCGTACTCCTTCCTCCAACTCTGTGTGTTTTGTGTGTGCGTGTGAGAGTGAGACTGCATTAAACAAACTGTGATTCTTACTATCGCCATTTTCCTCATTGTTCTGAATGAGTGACTGTCCTGTGGGCTCACACTGCTCAGTTTCAGTGAATAAAATTGAAGCCTCTCTACAAGCTGATGCCTGTTTTTCAATGGTTTTGCTCGTTTTTTATTAAAGGAGACGTTTTACAAGCGATAGAATGGTGGCAGACTCAAATGTGCAGTGTCCACCCTTGTTTCTACATTTTCAGTATCCGTACCACATGCACCGAAACCATATTTTTTTCAATACCTTATTTTAGTTAATGCACTGTAAACGACTTGTATACCCTTGAATACATTTATTCGTGATCTTGGGACTTTTAACCACTGCCTTCGTCAGCAGGTTCAATTTGGCACAGTTTTCGTCACATGATCAAATTATGGGATGTCGGTCACGCGATAACAGGTGTTTTTGTATGGGGGAAGGTGGTCACTCCTGTCTCTGTATGAAGATGGTCTCTGCCAGTGGATGTCTTGATCTTTCTCCAGCCATTCACCCACCTGATTCTTCATTTAAAGGTGTAATATACGAGATCTGGAGCGTCGATATGGAAGGAAAGGACTATTACCTCTGTAAAGATATAGTGGAGTAAGCAGACAAAGAAGTCCCCCTACACTGTTAGCTCAGTCAGCACTGTTAGCCTCTGGTAGATATGCTCTGAATCTTTTGTATAGCACTTTTTTTTTTAAACAGCGTTGAGAAAAAAAATCTTTCCCAATCAAGTCATAGAAGTGTTTCTGAATTGTGATCGGGGAAATGTCTGATCCAACAATAATCACGCATTCCTCTGAGTCAGCTCAAGCATTTGATGTCAACTTTCTAATACTTGACACTTTTTCATCGTTTATGGTGCGTTTATGCTGCAAATACATTTGAGTGCTTTAGTCTTGGGTGGTGTATTTCCTCCGGTGCCTAACCCCAGGTGCCCCCAAATAGATGTCATGTGTACAGAATGAATAACGTAATGGAGTTACAGCACATTCAATGAATATGACAGAAATTAATCATGAGTAGTAGGCATGGTCCACGATCCAGATAACCACGGTCCATGTCAGCAGAAAGAGATAGAGAGGACGGGCATCAGGAGGGCCATGGCGGGAGCCAGGAGCGGTTCCAGACACAGCCACGATCCATATCAAGCACATTGCATTTTTTTTCAGCCCAAAAAATGAAATATTACTTATGATTAAACGATACTTGCTTGGTATGTATTAGTACATCTGCTTGCACAGAGCCCTTCTGTTGCAGAACCAGAGGTGTCCAAGGTCCAGGAAGAAAGTTAGGACATTTTTGCTTTCAGCTGACCAAAACCTACGGTTCACGAAATCTGCACTAAAGTAATTACTAGACATATTTAACTTCACTTAATCAAAGTCAAACTTTGCAGAGATACTGTTAACACATAGTGCTATTTTATAGTAGAACAAAAGTGATTAAATGCATAATTGAAAAGAGAAAATACATCCTGGAAGCTTCTTTTTTTTCTGAGGTTTTTTTCTTTTCTTTTTTCTTTCCTGTGTTCTATCAACAACCAATAAACCAGTAACACATATACTGCTATAAGAAACCTCTTAACTGGTCTCACAAGTGTTTTCTGTATATTAAACCTTTTGAAATGATTCAAATAGCCCTTGTGGTTGAGGAAATAGTCTGTATTTAGTATGGGTATGCAAACCATTCGGAATTCTTTTGAAAAATGGCTGCGGAGCTAAACGAGTAAAATGCAGGGTTTTGCCACTTAGCACATGTCTATGATGTGCCATAATCCAAGGTGGGTAGGCCTTGAAAGGCCCAGTTTATTTATTTTCATCAGCACCTCTGTTCACTGATATTTCAGTGTTAAGTGACTGGTATGTAAAATAACTGAATTTGACACTTAAAGCGAAAGTCAATTGATTTCATACATAAAGGTATGTTATCTGTTAGTGATCGGTACTTCTGTAAAAATATAAATCTGATAAAAAAATATGCTAATGATTAAATTATGTGATGTGCAGAATCCTGTGTTTTGTTTTAGATGGGGGTCATTTAATTTGCTCAATAAAAAATAAAAAACGTACAAGGGACCAAAAGTCAGAATATCCTTGAAAACCTGGTACCTCTTTTTGAAAGACGTTGAAAGAAAATGGGGTCAGATAAACCGAGACACGAAGTGATACAAACTGACAGAAAAGACACTTTTATTTGCAAAAATTTCTCCGCATTGGGGTATTTCCGACAGCACTTGAAGGCGGCAGCGTGGCGTGCCTCGCTTCCGGCAGTAGATGGCGCCCGTGCACCCCCTCCACACTGTTCCGCGGCTCAGAGACCGCTGAGTCACACGCTCGTTTGAGTCAGTCCTGTGCGGAAAAAAAAGAGCGGCTACATGCGACAAATTGCCGTCAGTCCTCTCGTTTCTGCCCCCAGCTGCCTCTGACACTGCGTCGAAAGATGCTGACGATAACGCTGAAGACCCTCCAACAGCAGACATTCAAAGTAGAAATAGACCCAGAACTAACGGTGAGTAACGGTAGAAGTTAACGGGAATGAAGTAAACACGGTGAGGCCGGGGGAGGCGGGCACAGAGACCGTAACATACTCTTTAAAAGAGAGAGGCGACTTATTCAGCTAATTCAAATAGCGTGATGTATATGTGACATACATATGTCTGGCGGTCTGAGACATAAGAGATTCTACAGGGTCTCACTGAATTCATGTGGGGAGCGTAGTCGGAGGTTAGGTAGCGCGTGTAGGAGCGGACTGGAGCAAGTGTCCCTTCAAAGTAAAAACCTGTCATGTACACGCATACCAAAGCACGCCAGACACTCTCTAGAAAGAAAATTGTAACCAAACGTATGCTTTGATTTGACAAACGAGACAGTTACATATATAGTCTGTATTCCACTGGTTGCCTAGCTCTTCTTATTGGTTTTACTCAGGAGATTTTACAATGCGGGTTTATATTGAAAACATCGACCGGAAATGTCCTTTGTACTTTCTTTGAGCATGACAATATTTGACTTCTTTCAGTCTCACCATGAATGACTATGCAATATTTTAAACCTCCTATCTATATTAATGCTGGTTAGTAAAGAGCCAAGACTTTTTAGAATTTTTCTTATCACATAGAAAATACCTGGAGTCCTTAATATTAGGCGTATCGATCTAATAATGTACCATGGGAAGTGATATCACGTGACTCATAATAACCCAAAACAGTCATAACAGAGGATCTTAGCTGGACATGTTATAGAATCCTCAATGTGTAGTATTTGAACTCTAGTCTTAAAACATTGGACCTCAGATTTTGGAGAAATATATATATAAAACAACTTACACACAAAAGAGAATGTATACAAAGTGAAAATATAAGGTTAGTCTATTTGCGTCGGGCATTCAAATGGACACAAATGGATTCACAAAAAATCTGATGTTAAAAAAGAACAGAATCTCAACTTTTTGCCAACAGCTTTGGTAATATCAATGTTTCTTCTGTATATGTTTGTCAGGTGGAAGCCCTGAAGGAGAAAATAGAGAAGGACAGAGGAAAAGATGAATTTCCTGCTGCAGGACAAAAACTAATCTATGCAGGTGAGCCGGAGGATGACTTTGAAAGAGATACAGACTTATTATTATTAGTACAGTATTATCATATTCTGTTACATCGAGGCCCCACAAAATGCCTTGTTTGTTCTATTGCAGAGTATTTGTTAAAATTATATATGGGGACAACTCAACACATATTTCCTTAAACTTTTTACTCGTTTACTTTTAACTTTTAAAGCACTTATTAAATGATTAAATGATTATTAATAGTCCACAGTTGTTGGTGATGTTCCCCATAACACCCAACCTTCTTTTGACCGGAGTTTGTGTCATTTGTTGTCACGGTGTGCATTATAGTAAATACCATTCAAGTCATTGCAGCACATTAAGGTCCAGTTTGTAGGATTTAGGAGGATTTATTTTTAGAAATGGACTATAATATTCATAACTGTTTTCATTAGGGGATAAAATCACCTCACACAAACTGTTTTGTCTTTGTTACCTTAAAATACGCCCTTCATACCTACCTACGTTTTCCCATATAGAGGACTATTGTCTTAATAAAAAATTGTGTCATGAATCTTTTCTCATTTCTGATTTCTCCTCTAATGCCAAAGGCAAAATCCTGAACGACAACACCCTGCTGAAAGAGTACAAAATCGATGAGAAAAACTTTGTGGTGGTCATGGTTACCAAGGTTAGTGTCTCTTTGGTCACTCAACTCTGCTGCTATGAGTTATTGTTTATATTATCTTATTACTTCCAGTCTTTTACTTTTTTCTTTATGGTTGTTATTAAGCTAACGTCAATGGTGCTCAAGACTTCCTCCGTAGACATTTAACATTAAAGCCTCCCAGCAGCTCAAAAGGAAACTTGAAACGTGTACAGGAGTTTCTTGGGCCGTAGCTTAACAATGGTCAAAGTAGAAGGGATTGAAGACAATTAGCAAATAAAAACGGTGTTTGTGTTTAAAAAGAGAAACACAGTGATGTGTAATGTCACAGCACAGGTGTTGTTGGTAGTACTTGTATGGATGGGGATTGAATTCCGGCTGTACCCACAGGCCACAATGTGTTTCAAAGCTGTGAACATAAACATTCTAAAGTGTCCCAGTTTATTTCTTGTTGCAGTTCCTTGTCAGCTGCTGCATTAACAACCATTGCATTGGAAATATTACTTGGGATTTTTCAAATTTAACAGCCCGGTCAAGTTGAGTGAAATAAACAATGCCGTGCTTCCACCGTTGGTCTTGGCGTCCGCACTACAGTGATCAGTTCTCAAATGTCTTCGCAGCCTAAACCAGCCCCTTCTCCTCAAGCAGCCCCACAGCCAACGCCACAGCCGGCTGCAGCAGCTCCAGCACCACCGTCAACACGAGGGCCCTCCATGGCGACACGTGCGGTGTCTGTACCCACGCCTGCCCCACAGTCGGCCCCTTGCTCCGAGCCCCCGCCCACAGTCCCAGACACCATCCCCATGGCTACTGTCAAAGCAACAGCAGCTCCGGACCTGGACTCGGCCCCGGCCTCGGCTTCAGCTGCCACCCCGGCCTCTGCCCCAGCGCAAGCTCCCGAGGCTGCCCAGACCTCGGCCTCGGCCCTTGCGGACCCGCCCGCCCCTACTACCCAGCCAGAAAAAAAGCAGAAGGATGACCCCGAGAACGAACCATCCGCCACTTCTGAAGCCCTTTCCACTGCTGCCAGGTTGGGAGGAAACTTATGTTTACGTACACTATGTTATCTGGTAGTCCGAGAAATGACCTCCTGGACTTAAATGCAGCTTTCTACAGAGAGTCTGGATTGGTGTGTGTGTCTTCAACGGATATTTCTTTAATTATCATTATTTGAGCAATACTTTGGTTTAGCACGAAATACCTGCAAAACTAACAACATTCCCATGTTGTTGTTGAATTTTGTTACAATCGACTTCTTGTCGACAAAAAAAAAGAATGCTCACTGTAATCGTATGTGTCTTATTTCTCTCAAAGCCTCGTCGATGAACTGGGTCTCCTTGAAGAAGCAGCGTCTATACTGGGTAACGCCTCTGTGATTTTACGCCCTTCTGTCTTAACAGAATATTGTTCGGTTTATAAAGTGTAAAATAACTTGCCAGTAGGACATGTTGTCCGACCACGAGGATAGGGGTCTTAAATGTCACCAATGGACAAGGGAGATGTCCGGCAGTTTTTTTTTTTTTAAAGGGGGCGGAGCATTAGTGAAACAGGAGTTCTCCATCTAGGTTTCTGTTGGACAACGTTAATACAGTATGTGACCGCTTTACAAAATTATTTAAATTTTTTATATTTTTACATGTGAGCAGAGAGGGAAAGTATCACTGGCAGCAGAGCAGCTGGATGGGAAAAAAAAGCCGAGCTCTTTCACGCCATAGTCTTTTCTTCTTCTTTTTGACACTCATACACACACACACACACACACACACACACACACACACACACACACACACACACACACATACAGCTTCTATCACTAATGCCGTTAAAATCCGTAGGCCGTGGTTTCTGGTAAAGGGCAGAGGTGACCCTGATTGTGGATCTGTTGCATGTATATGGGGACTTACAGTAACTAGGTCACTACAGGGCATGTATAAGCATTCTTTAACCTGCGTTACCTGGTTTCAAAGAGTAACCTGGTGTATGTTTACGTCGTTCATATCAGATATCATATTCAGATATTTAGTGCCACAATAACTCGGGTTGTTATGGGAAGTACTAGCAGCTAATGCAGCGTGAGCTTTCGTGTGACAAATTCACCAAAATGTTAACAGGGCTCAAATTATCTCACTGTTTGCATAGCCTTATGGGACATTTCCCATAATATAGGACACGTTTCTCACTGATTGTACCTCATTTGCCCCTGCCCCTCCCTTCCCTGTGGTCTCCACAGTGACGGGTCCAGCCTACGAGAACCTGGTGTCGGAGATCATGTCCATGGGTTACGAGCGGGAGCAGGTCGTCGTCGCGCTCAGAGCCAGTTACAACAACCCCGACCGAGCAGTGGAGTATCTACTCACGGTGAGGGTTTAACCAGCCCAGGTTGGGGTCCATTCCTGCTGTATTCCAGAGGTGTGAATTGAATGTTTATGAACTGCAGGGTATTCCAGCAGAGGCCAGTGATCCGCCACACCAGGAGCCAGTTGGACCCAGTGCTCCGTCCAACCCCCAGGCTACGCAAGAACCCCAACAGCCCCCAGCAACCTCAAACAGTAAGAGCACACCATTATCACCTCTATTGATGCAGCTATATGGACGATTAACTTAACTTTACCCAACAATATTAATAATTTATAAAAAATAAAGAAAAATACAAATCAGAAAACTTAACAGGATTTGTTTGAACGTCAGAACTTGTTGTCTACATTACACTCACAGACAGACGCACACACTCAGAACTCAGAGAACGAGAGATGAGAATTACAGTTTAACCATACATCATACAAAACAAATCAGCATATATTGAAGGTGTTAACTAAATACTTACATTCTGTAAATACCTGAAAATTAGGTTCTGATACATGGAGTCAAGGAAATTCACGGTTCAAGAGCAAACACACAAGCTAAACATGTTATTGCACAGGATACTGAACATGTTGCCAGATGGCTTTTCACACTTCTCCACGCACGTTGAACATTAGGAAAAAAACTATGTAACCACTCAATGTATCAACGGATAATTTACGGACTGCACTTTACCTAAAAAAAAAGAAGTTATTAATTAGATATCGAACCACAAATCCAAGCAACAATTACTCTGCATGTTATAAAGCCACATAATACCGGACTTGTTGAACGTAGTTAGGCGTTCTGCACCGTACCTCAGAGGCTATATATACACATTGCCCCCGCGGTGTTTTTAAACGAAGAAACGTGGTTTCAATAAGTCGTTATCTAACCCAACAGCGCGGCTCAAACACAGGGAATGAATGACTAGCTAGCAAGCTAACGACAACGGTTAGCCTAGCTGCTAAGTTATTGTAGCAAGCAATTCGACCACACAGTGGAAAGGATAAAATGGGCTGCACCATAACCTTCTGGACCTTCTGTCCACAGTTTTTTTTTTTTTTTGCTCCGCTCTGCCCTGCGCTCAACTCAACTTTTTTTATACTCAAACATCTCCGCGACTTATTAAGTGGGGTAATAGTCGCGCGACATAACAAATCGATAATGAAATTCGTTGCCAACTCTTTTAATAATCACATTTTATTGATTCGTTGTTGCAGCCCTAGATAAGAGTATTGGTAGGAGTAATAGTATTGATTAAATCCTAACGATACCCATCCATACTCGGCCACATGGACCCCTACTCTGGATCAAGTACTCACACATGGTCCAGGAACTGTCGGGGTGGACTCTGCTCACTGGTCAACAATGAATCTCAGGCTGCTACAAGTACATTCACACAGTAAACAGCCCTTTCACTGTCCCTTGGAGGTAGATGGACAGACATTCCTTGTGGTCTGACAAAATAATCTCAAACCGGGGCCTGGGGTTAGGGATTAGGCCTGTTTACTACCTGGTTCCAGAGTTTAGTCCTAAACAGAGTGTAGAGTTTGCTCCGTTGTCTCTGTCGTTGGCTCTTGTCATGGTGTGAAGACTGCAAAGACGCAAAAGAACAACATGACTGACTACGGAGTCAGTCATGTTGTTCTTTTGCGTCTTTGCGTTTTTGAGTCTCTCTTTGGTGTAGGTTTTGAAGATGGCTCCATAACATTCCTGTTTTCTGGTACCTGAAGTCCTCACTCCGCCCTCCTGTGTATACTAACAACATATTTTACCTAGAAGGAATTGTTATTCAGTTCTATCTGTTACAGCTGATGAGAATCTTATTTCATCTTACATTCATCCTCCCACAGACCCTCTTCACCTCTGCTGGTTGAAATGCAAATCAAATCCCCATCCTGTTCCTAAAATCAGGGGGGAGATTCCCCCAGACCACAGGTGGTCCAGACCCCTTTGTTCTTAAAACCAAACGCTCCTTTGTAAAAACTCAGCCCTGATCATTGTGTGCAAATGACCTCTGCACTCTCAGTACAATGTGACCCTCAGCAATACTATATAATTCATCTTGTTTCAAATCTATTTTAAAATCCTTTCACATCTGAATCATTATACAGTAATAAAAATGACCTTCATATGCATACAATTACACACCCTTCATAATGATATCCCTTATTAATTATCATATTTCATGCATTTGTAATGTGCACAATAAACCTTTCTTTATTTTACACTGTACAAGTCCAAATGTGACAAACTAAGCTTAAAAAACACTACACTGTGAAGAAAAATAACTTAAAATATTAGTAAATAGCTCCTACACTAATAGTTATGAACAGTTTAAACAGTAGTGAACACATTGTCGCCAAGGTTAGAAAGATAACATGCTAGAAGGGAGTAGATGGTTGGCGTTATGGTCCGGCTAACTTTTTAGCAAAAGAAAAAACTGTGATCAGTTCATGCTGGAACGTGATATTGGCCACATTTAATAAACAATGTGTGAACAGCCAAACAATTAAAAAGGACTGCTAAACGTCCCTCCTGGGGACGGTGGGCTCTTCCTATTGGCTCTCAGAACTCGGGTCCCCACAAGAGATGGCTGCAGTTGGACCGTTCCCAATTGTGGCCGATGTTGCAGATCAGTGCGCAGGACTGCTTCATGGCAACAGTGGGTTTTTACTTAATACACTGAGCTATTCAGTGACAGATTTTCCCATCTGGCTATTTTGTATTTACAATCGGTCTCCCAGACAAATGCTCTCTGTCACACTAAACGACACTGGCAGTAACCGGTGTGTCCCCTCTCCAGCAGTGCCAGTGTCCGGCAGCCAGCCTCCCTCTGGCGGTGGCGTCTCCGTCTCCACGGGGAACCCTCTGGAGTTTCTGAGGAACCAGCCTCAGTTCCAGCAGATGAGACAGATCATCCAGCAGAACCCGGCCCTCCTACCGGCCCTTCTGCAGCAGCTCGGCAGAGACAACCCACAGCTGCTGCAGGTACCACACCGGCACACTCGCCAGTATCTATTTTATTTAAATGACTATTTTTCACTAGAGGACAAATTTGAGGCCCTTGTTTGTTGAGAAAGTCCTCCTACTTCTTCAGCTAAATAAAGTATTTAAAAAGACTCTTGCATCAGGAGGAAAAACAGGCTGTTTTTCTTTGTAGGAACATATGATGATCTTATAGAATATGATGCATTGCTAAATATTAAACCAGCCAACAGGATATAAAGGAGTTAAAATGCAACATGCACAATAATGCAGCAGTAATATTAATCCAGAAACATATATAGTTGTAAAACACTGACAGGGAACATTTTCCCACATAATTTAATTTAATAATACTTTTAATTGTAGTGGAGTATTTTCCCTGTGTGGTATTCATACTTTTACTTCAGTAAAGGACCTGAATACTTGTTCCACCCCTGCTGAAGTCTGATATAAAACATTTGCCAAAATGATATTATCCTGTTAACCATGTCTACTGTTTGAATGGTTCGTTGATCTATAATAGTAATCAGCTGTTCTGTATCATTTGTGCTACACTCTTAGCAATAGAGGTTGCAATTGATCCCTTTGGCTTCTACCTAGAACCCGACGGAAAGGGTTGTACCTAGAACCATCTGTGAAAGGTTTCACAAAATGGTGGAACCTTCTATGGTATAATGGTTCTGCCCAGAACCCTCTCTGGAAGTTCTATTCAGAACCATCCACCCAGGGCTTCTACCGAGAACCCTTCTATATTCCAAGATTTTCATCTAGAATCCACCCAGGATACTAAGAACCATGCTATATTCTAGGGGTTGCATCTGGAATCCACCAAGCGGTTCTACTGAGAACTTTGTTATATTCTAGGGGTTTCATCTAGAACTCACCCGGAGGTTCTACCGAGAACCCTAACAACAACAACAAAATTGTGGTTCCCAATCACAGTTTCTAATGTTGTGTTGGCTGGATTGTGGGCATTCCCTTTTAACACCCATGCTTTAAAAAATCCTTGAAGAACTCAGTCTTCCAAAAAGGGGTTTTCTAATGAAAATGGTTATTTGTGGAACCCTTAGTTTTACAAAGAACTCTTAAAAAAACCTTTCTTTAAAAAAAGGATCTTCGGAAGCAAATGGTTAGACCTCAGTCGTTCAGGAAGAACCTGTTTGGAAGTTTTATTTCTAAGAGCGTAGGGACTGGGAACCTGTAAATTAGCTATTTGTAGTATTAACATTGGATGTATGACTTACAGCAAATCACGCAGCACCAGGAGCGTTTTGTGCAGATGCTGAATGACCCACGAGGTGGAGACACGGCAGGGGAGGGGGCCGAGGCCGAGCAGACCGCTCAGACAAACTACATCCAGGTCACCCCACAGGAGAAGGAGGCTATTGAGAGGGTCAGTTACCTCCTTTTATTTTGGTTATAGGGTATGGTGGGCAGTCACGGAGCTTCGTGACACATAAGTGTAATGAGTGAACTGAGCCCTGGGATTTATTTGTAAAAAATCTGCTGTAATCCTATTTCTTGTTGTGTTGTGTTTACATGTTTAAAAAAGGCATCAACCAATTGTGTTGTGCAGCACAGACCTATTCAAGACATACACTATAGTGTACAACAACAATAATTTACTACTGAACATTATGCTGTATTGAAGAAGACTTGAAACTAGAGATTGAGACATAAACTCATGTTTACAATGTTTACTGAGGGAAAAAATCGAGAGAAGAAGAGTAATTTTCATAGACTTCTTTACAACCAGAGGAGTCGCCCCCTGCTGGTCAGTAGAGAGAATGCACATTTAAGGCACTTCACCTTTCTTCTGAAAGGTGAAGTGCCTTAAAGGTGATTCAGACGAACTGACGCCTGGTCTGAACTAAGGTGGCAAGCTTTATTAATTCTTTTAACCTTGACTAAAGGCAGCGCAGACCAGATATATCCACTGTTTAACTGTTTACTAGAGGGGGCTCAAATTCACTCCGAGCATTTTGCTGAAAGTAGACTCAATGAAGTAATTTACAGTAGCTTTAGGCTATATACTGTAACTGTTTACCTCAGACAGAGTGCCAGAAGCTGCCAATAGGATCCTGGTATTTGGTCCTCTGCCTGGGCAAATCAATTCAAACAAATAATTTTGATGCAGAATATTAACAAAGCAGTACTTTGCAGGTGTGTGTGTGTGTGTGTGTGTGTGTGTGTGTGTGTGTGTGTGTGTGTGTGTGTTGTGAGACTTGAACATGTGTGTTATGTTCCAGTTAAAAGCACTGGGCTTCCCTGAAGGCTTAGTCATCCAGGCCTACTTCGCCTGCGAGAAGAACGAGAATCTAGCCGCTAACTTCCTGCTGCAGCAAACATGGGACGACGAGTAACCAAGCATCGCCTGACGTGTCGCCGTTCACCAGAGGGCTGCAGAGCAGGCGACTACACAAGGTCCACCGGGGTGAGCAACAAGAGAGGACAACTATTTCTCACGCCGTGTGACTGTGCGTCTGAGGCTGTGGCTGAAAGCTATGACGTGCCGCCCAAAGTTTGCTGCGCTGCCTCCCCTCCATACAGTCGTGATGATCGTCATAGCAGCTCGAGCGAGCTGCGCCTCACTGCTGCTATATCATTACTGCCGCCACTTGTGCCGAGTGATCCCGCCGAGCGAAGTCATGCGAGGAAATGACACCAACGGTCTGCATCACCTTTACATGAGGAAGCCCATTTCCGCCAGTCAAAAAAAAAGAGATGAAAACCTAGCCTTGGTAATAACAATACCCCTTGCCAAGTCATTCTTCTGAGATAAAAGGTCAAAATTGTGAGATCAAAAAGTAATAGATTTGAGATCAAAACAAGTCGACATGATGTCAAAATGATGAGATATAAAGTCATAATTATGGCATAAAAAAGTCATAATTATTAGATGGAAAAAAATAAATTATGAAATTTTAAAATGGAAATTACAAAATACGAAGTCTAAATTATGAGATATAAAGTCATAGATATGAGATAAAGGCAAAATTATGACTTATTCTTCTCTTCTTCTAGCTGAAATGGGCTTCCGTATTTTCAGGCCAACGGGCTTTGATTTAGAGGGTTTCCTCTCCAGTTACACACGCTGCCTGTAGAACTTAGTGTTGAACTCAGACTGTATACACACACACACACACAAGCGTGTACGCTCAGAATGTATCTGCCGTGAATAAAACATGTGCGTTGGTAAACCCCTCCATGTTGGGTTCACCTGATAAATGTGATGCAAACTATTGACTTTGCTGTCTGAGAGCTAGCACTGCTTTATATTAAAGTTAAGGTCGGATCATTTCAGTTATTCTGCTTGTTTTATCCTTGGTAAAATCTCAAACGCTTAGCTAACACATAGCACAAAAACCTGGTGGTATTTTTACATTTTATTTAACGAGCAGATGTGGTTCTGTGTGGTTCTATCAGATCAAACACAACATCGCATGGTGAAAGAATATGCTGCTGGAGTGTTTGAATCTTTGCTGCCCATTCCTGCCACGAAAAAATAAAAAACTGGAGGAAATGTTAGGATAATAACTCCTAATTTTGACTAGTATTTTTTGAAAGTATTTTTTGATACATATCTCAAAGGGCTGTTTCTCTAAATTATCCAGAAATCTCCACTTCAGCAGCACTATACACCAAACTCTCCAGTTTCATTCCTCACTATATTCTAAAAGGTTTTTACAGAGGGGTTTGTTTGTATATCATTCATAGCCTGATTTATACAACATTTTATTTTGAAAACCATTCTTTTTAGGCAGTTTAATACAAAAAAATCAATCAGTAAGTCATCAACTGGGGAAGCTTCCTAGTGATATCTATAAATTACTTTTTTTTAACCCTATGGGAGTTAGGGTGTCTCCCAAAAACAAAAAAAAGTCGATTGGTATTGATCTTGACTTAAGTCAGTATTTCACTTTGTGTCTTGATTTGCTATGAGTGAGGCAAAACAAGACATTTGACGTAGTGTTTAAAATATTTTCTTAGTATGACAGAAAATACAATATTTTCTTTTTTATTATTATGGGCTTCCAAACGCAAATATATTAAACGTTTGGTAAAAACTGTGCACTCTCTTTTGACCACCCAATGACTTAGTTGTGCATCACACATTGTGTATTGGGATCACGTGTTGTCAGGATTCTGTGTGCTCTGGTGTTCTATTTTGTAGGAGAAGAGGACTCTTGTCATCGTTTCTGTGGAGGGTCTGTGTTTGGTTATTTTGCAGAAATTAAGCAATTTGAAGGGTGATTATGAAGTGCCACATAGCATGCATGCTTCATGAGCTAAATATTTGACTCAACAACTTTTCTTGATACTTCATCAGCTGGAATGATCAAACACTTCAGCAGAACAGTCCATTTGTGTTCCATTTGTCTCATGTCACATCTATGCATCTTAAAGCTGTCAGACTTTGAGCCATTGCTCCTTCATGCCTTATGATTGTGAAAGACTTAAACGCTTTGCATTTCACAAATGGAGTTATAGTTTACAATACAAAGTGTTTCGGGATATTTCACACACCAGTGTCATAGGATTGGTGATCACCATTACTGTTGTATTATTTATAATGAATCAGTTGTTGTTTAAAAAGTGGTTTGAAGGGAATACTTGAAGCCAAAAAAAGACTATATATATATATATACATATATGCATATATATATATACTGTATATATTATTTTTTCTGCTTTTAGCATGCACTTTGTGGTCTTCTTTTACTTCTCTTTATTGTGTTTGAACTGGAAACGACTGGAAGTTTGGTATTATAATGTAAATGTGGTATACACACTTTGTGGTGAAAAAAAGGCACTTTACTGTTACAAATGCTATTCCTTAGCTTTGAGGGCTTGTTGGTTGCATGCAATTGTTACATACTGTAGTTATTTATAGCATGGCATGGGTTAGAATGATGAAACCACCAGTGGGGTGTTGTGGTATTTTACCAATCTTTTCTTTTGGATTTATAAAAAAACATATAATACAACTTCGAATACACCAGTTAAGGTTTTGCCAAATTGTTGTGGAATTTTTTTTATTAAAGCATTGTGTACAAAGGAATTTGCATTACAAAGTGGGTGATAAAATGTGGTCTTTCATCATGATGTATCTGTGTGAACGCAGACCTCGTATTTCACTGTTGGGTGCACCTATATGGTTAGTTTAAGACTGATGATATGAAGCAGTGGAAGAGAGCCATATTTACTGTTGTAGATTACAGATGTATCATCATAAACATCAGAGATATTTACAAGCCAGGAATATATTTTTTTTAACTTTTAAAATTAATATATATTTTTTAATTCTACAAATTATCTTCCTTTCTTGACAACTCTTGCAACTTTATGAAAATAATTGTTCATTTGGATGTATCCTATTCATTATTAGTATGATTATAACATCATTATTTAAAATAATTTCGGTGCATCCACAGGGATTTGTGATTCTACAGACCGCAATATGGTCCCCAGCACAGCATCAATTAAATACCTATTCTTAGGCCCTTTCCTCGAAAATTGTATACCCAAACTAAAAAGAGTATCTCTGAAACCACTAGGGCTATTTGAATAATGTTGGCTACACATGTGAGATTTTGTTCAGATGTGTAAATATCAGTCCAGGTCCGCCTAGAAAAAAATAATCACTTTCAGGATGATTATTTCTTTGAAATTATGCAGCAGTAAGGTCTAAACCTCTCCCAAATCATAGCACAATATGTGAACATTCTCTCTGCAAAGGTTGACTTTGATAAAGTGAAGCAGAAAAAAATTTGAGAGCGTTTAGTACAGAGAACGAGTTCTCCAAAATTGGCATTGGCGCATATTTGCGCACATCTGTGGCATTTACATTTTTTCATGTACCAAACTATATATTTCACTTGTATATTACTTATAGTGTTCAATACATCCAAATACTATGAAAGCCCGTTTCCGCCACAAAAAAAAAAAAAAGAGATAAAAAGTCATAATTATGAGATAATAAAGTCGAAATAATGAGATAGAAAGTCGAAATAATGAGATAGAAAGTCGAAATAATGAGATAAAAAGTCATAATAATGAGATAGAAAGTCGAAATAATGAGATAAAAAGTCATAATAATGAGATAAAAAGTCATAATAATGAGATAGAAAGTCGAAATAATGAGATAAAAAGTCATAATAATGAGATAAAAAGTCATAATAATGAGATAGAAAGTCGAAATTATGAGATAGTGAGTGCGCATGCGCTTCAGTGACGCTGGCTTTTCTCCTTCCTGTTATCTGCGCCGTCTTCACAAGTCTCCTCATCCCCTCGCCGGTCTAACCATGCAAACGATATGCAAGCGTAACTGTTTACGTTTTAGCTCAACAAATAATAGCATTGCTATTAATGTAGCTGTTGCATGTGTTTCTCAAAGGGGCTACCGGTAAAAGCAGGAAAGCTACGAGACGTTATCTTGCTCATTGTGTGGTTTATTTGGGGACAGTACACAGGCTACTGTCGGCCCGGCCGCAGCCTCCGCCAACAGGCAACACCGTTAAACGTTGCCTTAACGTCCCTCAAACTCCACTACCGGTAACTCTCCACAGGCAGCTCACGGCTACACAGGTCATGAGACCTTCGCTGACCTCCTGTTAATTTCAGATTATACTCTGACATTAGGTCCACACAGATATGGAACGCATCTTCATCACATAATAAATCCTTAAACACACACTCTTCAAGGCAGACTTGAACCTTCTCCAGGTCCACAGGGTGCAAACAATCTCTGCCTCCGTACACTAAGGGGCTGCATGCAGGAAGTGTTTACAGGAAGAAGTTATAGTTAAGATCGGTTATTGCAATTACTGAGTTCAGGAGGTCAGTGAAGGTCTCATGACCTGTGTAGCTGTGAATCATCCTAGCTAACGCTAATGCAGTATGTTGAAAAGTAACGCACCGAGTTGTCCTCTGTCGTTTAGACAGGCGCTCTGCGGTGAAGTGTGTTAGCGCAATACCATTTAGAGAATAAAGAACAACACTGAGTCTCAAGCATATTGTAGCGACCCTTGGTCAGGAAAGCTACGAGACGTTTTCTTGCTCATTGTGTGGTTTATTCGGGGACAGAACACAGGCTACTGTGGGCCGTAGGCTCCGCCAACAACAGTCAACACCGTTAAACGCTCCCGGTAACTCTGCACAGGCAGCAACTCATGCCACCTCACTCGCTCCACCACGCTCATGACCCCCATGACTATGTGGAGTCTGTCGTACCGGTAGCCGGTAGCCTGTGGAGAGTTACCGGTAGCGGAGTTTGAGGGACATTAAGACAACGTTTAACGGTGTTGCCTGTTGGCGGAGGCTGCGGCCGGGCCGACAGTAGCCTGTGTACTGTCCCCAAATAAACCACACAATGAGCAAGATAACGTCTCGTAGCTTTCCTGCTTTTACCGGTAGCCCCTTTGAGAAACACATGCAACAGCTACATTAATAGCAATGCTATTATTTGTTGAGCTAAAACGTCAACAGTTACGCTTGCATATCGTTTGCATGGTTAGACCGGCGAGGGGATGAGGAGACTTGTGAAGACGGCGCAGATAACAGGAAGGAGAAAAGCCAGCGTCACTGAAGCGCATGCGCACTCACTATCTCATAATTTCGACTTTCTATCTCATTATTATGACTTTTTATCTCATTATTTCGACTTTCTATCTCATTATTTCGACTTTATATCTCATTATGACTTTTTATCTCATTATTTCGACTTTATTATCTCATTATTATGACTTTTTATCTCATTATTTCGACTTTCTATCTCTTTATTATGACTTTTTATCTCATTATTTCGACTTACTATCTCATAATTTCGACTTTCTATCTCATTATTATGACTTTTTATCTCATTATTTCGACTTTCTATCTCATTATTATGACTTTCTATCTCATTATTATGACTTTTTATCTCATTATTTCGACTTTATTATCTCATTATTATGACTTATCTCATTATTTCGACTTTCTATCTCTTTATTATGACTTTTTATCTCATTATTTCGACTTTCTATCTCATTATTATGACTTTTTATCTCATTATTATGACTTTTTATCTCATAATTTCGACTTTATTATCTCATTATTATGACTTTCTATCTCATTATTTCGACTTTCTATCTCATCATTATTATTATGACTTTTTATCTAATTTTTTATTTATTTTTGTGGCGGAAACGGGCTTCCATAAAATACAGCAGTTGTGGGCTTAAAAAAACCCAAACAAGCTATAACAATCGCTGCCCGTAGGGTGGGATTGGTTAAACTGCGATTGCTTGGTTGTTTGCACACAACTATATCTGCCGAATTAAAGAGCTTGCCATGACGACAAAACAAAAGTCACATTTTGTGACTGAAGAAATTCACAATTTTGCAGAACAACGCTGGCAATGTAAAATGAGCCGTTCTAAACCCATTGCAATGTGAAGCCTGGGTTTGTCCGCTAAGGGGAGTGTTGCCTTGGAGAGAGCGCAAAGCAGGGTGGGCGCGTTCCCGCAGCAACAGGGAAGATGGCAGCTCTCGCATCTCTCACCCAGGTAAAAATACAGCGATTTACGACTCCTCACTTCATCTCGAGGCTAAGCTCTTGTAATAGCACGGCACCGCGTGTCTTACACGTGGCATTGTATTTTAATACAAGTTTAAACAAAACACTAGCTCGCTTTGAAATGCCGCTGGAAATAAGACCAGCCGGTCGACCAGGGCCTTCTAACGGTACCGTTATGTAGCGGGCTTGTTAGCCTCAGCTGGAGGAAAGCTAGCCGTGTACGCTAGCTATTTACCTCCGACGCAACATTCTCATTTCCATTTAATTATACCTTGAAACGCAACAAGAGCCGCGGTACCTGTATCTAAAGTTATGGACAGGATGGCACGCGTGCGTGTATTTAAGAAAGCACTACAAACTATTATAACGCTCAGCCCTTTAGCTAGCAAACCCGTAGCTAGCCTAGCCGTGATGCCAGGCAGAATGAGGATGGAGATAAACACGCTCGTGAGCTTCTTACAGACTCTGCTCGTGAGGCTGGAAGGCAGGCTTAACCTGGGCTAAGCCTCGGTTAATGCCGCTGCGGTGCGTTGCCTCCCTCGTCTACCATGTTCTCCGGAGACCCACGTCTCCCAACACATTAAGGCTAAAGAGCACCCACGGTAGCGGTTCTTGTCATCTGTGGTTGCGTAACCGTCAAATACTGTGGAAATGCGGCTGGCTTCGCTGCCTTGTTGTGAACTGAGGAACCGACATTAGCGTGAAACGAGCATTTATTCGGCTTCGCCCGACGCGGATTATTTTGAGTTAAAGTGTTCCTAGAAGGAAGCTCGCTTGGGAAGAGAAGTGGACGGTGATTTATAGTGCAATGACATCCTCTCTCTGCCACAGCTGTCGAGTGGGAACCCTGTATATGAGAACTATTACAGACAGGTATGTTCCTTTTTTATTGCTAATTACGACACGGAAGCATGAATGATGCAACTATTCGAATACGTGTGTGTGTGTGTGTTACAAGGTGGACCCTGGGAATACAGGGAGAGTGGGACCAACGGAAGCTGCCTTGTTCTTAAAGAAGTCTGGACTCCCTGACATTACATTAGGAAAGGTAGGTAGATTAAGTTATTAGTTAGTTTTTTTTTAATGTTTTGCTGTACTGGCTGCTAATGGTTTCTTACTTCACATAGAGCTGGAGAGGTGCGTTTGCTTCATACAGCAGTTTGGTTGCAGTTTGTGGATCTTAATTGGGCGCACTGCGTTTCTAGTGAACTGAAGGTCAACCTCTGGTTTGTGGTTATGCCAGTCTGCTGCCAACATGGTTTTAAACTGTCCAGAAATTTGAAAAAAAGTGAACTGGGCGACTGTGGCTCAGTGGTGAGCAGGGTCGTCCTTCAATCAGAGGATCGGCGGTTCAATCCCCGACTCCGCTAGCCCATGTTGATGTATCCTTGAGCACAGTGGCGGTTCTACATGTAATTACGCCCCGGGCGAGACCCCCTCCGAGCGCGCCCCCCGCCGGGAACATTTTAATTTTTTTATTATAAACTTAAATTCCTCAATTGCACAAATCATTCAATAGAACATTTGAATAACACACTTAAGAGAATCAGTATAAGTTACAACATAACTGACTTAAGCCCACTTAAGCGGCTGTAGCTCAGGGGGATGAGTGGTCGTCCCGCAGCCACAAGGTAGCCGGTTCGATCCCCAGTCCCTCCATAGCTCACATGTCGAAGTGTCCCTGAGCAAGACACTGAACCCTTAACTGCTCCCCGGGCGCCTCACAGGGCTGCCCACTGCTCCCTATCCAGGGATAGGTCAAATGCAGAGAAGAATTTCCCCAAGGGGATTAATAAAGTGCATGTTTCTTTTCTTTTTTTTCTTCTTTTTTTAATTGCATTAGAGTATTGCTCTATAGCCTACAGTGGATCCCCCTGTTCCCCCCCTTGTCCGTTCCATTTGAGAGACCCAGAGGTGAACTATTCCCCCGCGCCCCCTCCCCTTCCCCCTTCTCACACATGATCTGTAGACGGTAGTGATGGGAATTCCGGCTCTTTTTAGGGAACCGGCTCTTTTGGCTCGGCTCACTAAAAAGAGCCGGCTCTTTCGGCTTCCAAATGGCTCTTCAGATTTTTTTGGTGCTTAAATTAATTTATTACCAACAATAATGTAAAATTATGCGCAATATGAATTACTAATGTAAAAAAAAACATGCACTATATCAAATGTTTATTATATAAATACACTTTTATTTATACACTCTACAGAGTGATAAAACAAAATTAGAAAGTGCAAAAACAAACGTTTAACTATTTACAAATTAACTTAACTAACTTTTAACTATTTTAAACTTGTAGCTTTTTAATACTTAACAGATTTAAAGTAAAACAACATACAGAAGCTTACAGAATCGCACAACAAAATATAAATTAAAATGTGTAAAACAAAAAGAAAAAAATCAGCATCCAGAGTTTTGTCCTTCAGTGAAGATTTACATTGAGAAAGACCAAGTGCCTCAGCTTTGAGGGCTGATCCTGTTTCTTCTCTCCGTAATGATCTGCCCTGTTTTGGAAAACATTCTCTCTGAGGGAACTGAAGCTGCTACAATGCACAGTCTCGTGACGTCACATGAACTGTGTAACTCCCGCCCCTCTGCTCATCGCAGGCACAGAGACGACGCCACACATATTGACCAATGAAATGCGGCTTGAGAGAGAGAGCGAGAGAGAGAAAGAAGAAGAAAAAAGCTGGCCCCGTCGTTCACGTCAAAGAGCTCTCAGAGCCGTTTCGTTGGCGACCGACACATCACTAGTAGACGGCACCTTAGCAAGCAGGGGCGCCTGCAGCTGCAGGGGGCGCCAATTTGCCAATTCCCCACACAGTGATATGATAGATAATGGAAAACCGCTTCGCGGCCCAGATGAGAGATATATATATATATATATATATATATATATATATATATATATATATATATATATATATATATATATATATATATATATATATATATATATATATATATATATATATATATATATATATATATATATATATATTTTTTTAAGTGGTCGTGCCGCCCCCCACGTGTCATGAAAAAGTGCCGCCCCGGGCAGCTGCCCGGGTCGCCCGTGCCCAAAACCGCCCCTGCTTGAGCAAGACACTTAACCCTAAATTGCTACCGTAGCTGCGCCTACGGTGTATGAATGGTTGATAATCCTGATGTGGCACCTTTCATGGTAGCTCCTCTCATCAGTGTGTGAATGGGTGAATGATGTCATGTAGCGTTCAAGCGCTTTGAGTGGTCGGAAGACTAGAAAAGCGCTATACAAGTACGGGTCCATTTACCATTACCGTACCAATGAAAGCATGTTATCCGCACACCATTAATACCTAAAAGGTGTGTGTTGGCCTTTTCTTTTTTTTCAGAGCTCATCTCTGATTTATTGGCAGAACTGAAATACATTGGGTATTTCTACATTAATAATAAATCAACTGAGTTTGTGTTTTACAGCTTGTTTGGCTGGCCCAAGTGGCAAAATATAAATTTATTGCAGATTGTATTATACTTCACTTGTTCACTTATTATTAGTGCTGTCAAGCGATTAAATATTTTAATCGCGATTAATCGCATTTATGTCATAGTTAACTCACGATTAATCTCAATTAATCTCAATTTTTTTTTTTGCATTTTAATGCTCTTATCAACATGAAAAAGTGGATTGGCTTTTATTTTTATTGAAAAACAACTGCCAAACAGGGCGGTACAACATAAAATCACTGCACATTTCAGGTAAAGAAGGGTTTACAAAATAAAATTATAGAGTGCACCAGGCATGAAAACTGGTCAGGGGTGAAAAAGGTGAGAAGGATATTACCCCTCTAGGAGGGTCCGGGGGCATGCTCCCCCGTAAGAAACATTTAAATATTCCATATTTTAAAGCATCAATCTGATGCATTTTGAGATGCTTTTTTTGCTAACCTGGGGAGAGCTGGAGAAACTTAACTTCAGCCATGAGTCAAACATTATTATGGCCTCCTTACTAAGTATTATGCAAGCCATTTCATGCCAGCCTGTCACTGGGTCTAACATTTACAGTATATGAGGCACAATGTGGTAAGGGAGAGCATGGCTGCCTTTGTCAGCATCATTTATATCTTTGATGCAGAGAATGCATCTGGTGAATCCCTGCCTGTTGATTTTGGAGAATACATCTCCTAGATCAGTGATTGTCAACCACTGTGCCGCGGCACACCAGTGTGCCGTGAGAGATCATCAGGTGTGCCGTGGGAAAATGTCCAATTTGACTTAATTGGTCCAAAAAAATATTATTTAGTTGCCGCAAATGATTTTCCATTGTTGAGCTCTCACTTTTAAAGCCTAACAATTCATTTATTTGCAGGTCAAGACAAACAGCCTGGAGCTCCATCAATGACGTTTCTGACTCAGAGAGGCTCTGGAAATATTCTTCCAAAAGCCCTAAAAATACACTGCAGTGATAAAGCCTGCTCACTTTGTGGTCGTCATTAAAATAAATGAACACCATGTTTCCTTTAAGTCAGTATTTATCAAACTGGGAGGTATTTATTACAGGTGTAATACCTTTATTACAGGTGTGGCGCAAGAGGAAATACTGGTTTTAAATGTTCACAGTCCGCCGTTAACAGGTTACGCTGCGCATGCGCCGATTCTTGGCATTTCGCCAAAAGCCGATCTTTATGAGATTTCCGTGAGGTCGGCTTTCTGCTGTTGTGTCTCTATCATGGAGCATGAATTGAGAGCCGTATCAAATCTACAACCCCGTTTTAAAAAGATGTGTAGAGGAAAGCAGCCACTAATACTGATACAACCTGATGCTCACACATCTGCACTCATTCCGTTTTGTTTTGCAATAGCTTATTGTTTTCCACAATAAGATATTTAGTAGTAACTAAATATTAGTTCTTTTTTGCATAACTTTATTTTAATTTTTCGAACAAAGTGATAAGCAGTGGCGGCCGGCCCATAGAGGGCCGCGGGGCCTGGCCCCACCCACCTTGAACCACCCAAAAAATAAAAATAAAAACATTTTTTATAATTTTATTAATTATAAAAAAATATTAATAAATTATACAAATTGTCAATATTTGTGTTTTTGAGCTATGGGATGTACCCAGTAATATTTGTAAAATAGGACATCTGCGCAAAATATATGCTTTTCCTGCTCCGTGTTTCTGCTCATGCACCTGGCTCTGTTGCTAGTGTAGGTCTCTGCTGCTCTCCAATGCGCGTGCACATGCCGGGGCCGAAGTTATTTTGGCCCAAGAAAGACGGGTCTGATACGCAGTTTAGCCAATCACTGATTAAAGACATAAAATGATGGACATATCATTTATCCAATCCGCGGCCTAAAAAGGACTTCTGCGGGGCCAGGCCCCGGTGCGCGTTCACAGCTAGTCTCTCGTCCTCATCTCGCGTGTTCTTGTCTTGTGCTCTCGCCGGCTTCTCTTGTCTCGTAGCGCCATTTTAACGTCATGAGTAAGCCCAGCACCAGCACTACTCTTCAAGAAGACGCAACCCTAACGAGATCAATTCTCTCCTCCAAGACCCGTTTGAGAGAATACCTATAGCGGAGAGACTCCTGGTGAAACTCCTGGTCCCAGATCAGTCGCTACAGCGCTTATGGAGAGGCTGAGCACCGTTCTCCCACACGGACAAACCGATCGCCCAAGCTTACGATGGCCACTCACTACGTGTCCAACGTGGACAACGTCAAGCAAAGGGATCCATTCGGGATGGGTAAGTGTATTTACTGAACTTCGCATTAGCATATTTCTGTTAGCTTGCTACAGGTCACGTTACTATCACTGCTGCTAACAGGAAGCTAACGGGAGGTAGCTAACGATGAGATAGCTCCTGCAGTGTTGGATGTTGTCTTGCGTGTTTAAGACTGAACGGTGCACAATCAACTTTTGTCCCTATCACCGTTATCTTTCTTTCGGTGAACACAGTACGACTAGTAGTGTTGGATCGCCATTGTGTGTTTGTAAGACCATAACTAACGTTTGTTGACGTTAGCTTAGCTTAGCAACGTTAACACGTAACTCGTGCCGGATGTTGTTTTACGTATCTAAGACTGAACGGTGCAAATCAAATATTGTCACTAACACCGTTAACTTTCTTTCAGTGAACTTAGTACCACTAGTAGTGTTGGATCTCAGTGACGTTTTTGTAAGACTGTAACTAACTTAGTTTGTTGACGTTAGCTTAGCTTAGCAACGTTAACACTTAACTCGTGCCGGAAGTCGTTTTACTGTCTAGAGTGAACGGTGGAAATCAAATATTGTCACTATATACTGACTAGTAGTGAATTTATTTTACAGAGAGGAGTCACAGCAACCAGGGTCCAGTGGACAACATGCAGACTCCCAGTCCGTCTCTCCCTGCAAACCGATCTCCACCACCGGCCGGCCACAACAGCAGCCACAGAGCACATCTCCACCATATTATAATACATTTGTGTTTAGACCTTTATTTACCTGTATCTTCCATTTTATTAATATATTCCACTGCTTTTGTGAACCTAAGACCTTTGGTAAAACAATTTCTAGCACCAACACAGTTCGTCCACATGAGTAAAGGTATGTTTTCACAAGAGATATGAAGAATTTCAAAAATAAAGTGTCAATGTTTCAGATTTAGGGCCATATTATCACTTTACACTTGTGTCGTATGTCAATGGTGCTTCATTATATAGAGAGCTGAGATTGTTCTGCAATTTTAGATGTAAAACACATGGGTATCTATCATATGCAAGTGACTTTTTAAAAAGGTGAATTTAAGAAATTATGTAAAATAGAGATGAGATTTTGAAGAGATATATATATATATATACACATACATACATACTGAATTGTATTAATAAGATGTCCTTATTATGTCAAAGTGTTGGAATAAATGTTAAATATTTAACTGCAAAGTAGTAATGCGTGATACTTTTTTTTGTTGCATTGAATCATACGGGATGTTTGCTGAAATTGATTGGCTGGCCCTACCCAAAAAAAAATCCACCAGCCGCCACTGGTGATAAGACTTTTTTTTTTTGTCTGATGGAGCAATCTGGTTTACTTGAAACACTGAATACTCTTCCATGCCAGTAGGTAGCGCAATAATGAGCTACCATGTATGCTGTGTTATGCTACAATGTGACATTTTGTAACTTTTTAGGTTGTTGGTGTGCCGCGGGATTTTTTTATTGTAGAAAATGTGCCGCGGCTCAAAAAAGGTTGAAAAACACTGTCCTAGATGAAAGGACACCTCTTGACCTTTTATTGAGACCTTGCCTTCCAGTTTTAGCCACGACCAGTTCCAGCTGCATTTCAATCCAGCATCCAGCTGTTTAACAATGTCTGCATCCTTCTCCCTAACACACTCATTCTGCAAAAATAATGTTTGTATTAGTGTTAACTTCTAGTTTAGCCTTATTCAGACCTGCCAACCTTGATATATAACCTATATATTGATAAGTCATTAAATACTTGTCATGCATTATATTGCATTGCATATAATGTGTGCTGGTCAATTAGTCTAAAATTAATTTTAGACTAATTTTTACCAGCGTACTTTGATGTCAAAATGCGTATCCGCTACGCAAATTGCGTACAGGTTGGCAGGTCTGCTTATTGATAGAACGGTGGACCACTTCACCTTCTGCCTTGTCAGTCCCCTCACCTCAAAATCTACCTCCTCAAAAACGGTAGCGTTATGCCGTGTTCACACCGGACGCGTCGCGTCCGGTTTGAACACGGCATAAGCTAATAATTTTCCACCGGAGCTTTAGCTAGCTGGCTAACGTTGCGTTCTCTCCTGCTGTGTTCAATGTGTTCACTCGCGCTCCCTTCTGGCACGCGCACCTGTTCGCAGTTCACTGAATATCATTCATTTTGCCGTATCGCGCTCACCATTCATTCATTTCAAACCGTAACGTTAGCCTAGCTTCCAAGCCCAAACGGCGTGCCTATTGTTTTGCTTCCGGTTGAGCTACATCCGGCGTGGTGCTCGCGGGAAAAAAAAAATTGAAAAATTAAAATGCGTTAACGCCGTTAATAAAATTGACGGCGTTAAAATTGGTTTGCGTTAACGCCGTTAATAACGCGCTAATATGACAGCACTACTTATTATATCACTTATTATACCCAGCCAGAGTGGCCTCATTCAAATGAACGTTTGTCCCACGTTTTTCCACAATGAAATTGGTCTGAACCCAGCCAGTGTATCGGCCTATTAATTGGTATTAATTAATTATTATATCGGACTTAAAACATCCACTCTGGGTCAACTTTTACTTGTTAGGCTTTTAAATTTAACCAAGGACGGCCAGATAAATGAGTAGATAAAACTGAATTGGGACAAAAAAAACACTGGACAGATGAGACTATCGTGTGTAAATGTGTGTATGCGTTGCACATGACTATGTTACAGTCAGGTCCATACATATTTGGAAATTGACACATTTTTCATTATTTTGGCTCTGTAAACCACAAAAATGGAGTTGAAATGAAAAAAAATCAAGATGTGCTTTAAGTGCAGACTTCCAGCTTTAATTTGAGGGTATTTATATTGGTGCTTGCTGTCATATTAGCGCGTTATTAACGGCGTTAACGCAAACCAATTTTAACGGCGTCAGTTTTTTTTTCTCGCGAGCACCACGCCGGATGTAGCTCAACCGGAAGCAAAACAATAGGCACGCTGTTTGGGCTTGGAAGCTAGACTAACGTTACGGTTTGAAATGAATGAATGAATCGTGAGCGCGATACGGCAAAATGAATGATAAGACGCTAATGAATGGAAAGTTTACTTTCAAAAAGTTGTCAGATGGTTCCCTTGACAAGACCAAAGTGGTATGTGCCATTTGTCATTGTGAACTGAGCTATCATCGTAGCCTATCAAGTCTGAAATACCACTTGATGGCCAAGCACACAGCTGATGCTAACTCTGCGCCCCCTCGTCATAGCAGACAAGAATGGATGACTTCGGACAGAAACACATGGACACCACAACGAAGAACAAACTTATTGCAGCCATAACTAAATGGGTGGCTACTGCGTGTAGGCCTGTTAACGTTGTGGAGGACGAGGGTCTAGCTGATATAATATGTATCGCATCCAACGACAGGACCTACGAATTGCCTTCGAGAGCCTGACTGCTATGTTCACAGCTCTCTCTCTCTCTCTCTCTCTCTCAAGCCCTTGTTTACCTGAAATGTGCTCTTCATAATTTTATTTTGTAAACCCTTGTTTACCTGAAATGTGCACTTTATAATTTTATTTTGTACCGTATTTGTGTTAGGAATCTGTTGCGGTCAACTCTCAATATGAAGTCCAAAGAGCTGTCACTATCAGTGAAGCAAGCCATCATTAGGATGAAAAATCTAAACAAAACCATCAGAGAGATAGCAAACACATTAGGTGTGGCCAAATCAACTGTTTGGTACATTCTTAAGAAGAAAGAACGCACTGGTGAGCTAAGCAACACCAAAAGACCCAGAAGACCACGGAAGACAACTGTGGTGGATGACAGAAGAATCATTTCCCTGGTGAAGAAAAACCCCTTCACAACAGTTGACCAGATCAAGAACACTCTCCAGGAGGTAGGTGTATCTGTGTCAAAGTCGACAATCAAGAGAAGACTTCACCAGAGTAAATACAGAGGGTTCACCACAAGATGTAAACCATTGGTGAGCCTCAAAAACAGGAAGACCAGATTAGAGTTTGCCAAAAAACATCTAAAAGAGCCTGTACAGTTCTGGAAGAACATCCTATGGACAGATGAGACAAAGATAAACTTGTACCAGAATGATGGGAAGAGAAGAGTATGGAGAAGGAAAGGAACTGCTCATGATCCAAAGCATAGCACCTCATCAGTGAAGCATGGTGGAGGTAGTGTTATGGTGTGGGCATGTATGGCTGCCAATGGAACTGGTTCCATTGTATTTATTGATGATGTGACTGCTGACAAAAGCAGCAGGATTAATTCGAAAGTGTTTCGGGCAATAATATCTGCTCATATTCAGCCAAATGCTTCAGAACTCATTGGACGGCGCTTCACCTTGCAGATGGACAATGACCCGAAGCATACTGCGAAAGCAACCAAGGAGGTTTTTTTAAGGCAAAGAAGTGGAATGTTCTGCAATGGCCAAGTCAATCACCTGACCTGAATCCAATTGAGCATGCATTTCACTTGCTGAAGACAAAACTGAAGGGAAAATGCCCCAAGAACCAGCAGGAACTGAAGACTGTTGCAGTAGAGGCCTGGCAGAGTCTATGGAATCCAGACTTCAGGCTGTCATTGACTGCAAAGGATTTTCAACAAAGTATTAAAAGTGACAATTAGATTTATGATTATATTAATTTGTCCAATTACTTTTGGTCCCTTTAAAAAGAGGGTGGCCACATTTGAATTTGTTGTAGTTCCTACACCGTTCACCTGATTTGGATGTAAATACCCTCAAATTAAAGCTGAAAGTCTGCACTTAACACACTGGACACTGGAGGTCATTTTCAGTCGATTTTCTCGATTTGACATAATTTTCTTAGATTCACCTTTTAAGGCACTTCCATATAAGATATATACCCATGTTTTACATCATAAATTGCAGAACAATCTCAGCTATCTATATAATGAGGCACCATTGTCATAAGGCAAAAGTGTAAAGAGAAAAACTTTATAATATGACACTAAAGCTGAAAAATGGAATCTCGGTTTTTGGAAATTCTTCATATCGCTTGAAAAAACCTAACTTTACTCAGGTGGTGACTCTGTTTAGGTGATGGCAATTGGTTTACCAAAGGTTTTAGGTTCACAAAAGAAGTGAAATATATGAATAAAATGTTAGATACATGTAAATAAATGTCTAAAACTTTCACACCTTTCACCAAAATGATAAAAATGGGACTGAGAAATGACTTCATAGTGCAGATAAAGCTTCATGGAGTGTGTGCAAATGAAAAATGACCATCACAACAATTTTTTTTTTTTTTAAATAAAAATATGTATTATAAAAAAAAAAAAATATGTACAGATATATATATTCAGAAATATAAAACAGAACAAAGACTAGACCATTTATAATGTACAAGTATATATGCTTCAATGGCATATGCTCATGCCATGGCATGCCAGTCATGGAAACAGTTTCTGTTGAGCTGCAGGCAGAGGGGAACGTTACACGCCTCGCACTTCCACGCCGTGTCTTTTCTCACTTACTTTATGCTGCAAAGCTCGCAAACCCTGCGACCCACCGTTGATTTAGTTTTGGGGCAGGCTGCAGCAGCAGGACATTTTCCTGTGCCTGTCTCTGCTGCTGCTGCAGCCTGCCCCAAAACTAAATGGGGTAAATGGAAAAGTCCACCGTGTAGCCATTCCTCGAGTCAGCCATGACGAACAACTTTAATCCCCATTTTGTGGGTTTGTCTTTCGCGAACTGGCAGAACCCACTGTTAGCCCTGGAGGTGACCATTCTTTCATCCACAGCCAGCTCTCTGTGGGGATGGTAAAAGGCCTTACAGGCAGTCTTGATGGTGACCATCAGGGGTTTCACTCTGAAAAGTTTGTCATGTTCGACTGTGCCCTTTTTGCGGTCATTGTGGACGTCCTCATCAGGGTCGCTGAGATGAATGTTCCAAGATGTTGTGGTGAATCTGTCACGTGACATGACCAGACATGGCAACGGCACGGAACACAGGTGATTCTGCCTCCAGTAAGTTGAAATACTGTGAAGCTTTACCAGGCCGAAGTAGATAAGCAACCCAATGTACTTGTTTGTTTGTGTTTTCACACAGTGTCTGTACCGTTTGTTTCGGGAAGAAAAATTTGAACAGTTCAACGGGTGTTGCTGTGGCACTGACATGTGGACCTGGTGTCCGGGCTGGCTGGAATTTGATGACGGGGGTAGCAGTTTCCGGGTCTTCATCCGTCCTCCAGGACAGCGTAGGTGCAGGTGGTGCACGTGCTGCTGTCTTTCTTGATCTGGCCTGAGGTGAAAGCAGTCGCCGGGCAGCACGCACCCTGTTTGCCGGCGATGGTGTTTTTAGTCGTCGGTCAACGCGCTGCCTCTTTGCTGGTCGTGGTAGTCGCCGTCCAACACGCTGCCTCTTTGCTGGCTAGGCTGGTCGGGGCGGCTGGTACTCCTCTCTGTAAAATAAATCAATACTAGTCAGTTGAAAGAAAGATGACGTAACGATTGAGCAGAATGCTCCGCATTCGATGTGTAAATATTACTCAGATCATGACTGTGGTAGTAACGTGAGCAGCAGTGTGCACCGCGTGGCGTGCTCTCGTGCTCTCGTGCACAGTGTACACATTACTAGTTTGCACCATGCAGTCTTACAGACGCGTAACAAAGTTTAGTAACTACACTTACAAGCCGAAAACCCCCCACAAGCCGAAAACCCCCCACGCCATGAACGACCTCCGCCTAGCAGACGAGCTGAACGAGTTCTACTGTCGCTTTGAAAGACAATGGAGCAGTCCTGACGCCACGCCCCACAGGCCCATCAACCAGCCACAGACCATCATCTCCCCCTCCCCCAGCCCATCGGAGGCTCACGCCTCCCCAGCGACGACCCTCACTATTCTGGAGAGGGACGTCAACAGGCTCTTCAAAAAGCAGAACCCCCGCAAAGCAGTGGGCCCGGACTCTCTCACCCTCCACCCTGAAGCACTGTGCTGATCAGCTGTCCCCGGTGTTCACTGAGATCTTCAACACCTCCCTGGAGACATGCCACGTGCCACCCTGCTTCAAGGCCTCCACCATCATCCCCGTCCCCAAGAAACCCAGGATCACAGGACTCAATGACTACAGGCCCGTCGCCCTGACCTCTGTGGTCATGAAGTCTTTTGAGCGCCTGGTCCTGTCCCACCTCAAAACCCTGACTGACCCACTCCTGGACCCTCTGCAGTTCGCCTACAGGGCCAACAGGTCTGTAGACGATGCTGTCAACATGGCCCTCCACTACATCCTCCAGCATCTGGACTCACCAGGAACCTACGCCAGGATCCTGTTCGTGGACTTCAGCTCTGCCTTCAACACCATCATCCCATCTCTGCTGCAGGACAAGCTCTCCCAGCTGCACTTGCCCGACTCCACCTGCAGGTGGATCACAGACTTCCTGACTGACAGGAAGCAGCACGTGAGGCTGGGGAAACACGTCTCAGGCTCTCGGACCACCAGCACCGGTTCCCCCCAAGGCTGCGTTCTTTCCCCTCTGCTCTTCTCGCTGTACACCAACAGCTGCACCTCCAGTCACCAGTCCGTCAAGCTCCTGAAGTTCGCGGATGACACCACCCTCATTGGACTCATCTCTGGTGGGGACGAGTCCGCCTACAGGTGGGAGACTGACCACCTGGTGACCTGGTGCAGCCAGAACAATCTGGAGCTCAACGCTCTGAAGACAGTGGAGATGGTTGTGGACTTCAGAAAGAACGCAGCCCCAACCGCCCCTCTCATCCTGTGTGACTCCCCCGTCGACGCTGTGGAGTCCTTCCGCTTCCTGGGCTCCATCATTTCCCAGGACCTCAAGTGGGAACTGAACATCAGCTCCATCGCCAAGAAGGCCCAGCAGAGGATGTTCTTCCTGAAACAGCTGAAGAAGTTCAACCTGCCGATGAAAATGATGGTGCCCTTCTACACTGCCATCGTTGAGTCCATCCTCTGCTCCTCCATCACCGTCTGGCACACCGCAGCCACTGCCAAGGACAAGGCCAGGCTGCAGCGCATCATCCGCTCTGCTGAGAGGGTGATTGGCTGTAATCTGCCATCCCTCCAGGACTTGTTCACCTCCAGGACTCTGAGGCGAGCTAGGAAGATTGCAGCTGACCCCTCTCACCCTGGACATATCCTGTTTGAGTCCCTCCCCTCTGGCAGGAGGCTGAGGTCCATCAGGACCAAGACCTCACGCCACACAAATAGTTTCTTCCCGTCAGCAGTCGGGCTCATCAATGGGGCTCGGGTCCCCCACTGACTGTCTCTGTCACCCCCAGCTATTTTAATTTTTAATTTTTAATTTTAACTCTTAACTTTAATTTTAATTTTCTCTTCTTTATTTTTATTTCTCTTTACCATTCACTCCTCTGCACACCGCATACTTAAACACTCGTCACTTTAACATACACTTTAACTTAAATACACATGTCACTTTAACGTACATTCACATTAACGTATCTGTTGACTGAGCACTGCTTATCTTACACATATTTTAATACCAATTGCACTGTTGTTTTCGTTGATTGTTGATTGTTTGTCTCGTCTTACGTCCCATGTCCATGTCCAATGTATGCACCTTCCGCCTCAAAAAATTCCTCGTTTGTGTGAAAACATTCCTGGCAAATAAACGGTTTCTGATTCTGATTACCCATCTTCCTCAGAAGAACTAAAGCCTTCGAGCTCTGACGACGACGTGATTTCGTCCTCCTCCTCGCTGGTCTCCAGAATCATCCGTTTTGCTTCCTCCGTGTTGAATCTCTTTTTCGTCATGATGTCGATTTTCTCTGACTGAAAACTGTAGCGTGTGTACATGCTCAAGTGGGTAGTCCTTTGAGATTTCATGAGTTGTTTAGTTCATGAAATGGCGACGGACATATGATTCAACAAATCACAGAGAAGGATTTTCGTTTTTTTTTTTACCAGCGTCAGATGACACACTGCTGCCCTTTCGCTTGCTTGATGATGTTAACATTATGCTGGGCTCTGCCTGGGCAGGCACCCGGAAGCAGGAAGTCTTCTCTTTCCGCCAGACGTAAAATTATATTTCTACGATGTATTATCACGGTGCTGTGAATATTTTAGAAACTTAGAGAAACGTTTCGAGTGTCACCACGCGAAACCGCGGGCTCAGTGGACGAAGGGTTAAAGCACATCTTGATCTTTTTCATTTCAACTCTATTGTTGTGGTGTACAGAGCCAAAATAATGAGAAATGTGTCAATGTCCAAATATTTATGGACCTGACTGTACATATTGACCTATTGGTGTGTTAGTGTAAAATAATATATGCAGTATGTAAGCATAGAGGTCGTTCAGTGTTCCTGTCTTCGTTGTTGTTTAAACCATTGCTTTAGGTGTAGGGCTGCAACTAACGATTATTTTAATAATCGATTAATCGGTTCACGTTACGCTAAGACTGAACTGTAACGGAACATAACGTAACTTTAACGACAATACACAACCCAAACACGCTAGCTAACGTGATAGCAAGCTGACTAGCTTCCATTAAAAACAAGTTTGAGGGAAATGAAGACGCTGGAGACCTCTTAACGCTGATTGGCCAAGACTCGACACGTCACATCAAAGATGTTCTATTGTGAAAATCACGACCTCAGGTTTTCTCCGTGTCTCACTCCAATCTCAGAAACGCTGGCAGGCCAGTTGCTCTGCCCTTCTTCTTTTTTCGCGACTTATTGCCTGGCGTAATAATCTCGTGACACAACAAATCGATAATCAATTTTAACGATTCGTTGTTGCAGCAGCCCTACAGGGTGTCAAACTCATTTTAGTTAAGGGGCCACATGATGCCCATTTTGATCTCAAGTGGGCCGGACCAGTAAAATCATAGCATAATAACGCATACATAATGACAATATTTCTCTATGTTTAAATCATTGGTGAAGGTTTTTGGATGATAAACCCTATTTTAAGGTCTTTCTACAATAAACTAGAAACATAAAAACCAAATATTCAGACATCAGCCCAATGTTTATCTGCCTGGGCTCTCCTCTGCAGATTCCCTCGCAGTTGGGCAATAAAGCTCTCCTGCTCCTGCTCCAAGTGAAACGAGCCAAAGTGCTTGTGTCTTGTACCCACCAATGAGCCTGCTGGCTTCACATATTACAAAATTAAAAAGTACACGGACATAAAACTAAGTCATTAATAAATACATGGAGAAATGCCTGTACTGTCGGGTAAATGGTTACGGTACGCCGTTAACAGGTTACGCTTGCGCGACTCGCCGATTCTTTTCTGCTGTTTCGTCTCTAAAAACAGAAAACAGATCTCAGCTCAACATTGAGCATTGAGAGTGGCCATGTCAAATCTACAACCCCGTTTAAAAAGATTTGTAGAGGAAAGCAGCTCACTGCAGCCACTAATACTGATAAAACTTGATGGCTCACACATATTAGCACTAATTCTGTTTTGTTTTGCAAACAAATCATTTGCTTATTGTTTTCCACAATACGCTATTTAGTAGTAACTAAATATTAGTTATTTTTTGCACAGATAGAATTTAATTTTAATTTTTCTAAGTGATTGCAATTTCTTTATTTTTGGTCTGAAGGAGCAAGCTGGTTTACTTGAAAGTGATTGTAAATTTCTTTATTCTATTATTTATAAAATTATGTTATTTACGGAAGAAGTTTGAGTACCACTGCTTTAAGTGTTTGTGTCCCTCCGTGAAGCTGTAAACCTAGAGGAAATACTGGAGTTCTTATTTCTTCGGGTGCTTCGTTTTTTTGCCTTCCTTTACGGAGTGTTTGTGTTTGTTATGTGCGTGGCTGATCAGAGCAGACCTTCCTGGGATGGTATTGAGTTTGTTGTGTTACTGCTGTTCTTGACTTGCGCTGACGGAGTTGACATGCGGCTTTAGTCAGATTTTCTTCTTCTTCTTTTCGTAGACCTTGGATTTAACCTGAGTGGGTGCTGTTTGAATTTGAAATTATCATCTTTTTTTAATCTTTGTTTTCTTTTATCGTCCGTCTTGTGTGCCTGATAACTGAAGTGTCAGCTGTGCATTTTCACTGTAGTTTTACTGCCTGTGGATGAACCTGTGTTGCATCTTCATAACTTGTCTCTCACATGCTTTGGTTTGTAACAGCTATAAGCGCTAGCTGCTTCTGTTGTTGTGATTGCCCTGGGGAGAAGATGGACAGATTTTTTGAAATTGGCAACCAATTCTCGGCTTTGGTTTGCTATCAGTGGCAACTACTTTTTAACATAGAAAAACGATGCGATGCAAAATCAGTTTGTCTTTTGGGTGAAAGTTTTGAAAGGCGAAGCGTCTCTGTATCTTTGTACTGGATGGAAAATTATTATTATGTTTCATCAGGAATGCTGGAGGTAAATGAGGCTTGCATGTTTGAGGAGCCAGCTCAGTAAACGACTTGTTTGTTGACATTGTGTTGTATTTTGGAATGTTTTGAGTTTTTCTAATGTATTTAATTTTTTTGTCTCTTTGAGCACCACAGGCCGAATGCCATCTAGTCCCATTATATTGGAGAAAAGCAGACATCTCTCTGACTGAAAACAATCCAGACAGACCACAGCTAGAAGGAAAACATATGTATTTTTGCACTGGGGTTGTCAAACCTGGCCAGGGACCCCTTCCAGGGGAGAAAATATGCCAATGACCGGCTCATAATCCCAACACCAATTAAGCCTATGCATACTACCATTTGTACTTCTACTGGTGTAGCAAACTGCTGTCTGGCTCAGAGCAACCGTCTTGTCTATGACAGGACTCTGACTTTACTGCGTTATGCAAATACAGTTTGAAATACAGCCTTTGATTGGCTGAATGGAAACAAGTCTACCATCTACAGTCAGGTCCATACATATTTGGACATTGACAAATGTTTCATTATTTTGGCTCTGCACACCACAACAATGGAGTTGTCAAGATGTGCTTTAAGTGCAGACTTTCAGCTTTAATTTGAGGGTATTTACATCCAAATCAGGTGAACGGTGTAGGAACTACAACAAATGTATAAGTGGCCACCCCGTTTTTAAGGGACCAAAAGTAATTGGACAAATTAATATAATCATACATCTAATTGTCACTTTTAATACTTTGTTGAAAATCCTTTGCAGTCAATGACAGCCTGAAGTCTGGATTCCATAGACATCACCAGACGCTGGGTTTCGTCTCTGGTGATGCTCTGCCAGGCCTCTACTGCAACAGTCTTCAGTTCCTGCTGGTTCTTGGGGCATTTTCCCTTCAGTTTTGTCTTTAGCAAGTGAAATGCATGCTCAATTGGATTCAGGTCAGGTGATTGACTTGGCCATTGCAGAACATTCCACTTCTTTGCCTTAAAAAACTCCTTGGTTGCTTTCGCAGTATGCTTCGGGTCATTGTCCATCTGCAATGTGAAGCGCCGTCCAATGAGTTCTGAAGCATTTGGCTGAATATGAGCAGATAATATTGCCCGAAACACTTCTGAATTCATCCTGCTGCTTTTGTCAGCAGTCACATCATCAATAAATACAAGGGAACCAGTTCCATTGGCAGCCATATATTCCCACGCCATAACACTACCTCCACCATGCTTCACTGATGAGGTGGTATGCTTTGGATCATGAGCAGTTCCTTTCCTTCTCCATACTCTTCTCTTCCCATCATTCTGGTACACGTTTATCGTTGTCTCCTCTGTTCATAGGATGTTCTTCCAGAACTGTACAGGCTCTTTTAGATGTTTTTTGGCAAACTCTAATCTGGTCTTCCTGTTTTTGAGGCTCACCAATGGTTTACATCTTGTGGTGAACCCTCTGTATTTACTCTGGTGAAGTATTCTCTTGATTGTCGACTTTGACACAGATACACCTACCTCCTGGAGAGTGTTCTTGATCTGGCCAACTGTTGTGAAGGGGTTTTTCTTCACCAGGAAATGATTCTTCTGTCATCCACCACAGTTGTCTTCCGTGGTCTTCTGGGTCTTTTGGTGTTGCTTAGCTCACCAGTGCGTTCTTTCTTCTTAAGAATGTACCAAACAGTTGATTAATGTGTTTGCTATCTCTCTGATGGTTTTGTTTCGATTTTTCATCCTAATGATGGCTTGCTTCACTGATGGTGACAGCTCTTTGGACTTCATATTGAGAGTTGACCGCAACAGATTCCAAACACAAATACCACACCTGAAATGAACTCTAGACCTTTTATCTACTCCTTGTAAATGAAATAACGAGGGAATTACACACACCTGACCTTGGAACAGCTGAGCAGCCAATTGTCCAATTACTTTTGGTCCCTTAAAAAGAGGGTGGCCACATTTTAATTTGTTGTAGTTCCTACACCATGTTTGTTTTTTCTTTGGAGGGAATTATGTTTCGGCTGTTGGCCTGTGGAAAAATGTCTTCTTTAGAAATGACTCTGGAAAAGCTGCAGATAGAGCCATAAGAAATTAATGTAACAGATTTTTAATTTATTTAATGTTGTTTTTATCAGACATGAAAATCCCTTACCTTTCGGCGAAATTCGCCGTTTTGAAACCAAAATAGGTGACCTACGTGAATCATGTAGATTCGATGAGAAATGTTTTATTTGGGGGGTATTCATATTCAGTGAACTGCGAACAGGTGCGGGTGCCAGAAGGGAGCGCGAGATTCAGTGAATTGCGAACAGGTGCGCGTGCCAGAAGGGAGCGCGAGTGAACACATTGAACACAGCAGGACGGAATGCAACGTTAGCCAGCTAGCTAAAGCTCCGGTGGAAAATTATTAGCTTATGCCGTGTTCACACCGGACGCGGCGCGAATTATCGCGCCGCGTCCGGTGTGAACACGGCATAACGCTACCGTTTTTGAGGAGGTAGATTTTTAGGTGAGGGGACTGACAAGGCAGAAGGTAAAGTGGTCCACCGTTCTATCAATAAGCAGACCTGCCAACCTGTACGCAATTTGCGTAGCGGATACGCATTTTGACTTCAAAGTACTCTAAAACAAAGTTGTCTAAAATTAATTTTAGACTAGTTGACCAGCACGCATTATATGCAATGCAATATAATGCATGACGAGTATTTAATGACTTGTCCCCTATTAGTCGTCGTCAATTCCCATCCCCCCCTCGTCTGTACGCAAAAAATATCAAGGTTGGCAGGTCTGAATAAGGCTAAACTAGAAGTTAACACTAATACAAACTTTATTTTTGCAGAATGAGTGTGCAGGGCTCCAGACTAACTTTTTTTACAAGGAGCACAGTGGCCCCTAACTTAAAATTTTAGGGGCGCAAGCAGAAAATTTAGGGGCGCACACTATAAATCGACTTGCAAAGTTTTCCTATCATTTTCACTGTATTACTGATAAATACTTTGACAATAAATGCATACACTACAATCTTAGGTGAACTCGCGCAGCCACTCATCGCGAAAGCTGAATTTCCTGCCTTTTTTCGCCATGACCGTTTCCTCACAATCTGAGTCGGACTCATTCTCGGGATTTGTCTTCTCTAGATCAAGAGAAGGTTCAAGAAGAAAGTACGAACTGATAGTCCGCTTCGCCATTGTCCATTGTTTACAGGAGTAACCGCTATGTGAAATCTGTGGATTCGCGCGATAACCCCCAAGACCCGCCTCTTTTCACACATTCGCCCCCCCCCCCAGGCATTACCGCTAACCAGGCACGTGCACAAACATTTTGGGGGGCAGGTGCTCAAACCCAAAAAAAATTAAAAACAGTAGGATATTTTCAACTTATATATTTGTTTTTGTTAACAAACTAACTAAAATTGAATAAATAAATGAATAACAGGCAACTTTCCGTGTCCTCTCCTGACCAGGCACAACAGTAGGTAAAGGAATGTTGAGCCTCTGCTTCTCTGACGCACCTTAAATATCTCCTGAACTTCTCCTCAGACCTCAATGCTCATTGTGTGATTTACACCATCAGTTAGCTTGCAGGCTGTGGAGTGGTCCAGGCTTTCTTGTTGCAGAGCGTTTGATGAAGAGCAGTGACTTCACATGCTGGGTGCTGATTTCCATGCAGAGGATGAATGCCAAGTTAATCGCATTTTTGTAAATTTTTTCTAGCTGTGAATTCTCGTGACATTTATAAACACGTCGGACCAGTTGCGACGTAATGTTTTCAGCGGCGTTAATGTTGTGGTTAATTTATCACCAAACAACGTCGGGGGATTGCACAAACACCGTCACTACCCGTTTGTCTGATGCTGCGGGTCAGAGCAGAAGTAGCTGCACCCGTCTGGCCTGGCGCTCAGCGCTGCATGAGCACGAGGAGGAGGAGGAGGAGGAGGAGGAGGAGGAGGAGGAGGAGGAGGAGCGCGCGGGGGCTCGTGAGCGCCGCGGAGAATGTCGGGGCGAAATTCTCACAAGAACTCAAATAAATGCAAAAGGGCAGGTGCTTGAGCACCACTAGGGGTCTATCCAGGGCCGGCTCTAGCCCTTCGGTTGCCCTAGGCGAGATTGAGTTTTGCGCCCCACCCCCACAGACACACAATACTTTACGTCACTGAAGAGACATATATTAACTTAACTGCTTTACTTTTCATAGCAGTTTTTCACCCACTTATAATTCTACTATTCTACATTGCTGTTCAACAATAAATGGTGCATGGACAACAAACACCAGAATAGTTTCAGAACATTTTCTTTTTTATTATTTTAAATAATTTATTACACACTCAAAGTTAGGATTAAATTAACTCCATAAACTGTGCAAAACACTCTTTTTTTCAAATATGTTTATTGAACAAACCTATACTTGACTTTCTTTTCCTCTTCTTCCTTTTTTCGTCCCTGTGCTCCAGATGGTTTAGACCGCTTCATTTTTGCAAATGTCCCCAACCCATTTGTCGCCCTAGGTAGTCGCCTAGTTCGCCTATAGCAATCGCCGGCCCTGGGTCTATCTGTGCACGTGCCTGCCGCTAACTATAGTGGGCTGAAGTGTAGAACAAGTTTGTCAGCAACAAAAATATTTAATTAAAAAAAAAATACTGGTCGCGCATGCGCGAGTAGATGAAAAATTTAGTCGCACTGTGTCTAATTTTAGGCGCAAAATGCGACCATTTGGTCGCAGTCTGGAGCCCTGGTGTGTTAGGGGAGAAGGATGCAGCCATTGTTAAACAGCTGGATGCTGGATTGAAATGCAGCTGGAACTGGTCGTGGCTAAAACTGGAAGGCAAGGTCTCAATAAAAGGGCAAGAGGTGTCCTTTCATCTAGGAGATGTATTCTCCAAAATCAACAGGCAGGGATTCGCCAGATGCATTCTCTGCATCAAAGATATAAATTATGCTAACAAAGGCAGCCATGCTCTCCTTACCACATTGTGCCTCATCAGTGTTTCCCCCACCGTTATAATAGGGGGGCGGGGCGCCCCCCTGAAGAAACCCTCCGCCCCCCTGTAATTTTCTCGACAGCGCCAGATCACAAGTCGTCATTTAAGTTTCTCTTTCATATAGAACAGGTCTACACCTTGTTCTGTTATTAAACAAACTAAACGGCCGTATTTTATTGATCTTATCCACACACAGCTTGTCATTTCGGTCTCTACATGGTCGCGTTAACACTTCTCCTCTGCTCTGCGTCGCGCACAGCGGAGTTCCGCCCTGATGCACAGACACGTGCGCGCGCACAGACCGGTGAGTGCTGAACACACAGCAGCGGACAGAGAGCGTCGAAAAATATGTCGCGTGAAAAGCAGACCTATATCTGAGTTTTAAACGCTCCCAGGGTGAAGATGGCAACAGCAGCTCATGTGAGGAGCACCGGAGCAGCTCTCTGAACCCGGAGCAGCTCTCTGAACCCGCAGCAGCTCTCCTGCTCCAGGTGAAAGAGACAAAGTGCTCGTGTCTTCTACCAACAATGAGCTGCTGGCTTCACATATTACAAAAGTACAAAGTACACGGACATAAAACTAAGTCATTAATAAATACATGGAGAAAAGCCTGTACTTTCGGGTAAATGTTTACGTTACAGTTAACAGGTTACGCTTGCGCATGCGCATAGCGACTCGTCGACTTTTGGCATTTTGCCAGAAGTCTCCGTGACGTCCTTTCTGCTGCTGCGTTTCTCAAAACAGAAAACAGATCTCAGATCAACGTTGAGCATGAATTGTATCAAATCTACAACCCAGTTTATAAAAGATGTGTAGATGCTCACTGCTCCACTAATACTGATGCAACCTGATGCTCACATATCTGCACTCATTCTGTTTTGTTTGGCAAAAAAATAAAAAGCTTATTGTTTTCCACAATGAGCTATTTAGTAGTAACTAAATATTAGTTATTTTTTGCACAGATATAACTTTATTTTCATTGTTCTAAGTGATTGCAATTTAAAAATAAAAAAATGTCTGATGGAGCAATCTGATTTACTTGAAAGTGATTGCAATTTTCTTCATTCTGTTATTTCTAAAAGCACAGATGGAGTCACAAAATGAAGTTATTTACAGAAAAAGTTTGAGAACCACTACTTTAAGTGTTTGTGTTGGTGTCGTCAAAGACTATTCTGTAATAGTTCAAACATGTGTTGGAGGTCTGCAACTAATGATTATCTTCATTGTAGATGAACAGTGAGAAATGGCCATCATATTCATTTAGGGCACAGGGCAATGTCATCAGATGTTTTGTTTTGTCCAACTAACAGTCCCAAAACCCTAAAATGTTTGTCATTTGTCATTAAATTATAGTATAGCAATGGGAAAAAATTCACATCCTGTGTCTGCAGTCAGAAAACGTGTGTACCCTAATGCTCGCGTGGTGCTGTGGTTTACGAGATACTGAACATTGCCAGTAGCGATCCAAAACTCAACAAGATACCATTTTAAATTGCATTTACACTTTTTCCTGTTTCTCTCCTTTTTGATACATTTCCTTTTTTTTAAGAATGTACAAAAAATCATCAGAACATTTCGCCTAATAATTTGGCCAATTGTCGGATATGTATCCTTTTGTATGTTGTGCCCAGTGCCTTTTAGATTTTCTGCAGTAAATGTAAAACATGACACACATTTTGTCTTGGGAAGTCAGTCCGACATGATTATGTCAGACAATTGTAAAAAAAAATTGTTGAGTTCGTTCAATCAGTAGAAAGATGGGTTCAAGAGTGCCCCACCATTGTCTGTCAGTGGGCTAAAGAACCCATAAAAGATGAATGCTCCACAGGAAATAGTTGAAACTAAGTAGCTCCTTCCTCCCCAAGTATGCCTCATTGATGCCAGCTTTCAGTCTGCCCTGGCGATGTGGGATATGCTTCCTTGTCACCTGACTTAAAGACATCTTTTATTTGGTTGCGCGGGGGGGGGGGGGGGGTGGAGGTGGGATCTGGATAGTGCTCTCACCATCCATTTATTCAAGCTTTCTGATTGGGGATGATTTCATTGTCTTTGTGACCGCCACATCATCAACACATCTGCTCCTCAAGATTAATATGGTTCTACCAGGTGGCGGCATCCCAGATCATGTACCAATCTGTACATTCAAAACAGTGCTGTAGAGCAGCTGTAGCTTCATCTGTCCACACAATACCCCAAATCATATTTCAGTGGACACATTTATATAACCGCCCTTGAGTTGAAGATAAGTCATCGGAAATCTTTCTGCTGTTTTACAGAAAAGAAAAGAGGCATTTTGATATAAAAATAGATTTTTGGACATATTTAGCATGTAAAAAACGGACAAATGATCAATAAACACCAGGCCACAAGAGTCAATCTCATTCTGTCTTTATTAATGCTGTGTGTTTGTCTTGTGTTTCAGATCTGGGATTTGGCCGATCCCGATGGCAAAGGCTATCTGGACAAACAGGTAGGGCTTGGACCAGTGCTCTGTCTTTGACGATGTGCTGAATGTACTTTACAGAAAAAAGCGTAAATTACTGTGGATGCAAAAGTACTTCATGACAAAAAATGACAAGTGAAACCAAATCTCTACAAGTTGACCTTACAAGCTAACCCTGGTTGTAAAGAATGTTCTCATACTTGCAGTTAAAAAAAGAACAAGGGTAAACCAGCCAACAGTAACCTCTAGGCAAATATAGATATGTATTTATTTATGTGAACATTGTCCTTTTATTTACTTTTTATAGTTTCTCAGTATTAGTGTTAATGTATGACAAGAGTTGCATGCCTTTGGGGCGCTACATCAGTATTAGTTATCTCAAGTAGAGAATGAGACAGACTGGATGGGTGATACTGTGTGTTTTCTCTCTCAGGGATTTTACGTAGCTCTGCGGCTGGTGGCTTGTGCCCAGAGCGGTCAGGAAGTTAGTCTGTCCAGCCTCAACCTCACAATCCCTCCCCCCAAGTTTGTGAGTATGACTTCATCATGAAAGCTCAAATCCATTATATATATTTTTTAGAATACTTTATGTAATTATACTCATGTTATGTTACCATGTTATTAAACCTTGTATCAAAAGCTCTTTGTGAGAAAAGAAAATGTGTGGCAGCCATCTTTGTTTGTCTGATTTCAGAAGGACACCAGCAGTCCATCTCTAAGCAGCACAGCATCTGCCTCCAGCGAATTACACTGGGCTGTCAGGGTGTGTTGAAACACACACACACACACACACACACACACACACACACACACACACACACACACACACACACACACCACAATGAAGCCATCATTAGAGATGTTTCTCACTGACTCAGAGAGACAAAGGAGAAATAAATTAAATTACCCAACCTCTGTTAGTTTTTAGTCCAAAAAACCACTTTTAACAATTATTGACCTAATATTTCCAGAGGACATCGGCCACTGATATGTATCTATTAAAACACAAATGTATTTTATTTTTGTTAATTTGACGACAACATATAAACAGAGATATTGCATAGAGGCTTACTAACACATTGTTTAAGGTTTTCACTGATATATTAGTATTAGTCCAGCAGAAAGCACTACAAACCTTATTTTTTTTACACTGTAAAATGTCCCGCTCACTACATGAGATGTTTTTAACTCTCAAATATTGGTATTGCCTAAAAAATCTGGTATTGTTCGCTCTACCAGATTGCAGTTGAGTAAACCTTTCATTTTGGCTCTTCCATTAGGTCAAAAGACAGTCAGGCTCAGACCTATTGTCATTTTCAAATCATGCTTTTTACATTACTCCTGTGTGTTTTCCTTTGTAGCACGAGGAGAAGAGTAAGTTTGATGGGATTTTTGAGAGTTTGGCTCCAGTCAATGGCCTGCTGTCGGGAGAGAAGGTCAGACCAGTCCTCATCAACTCCAAGCTACCTCTGGATATCCTTGGGAAGGTATTGACTTCAATTTTGGTCTAGCTGGAAAGAACGTGTGTTCTGTTTAACATAAATATGAAGTGACATGAATAAAATTGTGGCAGGTAAAACATGTTTTCCCCCAAAGTGGCTTTTTGGTGATATAATCAAACCCTAATTTAGTCACTACATTAATTTCTATGACTGGCCTCATGTGTATTTATTGCTGTTAGGTTTGGGACCTGAGTGACATAGATAAAGATGGCCATCTGGACAGAGACGAGTTTGCAGTGGTGAGTGTTATCTTCTTCCTTATTACCATATGTCTTTTGATTCTCTATTGCCTGACATAACTGTACACTCTGTTGCCAATTTGTTACATGCAACATCTTAACACTGGGTAGGACCCCCCCCCCCCCCCCCCCCTTTGCCCCCAGAACATCCAGACTTGTTTGTGGCATGGATTTAACGAGGTGCTGGAAACATTCCTGAGAGATTCTGCTCCATGTTGACATGATATCATCACGCAGTTGCTGCAGATTTGTTGGCTGCAAACTCAAAGGTGGTCGGATTGACATCAGGTGACTGTCGAGGCTATTGGAGTTCACTGAACTCATTGTCATGTTGATGGAACCAGTTTGACGTGACTTTGTCTTTGCTAAATGTGTGTTATACGGCTGTGGAAGCCATTAGAAGATGAGTAGACTGTGGCAATAAAATTAATTCCACATGGTCATTAACAATACACAGATGTCTGGGGCATTTAAACCATGTTCAGGTGGTATTGGTATTCCTCTCACCATTTCACCACCTGCAGCCTGAACAGGCTGGATCCATGGATTCATGATGTTGACGTCATATTCTGAATCTGCAGTCTGCCTGTGTCGGCAGACATTGGATAAACGTTTCCTTATCTGGAAAATCTCAAACTGCCCCTTCAGTTTCGTGTCCTTAGCCAACAGGAGTGGCAAAGAAGACTGTGTGGTCTTCTGCTGCTGTAGCTCAGACAAGTCAAGGTTTGACGGGTTGTGCGTTAGAGATGCTCTTATACATAGCACTCTTGTAAAGTAATTATCTGAGTTACTGTTGTCTGTCAGCTTAACTCAGTATGACCATTCTTCTCTTACCTCTGTCATTAAAGCCTAATTTATGGTTCTTCGCCAGGTCGACGTGACGCCGTCGTTGAGCATTCGAAGTTCTGCGTCGAGGGACCGCGTTGCTCTGCAATTAACCGCCATGCCGCCAGGGGGGTGTGCCTGTGTGGTTTCAGGGGTTATAGCCGAATCCTTGCTTTTTCTTCCGGTCACAGTAATAAAAAGTACACAGTAAACAATGGCGACCAAGTTGGAGCGGCTGCATTTGGAGTTGGAGCTCATCAATATTGAAGAGCAAATGCTTATATTGCAAATGTTGAAGCGCAGGCGACAGAGAAGACGTTTGCGGAGGTGGTCTGTACGACCACTAAACCGGTGTAGGAAGACAGACCGGAAAAAGCAACTGCCGGAAATTACATTCTGAGCGGACCAATCACAGCGCTTGCGGTCCGCGTCAATGCAACGCGTAGTTAGGATTTTTTGGAGGTGCACGTCAGGCTACGGCGTAGGGGTCTGCGTCGATGGCGTAGGTACGCCGTCGACCTGACGGAGAACCATAAATTAGGCTTAACACAGAACAGCTCCTGTCCTCCCCGCTTGTTCTTGTTTTTTGCACCTTGCTTTGTCAGCTCTCTAAAGACTGCTATGCACCGAAATCCCAGGAGATCAGCAGTTTCTGATCCTCAAACAATCATTCCACGTTTAACGTCACTTAAATCACATTTCTTTCCCATTTCGATGTTTTATCTGAACAACTGAATCTCTTGAGCATATTTGCAGGCTTTGATGTTTCTGGCTGGTTTAAATATGTGCATTAACTAGTAGCTGTGCAGATATACCTGATAAAGTGACCATTGAGTGTTTTTTCCGATATGAATATGATATATCAGTCACAAGCCGACATTTAAGAGCATTAATAGAAAAGATGGATTCAATTATGCACTCTAGTTGGTCCAGTCACAAGTTGTTGGGGAACGGCAACAAACTCAGGCTCCCATTAAGCTCGTTCAGGGAGGAATTCATTGTAATGCTCCAGACACACCAAAGTGGCTGGTGCAGGGATCGCCGGGAGGAAAGGGCAGTCACAAAGCTCAGCTGAAGCATAAGGTCCTTCTTGGGAGTATGGCTGAGCTGCCCTCAGACTTAGAAGCTCAAATCAACCCGATACGATACTGCCAGCAGGGAGGAGAGGTGGACGTTGAAGCAACAGGAAGTGCATGCTGCAGTGGAGCCATTTGACATCAAGGTACCTGGATGATGTGGGAACTGGCGATGAAGTGGAATTTCACCTTGCAGGATGTCTGGAGGTTGAACCCCGAGAGGATCAAGTTCTTGATTCATTGAATCTTGAAGTCCATTGTTGATGCAATCCGCAAGGGGATCAGCAAAAGTAGATAAGCCTACGCTAGAGGCAAGACAATCATGCGAATGATTAGTTAGTTCTGATGGGCAGGTGGCACCTTGCATGGTATCAGTATATGAATGGGTGAATGATGATATGTAAAAAGCTAGAAAAGCGCTGTACAAGTCATTTACCATTTTAGAAGTGTGTCAGTTGAAAAACCTGAAAAACCCAAATGACTCCAGGAAGTATATGGAAGATTTACTAAATACCAGACATGAAAATCCCTCACCTTTCGGCGAAATTCGCCGTTTTGAAACCAAAATAGGTGACATACGTGAATCGTGTAGATTGCTTTAAAATATGGAATATTTAAATTTTTCTTACGGGGGAGCATGCCCCCGGACCCCCCTAGAGGGGTAATATCCTTCTCACCTTTTTCACCCCTGATCCGTTTTCATGCCTGAAATACAAATAGAGATTGGTCTCAGTGCTCAATACAAGAACTTGTGTCTGGCATAATCCGTTTTCTAAAGGCAGCCAGTAAGTGTGCATTAACAGCAGGATGTGCTCCCCTAGGCCATGCACCTGGTGTACCGGGCCCTGGAGAAGGAGCCTGTTCCCGCACTCCTCCCCTCTGCCCTCATCCCTCCGTCTAAGAGGAAGAAGAGTCTGGGCTCAGTGGCCGGGTCTATGCCCGGACTCCCCGCAAGCCCCCCACCACCAAAAGACTCGCTACGCTCCACACCCTCCCACGGCAGCATGAACTCACTCAACAGCACCGGCAGCCTGTCGCCCAAACACACACTCAAGTCCGGACAGGTAATGCACGGCACTTGCTGCCTGCTGTTGTTGCGGATATGCACGGCTCGCTGATGACGCCGCTGTCTAGTTGACCGGCGTAGAGCAACAACAGTTGTTACATGTAATCACCGGTATGAAGGTATATGAAAAATTCATACCGTATGGAAATCTGAAACCGGTATACGGTTTGAACCGGTATACCGCACAGCCCTACACACACATACTGCGGCCAGTACAGCCCACAATAATCCATAACTAGAAATCACACTGGATCAAATGCACTGTACAATGTTTTAAAAACGTGTTATCGATCAGTATCGGTTTTGTAAAACCTAATCCAAGTTGCTAACGGTGTAAATTAAAGGTTCCAGGTGGAGCTTGCACTTGTGAACTTGTCCGGACATTTATAAAGAAATAATTATATTAATAATATACTTAAGCGTGGACAGATAAGACACACTATAGCTGGAAGGGTTCTAAACTCTTGATAGAAGTGGATTTTAACACTGTGGGTAAAATACCAAATGGGCAACATTTGATTGAGTTAATCACATATTAGTACTAAACTGAACCCATAGACAGCAATGGGATACTGAATAGATCTCTGTAGAAGTAACTTTTTGTAGAACACGCATCGAAATAGTGTTCTCTCTCTCTCTCACACTCACTCAGTATTCGTTGAACTGGGTGGTCCCATTGTCAGACCGTGGTCGCTATGACGACATCTTCCTGAAGACCGACGCTGATCTGGACGGTTTTGTCAGCGGACATGAAGTGAAGGAGATCTTCATGCATTCTGGACTTTCTCAAAACGCCCTGGCCCACATATGGTAGGCTCCAACTCATGTTTCATGCTCGACAGTTAATGCTAATATTTATTTCTCGGCTAAGCTTATTATTGGATGGGTACCACTTTCTAATAAGTCAGTCTTTATTGAGGGCTCATACGTTGTGAGTAATGGCTTTATAAGTGGGTGATAGATCAGTTATAAACCAATAATGAAAACAAATTTGCCCTTTGCCGAAAGTAAGTGGTAATTTGGTCGAGTCAGACAAGGGGATTTTTGCAACCTGGCAACCCAAAAGTTGGCTTAAAACAGATCTATGAAACTTAGAAAATCATGAACCATTGATAAAACTGTTGTAAAAGTTTCCTTTTTAGAAAGTGGTACCATTAGATCTACCAATGTCTGGAAAAGCTCAAGTATTTACTCAATATCAAAATCAATCACCTGTGCAAAAATGTCCTCAACAGGTCAGAGGTAAAATTGAATACCCGGTCAGCTTATGATAGATGTCACTAATCACTAAGATGTCACTAAGCACAACTAGTTTATCAAGTGCTTCATGGAAATGTGTCTGCTAATCAGTGGCAGTTCTTCAAATGACCAGGCCATATTTCTTGAACCAAAACGACTTGGTTCACTGCTTCCAGCTCAGTTTTTGCATACAGCTGTCTGGATTGTTCCCGTTGGCCTCCTGTTCTCCTCTGTAGCTCTTGGGTCTGGTGTTTTTGATCATTACCGAACAATCCATTTTTAGTGATGTTACTGGGAGCAAATTGAGGTAAAGTGACAGGAAGTCAGACCAAAGGATAGAGTGGATTTAGTTTGATTGCTTTCATATAGGATATTCATTCAAATACAGGTAAGACGGACACTTTTGGTAAACTTGTGGTGTGCAATATATTTCAGCCACAAAATCTTCTGCATGTTTTACTTGGTTTCTTGAGGGGAGTGAAAACGTTCTTCATTTCTTTTCTTCTTTTCTCGAGTTAACCGAATGTACGTCTGCTGAATGTCTGCTCCTCCCTGCAGGGCTCTTGCAGACACCAGGCAGATAGGCAAGCTGACTAGGGAGCAGTTCGCCCTCGCCATGTATCTCATTCAGCAGAAAGTCAGCAAGGGCATCGACCCCCCACAGGCGCTGACCGCCGACATGATCCCCCCTTCAGAGAGGGGCACTCCTGTACCTGTAGGTCCCACTCACACTAATCTTTGGGTTGGCATTTGCCAAATGCAACCAGATATGACTATAGACTGTATATATTATATATTACCACTATGATAAACGTTTGGTCTTCACAGCATAGCATAATACTAATATTAGATAACAGAAAAAGAACAAGGCATTTTTGTTTTTCAAAATGTACTGTCTCTTTTGACCTTATTTAAAACAGTTTTTTATCATCACCGTCATTGACTAAGTGTTTTCTCTATGGCTGCAGAGCTTGTCAGGATACATGACCCCAGTGGGATCAGAGATGGCGGCTCTGTCTGAGATGAGACGGGTGAGTCAATACTTCTCTTCTGTCACATTTCTCCTGCTCTTGGCATATTTGCACATAAAGGAGTTCAGATTTGTCTGCGAGACGTCCTGTTCCTTGAGCTGTACCGATTTCCCAATCTGCAAAAATCTTGAAAATGTAAAGATTGAGGCGAGGTGAAGCAATTCAAACATTTAAAAACATTTAAATGTATACAAGTGATGCATTGTATTTTTTTAACACACATTTTCTTTTAAAATTTCCCTACACCAATTTTGATTATTTTGAGCAGGTATTTTGGCAAATTTACCGCCCACTGTTCTTCTCTCATCCCAACTTCATTTTTTACTGCTTATGTTTCTAACTTCCCCCTCTTCCTCCTCTCTCAGGCCCTAATGTTGAAGTTGTGGGTAGGTAACATGAACCTCCAGTGTATTCAACTTTAAATGCTTTCAGTGGGCTGGCCGTTCAGGCTGATGACTGGAAAGCATTTGACTTTTCTCTTCATTCCAGTGCAGTGACATTGTTTCACCCTGTCAACTGTCTGCTGATCAAGGGAAGATTTGAGATTGCTCGCTTGTAGTTGGCAATCAAGGTTCTTTTCAAATCATCACAGGGAATAGCTTGTGGAAGGTTTTTTCCCCTCTTTTTTTTTTCTCTTCTCCTCACTCACTGAAAACCACCTTCATGAAAACATTCAAAATGTTCTCAGAGGGCTTCATTTTATACATAAAATGGCAAAATCTGGAATCTTTCCTTTACTTTTGTCAGGTGGTGAGGCCCCTCCTCCTCCACATGTTAGTGACTGACCCCGCCCCCACCCACTGATTCAACCTCTGTGCTGCTCCTCTCATCGAGCACCAGTTTCTCTCCTCTCCGCTCTTTTCCTCCTCTTCCTCCTCCTATCTTCGTCCTGGTTCTGCCACGGCTCCGTTGGTACCAATTCCTTATCCCACTTCACTTCTCCCACCAAAATAAAGTTCACTTTGCCAACCTCCTCTTTTTTTTCTTATCTTCCCCCTCTCTGTCTCTCCCTCTCTCTTTACAGGACAGCTCGAGCTCAGTGGGTTCAGGGGAGTTCACTGGCATCAAGGAGCTGGACGATATTAGCCAGGAGATAGCACAGCTGCAGAGGTAACCAACAATATCAGCAGCACCGACTGCTGCTTTAATAGAAACACAAATGGGTGATAAACACAAAAACTACTTTATTTGAAGCATCAGAGTAACACTTATCTTTATGTAAAGCTTTCATTTTATAGAACATCTCATTAAGCCAATACTTAATGCAGTAACCATAGCGACAGTGTAGGCTTTGCATGTTTTTTTGTTATCAAATAGTAGACATTTACAAGATGCAGTTTAATTTTGGTTTCACTGCTTCACTACGATGAATGCTCTTGGTCGTGGTCTGTGTCAAAGCTTTGAGTTCTGCAAAAACTGTCACTTGAAGCAGCCTACACACCTTCTCTGTTAACCTTTTAACGTGAGCTTTCTCTCTCATCCATCATCTTCATCCACGTCCAGGCTTCTCTTCTCAAGTAATAATGAGACACCAATACGAGTACAATCCTGGTTTATTGCACCCTGAATATTCTTTGTCATGTCTTTTAAAAAAAAAAAAAAAAAAAAAAATATGAGAGCAGTGCAGCGGCCTGTGAGCGAGTAAGGGTGGCACGCTTGCGTATACAAATCAAGGAGAAGCTTGGATTACAACACACAGATGGAGAGAGACTTCATGCTCTGCTGTAGACATTACTCCTCTATCTTTACATATATGTTATATATTAACGCTCTGAATATTATATAGAGGCTTTCATTAAGAAAGATTCATTAACCTTAAAAAGCATTTGATAATGCAATATCCAAAACTACAGGGCACACTTAATTTGTTATCCTGCCTCTGCGCTGTATACTATCTGTGTATTCATTTTTTAATTTTTTTTTATAGTTCACTGGTTTTCAGCTTTTTGCAAAATAGCAAGATTCAGAGTCTTTGAACATGTGTTCTTTTGAAATCTCATTAACTTCATCACTCAGCACTTAACCCCAACTTGCTGCACACCTGTCCTGATCCCGACAAGTGTATCCCACAATTTGTAACGCTCTACTGTGCCACACACATCCAGCTGTTGCCAGTGTTTTTTTTGTAGAAATCAAACCAACCAATCATCTGAGCTCGACTGAGCCATGTATGAGCGCGAGCCATGGGATGGCCTCGTTAACCAGTGTGTATTGAGTGAAACCCTCAGTGTCTGTTATACTGATGAGACTGACGGATTAGTTTTTGCATTTAAGTGGAATGTTTCTTTTATTAAAGGGTGTTGTCATGCAAATTGAGTGGACACAGCTGCAGATGTTACACTGAATAGACTATGGTCCAACCGGCTTTCTGTAAAATGCACACTTGAAAAGGAAACGCGCAGTAATAAATGCACTAGAGGGTCACGTTCGGTGGATTTGTATACAGTCTTTTCTTTTTTTTTACTGAGATAAATACCCTTTTTGGTTTTTAGCACGCGCACACACAAGGACAATGGAGAAACAACTCCTATGAACTACGTCACTCCCACACATAGACTGTATATAAGAAGTGGACATTTTCGATTTTTGGCGTTGCCATGTTGTTGTTTGCCTGTTCCCACACAGTTTATACTGTCTAAGGTCATGTAAACGTTTGCTCAGAAAAAATAGGTGATTCCCGTCGCTTCTCTAGATCAGCCACCTGAAGCCGAGGCGTGCGGCTCACGGTCCACGTGTCTTTTGTACAGTTCTGGTCCAACAGCGTCTACATGTTTCTTCATGTAGGTTAAGATATAAAAATGGTATATAACAATTTTCTTTATTGCTAAGATCTGTGGTCACAACTCAAAACAACTGAATCACATGACATTTAGATCATGGGGCATGCTCCTCCTCCCAAAACCCATGTAGGTCTAAACCTCATTTTCATTCTTATTTGGAGCCAATAAACGCACATGTTTTTTTTAAATATGTATTTTCTTTCTTAAGATATTTCCCTTACATTGCCAATAGAGTGAACATAGATTTAAAATCATATTTAGAGTGGAACATCATTTTGTAATACCGTGATATAATAGCGTCACCGCAAAAAAATATAATAATAATAATAATGTGATAAATATTTGAAGTCATATCGCCATGTATGAGCTTCACATCTCATCTTTGGCTTTCTCTCATCCTACTGCTCTCTTCCTCCATCCATCCATTCATCCAGCCAACCGTCCACTCTTCTTTTGATGTGTGTATTTTATCAACTTTTTGTTTGTCCACCACTTATTCTCCATGCTGCGTCAGCACTCTTGCCTTTACCCAGTGGAATACTCTCAGGTAAACACCCCAGCTGTGACACTACTTTTTATTCTCGCGTTGCGGTTACCAGCGGGATTCACATATGTTCGGATTGTTATATTTGTATCACCAGGATGAAACAAAATTGACTTGCTGTAATCATTCCTCATTTCCATGCTGGCACTGAACAAGATCAGTTCTCCAATCAAATCAAGTGATGGAAAACACAATTTACAGTCCTTGTTCTGTATAAACATCCCACAGTTTATTTGAAGCTATTATGAAGCTCTTGCGGTCTGTGTTAGATAAATCAAGTGCATGTGTAACAAAGTTTGGTCCAAAATTCCCTTTTTGTTTTTATTCATTATTCATTTGAGCACCTGCCTATTTTTATTTTTTAGACAAACTTCAAAAATGACAAAAAAAAATCCTAAAATAAATCTGCCTAACACTCAACACTCAAAAAAAGAAGTAGATTTAATCCATCGAGTCATACCAAAGGAACCAGATTGTCCTCCGATGGAATCAAATGCTGTGAATAGATTGATAAATGTCTCATTCCTATAGCATAAAACAAAAATCTGTATTTATTTACTTTGGGACCATCACTGTCGGGACAGTTAATTGCAAAGAAAAGAAAATATGGACGTCCCCCCCCTCCGCCAACAACCAACGCACAGACCTTGAAAAATGAGGAAATGCGTGCGCCTTTTCTTTCAAAATGGACCTTTGCCCTTTTGCAATTAGAAATAATTAATTTAAAACATATTAGAAAGGGAGTCTTATTTCCATATACGGTTGTGGACATTGTGGATTTGATAGAAACTCAGTCCAGTGTCTAGTTACTCTTGACATGTGTACACAGCAGGGGGCTGGTTGATCATGATTCTTTCTATGTTTTTTTTTTTGTGTCTCAGGGAGAAGTACACTCTGGAGCAGGACATCAGGGAGACGGAGGAGGCGATCAGACACAAGAGTGCAGAGGTGCAGGTGAGGGCAACTTACTCGCTGGTCAGTCATAGCTTTGGCACAGAGGCTGTGGCTTAGTGGTGAGCAGGGACGTCCTTCAATCAGAGGATTGGCGGTTCGATCCCCGGCTCCGCTAGTCCATGTCAATGTGTCCTTGAGCAAGACACTTAACTCTAAATTGCTCCCGTAGCTGCGCCTACGGTGTATGAATGGTTGATAATCTGATGTGGCACCTTGCATGGTAGCTCCTCTGTGTGTGAATGGATGAATGATGTAATGTAGTGTTAAAGTGCTTTGAGTGGTCGGAAGACTAGAAAAGCGCTATACAAGTACGGGTCCATTTACCACATGATACTTTATTTTTATTTTTCGTCCCCTCAGGTGATGCAGAATGACCTGGACAGAGAGACAGACAGCCTGCAGGAGCTGGAGGCTCAGAAACAAGATGCCCAGGACCGCCTGGAGGAGATGGACCAGCAGAAACACAAACTAGAGGACATGCTGAACGAAGTCCGGATAAAGTGCCAGGAGGAGTCTCAGATGGTGAGCGAAGGGCCAAACGCACTGAAAGCAATAATTGATGCACGCCGGGGAGGCTTGTCCTTTTCAACCAGTTGAAGAAACAGCAGTAGGCGACTCTTCCGCTTCTTGGTCTTCTTGGTCTTCTTCCTCATCTTCCTCTTTTTCTTCCTCTTTTTCTTCTCCATCTTCTTCCTCTCCTTCTTCTTCCTCTTCTTCCTCTTACTCTCCTTATGCTTCCTCTTCTGCTTCTTACTCTTAATCTTCTTCCTCTCACTCTTCTTACTCTTCCTCTTCTTCTTACTCTTCCTCTCTCTTCTTACTCTTCTTAAGCTTATTCTCTTCTTCTTCTTCTTACTCTTCTTCTTTTTCTTACTCTTGCTCTTCTTCTTACTCTTCTGCTGTGCGTTCGGCCGTTTTAAAACAATAGGTGTACCTTCAAAAAGCGCATTGCTGTCACATTACGGTAGCTACACTACAGTGGCCAAGTGTGGTGTTTAGTTTTTAATAAGTCACCAGATGCATTGGGCTACTGTCACTCATTCATTTTGCTCTCATCCGCCTCCAGATCTCGACCCTCCAGAGTCAGATCCACTCACAGGAGTCTGATCTGCTGACCCAGGAGGAGGAGCTGAGCCGGGCGAAGGCCGACCTGGGCCGGCTACAGCAGGAGGAGAACCAGCTGGAGCAGAGCCTGTCCGCCGGCAAGATCCAACTGGAGACCATCATTAAGTCTCTTAAGGCCACGCAGGATGAGATCAACCAGGTAGTGTGTGTGTGTGTGTGTGTGTGTGAGTGTGAGTGAGTGAGTGGTGTCAGCAGAGGGCATCGTTGCACTGTATAATCTACTTGTGTATTGCTATTGAAGCCAGTACTTGCTCTCCCTTGTACTACTAGTGGAACTAGAGTTCCATTTAACCTCAGCTTATCATCTGTTCTCGGCTTCGCCCTACTCTTGTCAGAAGGTCACAGTTGAGTCGCAGCAGTGTATAATTTCCTCACACTGTCCTGCAATAATCATTGCTTCTAAGAATAGTCGTGTTGATTTTAATGACACAGTCCCCTTTCACCTTTTTTTTTAATATAAAAAAATAAAAACACATACATTTTGCCGCCCAGGGAAGTACCAGCAGTTCATGTCATATGCCAAAAACATCATTCATGTGTTGTGCATGTTTAAAATGTCCTGTGTTTTGTAGTGGAAGCCACAGAATGAAGCAGTAAAAAAAAATGAAAAAGCATTGTTTCCCCCAAATTACTAAAACAACTTATTTTCCCACTTTCCTCTAGTGGTGTCTGTCCATGTAGATAGTTTTGGATTTATTTATTTATTTATTTACATCTGTCTCCCAGATTTCTGCCTCCACTTCAAATACAAATGGAGCTGAATGAAAATTATTTTTAAATTAACTTAAATAGATGACAAAAGAACTGACGTGGCACTGTGATAAATACGGAATTCATAACAGACTACATACCTTAACTTAACCTTAAATTCATTAAACTTACATGAAAAGCTCAAGTTCAACTCCAGCAGGTGTTCAAGAAGCAAGCTGCCCCATTCAAAAGACCATGCAGCGTAGTATCTAAGCGCCCGCTGAAGTGTGTGTGTGTGTCCGTGTGTGTGTGTCCGTGTCCCATAGGCTCGCAGCAAGTTGTCTCAGATTCAGGACAGCCAACAAGAAGTATCCAAAAGCATCGAGCAGTACAACAGCACCTTGAACGGAACCCACGGAGGCAGCATGACCAACCTGGCCGACATGAGCGAGGGCTTCAGCGACAGAGAGAACGGAGGATTCCCGGCTATGGTGAGAGCTCCACAGGTCAGGATCTCCAGTTGAGCTCTGCTGTCACCCGATCAATGTGGTCCGATGGGAAATTCTAAACAAAATGGCAGTTGAATTTAATAAATGGACTGTACTTGTATAGATCTTTTCTAGTCTACTCAAAGCTCTTTAACACTACATGTCATCATTCACCCATTCATACACAGGACAGGGGCTACCATGCAAGCTGCCATCTGCCCATCAGAACTATCTAACATCCATACAACATTCACACACCGCAATTTGGGGTTAAGTGTCTTGCCCAAGGACACATCGACTTGGGCTAGCGCAGCTAGGGATTGAACCGCCGACTCTGCTCTAGTTATGGTGTCATGATTCCTGCATCGTTGCCCTGTGAAAAAGGAATCTCACAAGTCGCTTTTAATAACAATACAATCTTTTATTTCCTAATCCTTTTGAATTTGAAATGCGTTTTGGATCATGACTCAAGAAAATGTGTACTAATTATGACAATTTCACACAAAGGTCTAATAGGATAACAATGACGAAGTGATGACATTTTGGGCAGACGTGGATGTAAACTGCAACCTGATTGGTTGGTGAGAGATACAACTGCTACAGTCTGTCAAACTATTTATTTCAGCCAACAGTGTTGGTTTACTTATGATGCTAATAAGGTCAAATGTCGTTTTCCAGACTTATTGAGGGTTCCACTCCTCCTCATCCTCCTCGCCCAGGCCTATTATCATCTAGACCAGTGATTTTCAACCACTGTGACTGTGCAGTCACAGTGGTTGAAAATCCGTTTGCCGTGAGAGATCGTCAGGTGTGCCGTGGGAAAATGTCCAATGTCACTTAATCGGTCCCAAAAAATATTATTTAGTTGCCGCAAATAATTTGCATTGTTGAGCGTCTGAGCCTGCAATAGGGGCTGGCCGAGTAATTACATACTCTTCCATGCCAGTGGGTGGCAGTAGGTAGCGCAATAATTACCTTGTTAATTTAAGATAGTAGAATTAGGTTGTGGTGAAGAACGGCGACGGAGAAATATTTCAAAAAGAAAAATAATAAGACTCTGAATTTTTTTCTCTCTCCCCAACTTGCCTTGGCGTTCCATGGAGGCCGCACTGATCCAATCCCACAATACGTTCACTTAAACTCGTGATAATACAATGACCTCGGCTCGGTCCCGCTCGCACCTGGCAGACCACTCTCGTGATCAATGGTGGCCTAAAAAACACTGGTGCAGGTTTTTTTTTTTATGAACCATAACAAGGTAGAGTCAGGATGGCACGTGAGGAAATGTATTAAAACACACGCTTACACTCTGAGGAATGTTGCAGTCCAGACTTGGGCTTCCTCCCCACAAGAAAAATAAAATTGCCTCTGTTTTTAAAGTGAAATTCAATCGCGTGTGTGTGTGTGTGTGTGTGTGTGTGTGTGTGCGCTCATGTGGTGTAATTAGAGCTCTCGCTAGACATTCTTATAAAAGAGCTCTTGAGGTTAATTCCAGCACGTCTTGCTGTAAGTGGAAAATTATTAAAGGATAATTGTGGTTTGTTTCAACTTGGGTCAACTTGTAGTTTTTTTTTCTTCTACCAGTTAGGATAACATGGTATTCGCCAAATGAACTGCTGCTGTTCTGGGAACAGAAGGACATCAGCACGCTAAAGCCGTAGAGGTTGATGTTTCAGTCAGATTAGACTAGAATACTGAGGTGCATGCACCCAAATGTTTACTGTTGAGATACTGTCAAAGAAAGAAGACAGTGATTTGACAGTTTACTTCAATTCAATACACAGACCACAGCAACCCCTGTTTTATGTTGTGTTATTATGCATGTCATAATAATTTGACTGCTTAATTTTTCTGTAAGAATCTGTTCTCCAGTTGTCTAACACAACACTTCTGCAAATAATCTTACCTGACCGTTATGCATGGCTAGGTTATGGACCAGGCAAGTAGGGCCAGTGTTCCGTGGCAAATAGTCACTAAATGGATTCTACTCTGTTTGATAAAGCACATGTCTTTGAGGCAGAATGCCTTAAAACAGGCCCAGAAGTCTTGGAGATTCTGGCTCTGTGTGTGAATGTAATGTGGTCACTTCTGGCTGATGTTTTGTGTATGTGTGTGTGTTCTATAAGACTGAGTCAAATATGTTCTCCTTACCACAGGAGGATCCATTCAAAGTGAAGCCATCTGTGTTCAACAGCCAGCCTCAGGAGCTCCACACTGACCCCTTCCACTCCGAAGACCCCTTCAAAACAGACCCCTTCAAAGGTGACCTCCCCCTTCAGAATAATGTTCTCTTCTCTTCCTTGATTCTCCATCCTTCATTTATTAATGTCTTTCTTTCAACTCCAGGCAGCTTATGTTGTTTTTAGCTTGAGTTGCTCTCTAATGGTCTTCTATGTCTTCCTCTTTGTTTTCCTCCTGCTCCTCCGTCTCTGCTGCATTCCTCTTCCTGTAGGTGACCCTTTCCAAAATGACCCTTTTGCAAAGCAGCCAGCGACATCTACAGGTATTTGCTCGGGGGCTAAGGTTTATTACTTTCGGATGCCATCAATCTAGCATTTAAAAATCACTTCATTTTAATGGCAGTCAGCCTGTTGACTCGCTTGAACAAAGCAAAGTTAGTAAGTGGCCCTTGAGTTGAGATTATATTGTTTCACATAAACAGATTAGTAACGATGTTGACTGCTGCTGCAAACAGGGTTCAGTGCATAATATGTTTTAATATTAGTATTCCAGAAATCAAAACTTGGTTTCTGGATTTATACATAAAGTATTATTTCTCTGCTCTATCAATCCACCTTTTTTATACATGATTGTGCATATAACAAAGATTGCACCATGCTTTGTTATATGCTGTGGGATATTCTCCCCTGCCCTTTGAAAATACATGTACTCATCAGGAGTTTTCTAATTCCCATTTGTGACTGTGAAGGGCATAAGATGTCATGAAAGTCATGAACAAAATACAATGTATGTTATATTTTCTGATATGATGATGCTTTTTTATGTGTTAAATTAGTTCTTTAATCTCAGAAAACATTCATATTTTGGTGGTCTACTGTAAAAAACTAAGCTCAAATGGTACAGTTCTTTGACAAGTTGTGTCTTAACTCTCAAATAACGCTCCCAAAGACAACAAGAGTGGCCCTTGCTTGTGGTGGCTGCCGTGTCTTTAGCCAACGTCATTCTACATTTGTGAAACGGCAGTGTGTGCAACCGTGACTTCAGTCACACTTCCCCCTTCAGCGATATTGTGGAGTTTCACTTCTCAGCTCGGTAGATGGAGATCAGTGATAGAAATCACCCTTTTTCCCACAGCAGTGAAACTACTCCACAGTATAAAGCTTGTTTAGGCCCCCCCTCCCGCAGCCCAAACACACCAACCACATTCAAATTAATTGGAGGACTGGCATTTTCTTTGCAACACCCGATTTGGTGTGAATGCAGCGTATCAAAATGCAGCGTATCAAAATCATCTATTAGATTCCATAGAAGAGCTCTAACTGAATGCCCTTATTTTGTTATGGCTGCAATACTGCGAAACAAAGGCGATGAAATATTTAAATACTATATGTTAAAGGGGGGTGAGCGGACATCTGATTAATGGAACCGCTTAAGCTGTTTTAGTTAATTTTTAGTCAACACATTCCACAAGTTCTTTTATCACCTAGACTTTCCTGAGAATTTCCTCCTGATAGTCAACTGTAATACATCTTAACATGTAATACAACTGTCTACAATCTTTTACGTGACACATTTTTTTCCTAAATGTTTTTGTCTGGTCACTCAAGGTATAAAAAGAAGAAAAAAATAGTACTTTTATGTCAAACAAGTGCATTCTGAAGCACATCCATAACATCAGCAGATAAAAAAAGTTTTACATGTCGTGATACAATAATTGTATTTATTTTACTCTCCGGGGAAAAATCTTTTGCAACGTTTGTGGGCAGAACGGGAGATTGTGTGCCGTCACTGGAATGCAATCGTTAGTTATTCAAGTCATTAAGTGCTGCTTACGAGTTTTTAATTGGTGACTTCTTATTGGCCCATTCAATCAAATCTCCCACAATCCATAGGTGGATGTAAACTCCAGACTTTACAAAACAACAGTGGCGGGCCGTGGATTTTCTACCTGCACATTCAGTGGATCAGCTGTTTAACAGCTCGGTGGTGAAATCTGATTGGATAAGAAATCTGCTTAACCAGCTGCGAAGCTGCCCGCGCGCAGCCAGAAGCTGAGGAACAGACAAGACAGGAGCTTGTGCAATGAGAAAATAAGCTAATAGGGAAAAATTATTATAATACATGTAGTGTATTAGTGAAAACAATTAAATTATAAAATAGCTATAACTTTGTGATTCTGTTTAGGCCAGCAGAGAAGGCTTAGCAGGCCCTGACGGCCCGCCACTGCAAAACAATGCCCCTACATATGATCAGCTTGGTGCCGAGTCAAAGTGTATTGTTTTTTACCTTACGCCACAAACAGCTGATTCTCATTGGTTGCACATTAAAATTGCGTTGACAAAGTTGAAACCAATGTGGAGCTACTGCAGTCAGTATTTCTCACGCTGTCACAAAGCAAGGCCTGATCCTGTTCTCTGGTTACTAAAAGAGTTCAAGAAAACGCCACAGTGAGAGTCTCAGATAGCTGAAGTTGTCCGTCATTTTCCGCTGCAGATCCTTTCGGAGGAGACCCGTTCAAAGAGACCGATCCGTTCAAGGCTTCGTCGGAAGATTTCTTCAAGAAGACCACGAAGATGGATCCCTTCTCCACACCAGGCCCCTTCAGTAAAAGCGCCACGTTACCTTCCAAGGTACCTGTTCAAGATTGAAGACCAGAACATGGCATTATATATGAAATTCCTTCAGATTTTAAGATGACTGCTCATTGTTTGCTTATTTGAAAGCACTAAGACAACCGCTGAGTTCAGGTCTTGAGAGTTTTGGTATCGCCTGTTCAGCAGTTCACTCAAAACAGTGTAAAATCGAAATGTGGGTACCATTAATTTATTCAATCTTCTTCTGCTTCTGCTTCCAGCAGCAAGCCAGTCACTTCACAAGCAATGACCCATTCTCTTCAAGCAACCCAAAACCCAAAGGACCAGGTATGGTAGTTTTCTGTATTCCCTCATATCTACAGTGGATATCATGGGTTTTCTTTGAAATTCAAAAGAATGAATGGAATCTGTCAGTCTTTGGGCTCTCCAACATCCAACATTGCTCATTGATTTATAGCATTTTCCAGAATGTCTTAATGAAAGCATAGATATTAAAGCGATAGTGACCTTGGTAAACCTTAGTACAATAGTTTAGAGAACTAGACACTTTTCCCACTCCTATTTTGGGGTTAGATTGGAGTCAGTTCTGTGACATCCTTCAGTCTGTCTCAGAGGGGTTTAGTCTGTTTTGTAGTGGCATAACCCTTGAACGAATTAATATCTGACGTCAGCTCCTCAGTCAGCTGTTTGTTCACCTTGGCAGGCGAAAAGCTCTTTAATTTCCTCCAAGATATCAATGTAGTTTGTGCAAACACGTACACGTTGTGGGTCGGCCTGAATGCCTCAGTGATTGGAGGTAACTGGAGCCTGTCACCACGGCGGGGCCACTGTTTTTGCTCAGCCTGAGGTTACCATGTTGGTTTGCCTATTAAAACGATGTCTGGAGAGGGAAGGTGTCCCGTTTGCTTACTCACCTCCCGATTCAAATACAGCTACACAGCACCCACACTAGCTGTGGTGCCGTCTGGCATTTATGACACAATCATTTAAATATTTCGTACTTAAGCAGGTTTAATGTTAACTATATTTACCATCTTAGTTTAATGTGTTATCATGCCAACATTTGCTTAAATTAAAATGTGTCCTTTTACATCTGTAATTATGACAGTCCGCCTAGTCCTTTGTCTTTTATCAATAAATGTTTAAAAAAATGTCTTTTGGCGAAATTATTTTGCTCCTTTTTTCAGGAGAAATGTAACTTTCAAAATCTGGCAAATATTTGTCATTATTATTTGTCATTATTATGTTGTAAATGCTTAAAACAGTGTTAAAACAGTTATTAACAGTTTAATAACAAAAAGATTAAAAAAAAACATATTTTAATTGTCATCAGGTTTCTCTTCATAAACAATTGTAAATGGACATGAAGAAAACTTTTGAGATTACAAAAATGAAATTTAACCTATTTTACATGTTCTCAAACAGTTGTGTTTGCATAGAGCTGTCAGTGTCCATGTTACAGGCTGTTATGTGTCCATGTCCAGGCGTTCTAGTGATAGTTTTAGCTCCCTGAAGCAGTTCCTGTCCAGCTGAAGACAGAACCCAGTCTTTCACTCCTCACACATCCAGGGAGCGCTTTTATGGAAAAGAGTACCATGTTTCCACCCCAGGCTGGCCTTCTGTCTGAAAAGTGGCCTCTAGTGGGGTATTTAGGTGGGCCAGCTAGTGGCAACACTTTCAGAAACAATGCTAATCCTATTATTTACAACACCAACATATTATTTACAAAGAAAAACACCACTAAAACATTTTCCACTACTGCTTTCCTGCTCTGCTCACTTCCACCCCTCCCCCACAGGCAAGCTCACCACAGATTTTCGAAGAGTTACGGTAATTTGAATTTTCCATGTTACTTTCTGTCGCCGACAACAGGATCCGTATTAGAAGAGTTAATATCGCTTATTCCTAAAGTGCACCAGATTTCCTGGCAATCCATCTAATCTCGAGACAATTGTTCATAGACACAAATCTCAACCTAAGCACCAAGTAAGTAGGTTTCATTGAAAGTGAACCATTTCATATTAATATTTTTTTAATAGCACAAGAAGAATTGACTTCGCGACCCGCTCCTTCATTTGGGTGCAACTCTCGCTTGCTTCAAAGTCCTGGGAACATTAACCTGGCTGAATTTAAAAACCAAAAGATGTTAGTTAGCTTTAGTGTCTAACATGCCGGAGTAGAAGAAAAGTGGTCTCAACAATACTGGTAATTGTGGTCACTACGTGTAAATGTGCTTGTTTTTTTTTTGTGATCAAATTTGTATTGATTTTCTAGATATGCATATAAAGAAAAGATGTGTACAATACATGTACATAAAGATGCACATAATCATACAAAAAAGACATAGGGGTATACATGCATATACACACACATATACGCACATACACACCCTCATATATATATATATATATATATATATATATATATATATATATATATATATATATATATATATATATATATATATATATATATACATATGTGTGTATATATATATATATGTGTGTGTGTGTGTGTGTGTATATATATATATATATATATTAGTGCTGTCATATTAGCGCGTTATTAACGGCGTTAACGCAAACCAATTTTATCGCCGTCAATTTTATTAACGGCGTTAACGCATTTTAAGTTTTCAATTTTTTTTCTCGCGAGCACCACGCCGAATGTAGGTCAACCGGAAGCAAAACAATAGGCACGCCGTTTGGGCTTGGAAGCTAGGCTAACGTAGGGTGACCAGACGTCCTCTTTTTCAGGGATTCCAAATGCAGGGATTCCAAAAACGTCCGGGATTTTGCCTCGGCGGGGCGCCCCCCTGAAGAAACCCTCCGCCCCCCTGTAATTTTCTCGACAGCGCCAGATCACAAGTCGTCATTTAAGTTTCTCTTTCCTATAGAACAGGTCTACACCTTGTTCTGTTATTAAACAAACTAAACGGCCGTATTTTATTGATCTTATCCACACACAGCTTGTCATTTCGGTCTCTACATGGTCGCGTTAACACTTCTTTGCTCTGCGTGGCGCACAGCGGAGTTCCGCCCTGAAGCGCACAGACACGTGCGCGCGCACAGACAGGTGAGCGCTGAGCACACACCAGCGGACAGAGAGCGTCAAAAAATATGTCGCGTGAAAAGCAGACCTATATATGCGTTTTAAACGCTCCCAGGGTGAAGATGGCAACAGCAGCTCTCATGTGAGGAACACCGGAGTAGCTCTCCTGAACCTGGAGCAGCTCTCCTGCTCCAGGTGAAACGAGACAAAGTGCTCGTGTCTTCTACCAACAATGAGCTGCTGGCTTCACATATTACAAAAGTACAAAGTACACGGACATAAAACTAAGTCATTAATAAATACATGGAGAAAAGCCTGTACTTTCGGGTAAATGTTTACGTTATGCCGTTAACAGGTTGCGCATGCGCATAGCGACTCGCCGATTTTTGGCTCTTTGCCAGAAGTCTCCGTGACGTCCTTTCTGCTGCTGCGTCTCTCAAAACAGAAAACAGATCTCAGATCAACGTTGAGATTGAATTGTATCAAATCTACAACCCCGTTTATAAAAGATGTGTAGAGGCTCACTGCTCCACTAATACTGATGCAACCTGATGCTCACATATCTGCACTCATTCTGTTTTGTTTGGCAAAAAAAAAAATAGCTTATTGTTTTCCACAATGAGCTATTTAGTAGTAACTAAATATTAGTTATTTTTTGCACAGATATAACTTTATTTTCATTGTTCTAAGTGATTGCAATTTAAAAATAAAAAAATGTCCGATGGAGCAATCTGATTTACTTGAAAGTGATTGCAATTTTCTTTATTCTGTTATTTCTAAAAGCACAGATGGAGTCACAAAATGAAGTTATTTACAGAAAAAGTTTGAGAACCACTACTTTAAGTGTTTGTGTTGGTGTCGTCGCCGCCCCCGCCGCCGTGCCCCCCCCCCCCCCTGAAGCTGTAAACCTAGGGGAAACACTGCAAGTCGTCATTTAAGTTTCTCTTTCCTATAGAACAGGTCTACACCTCGTTCTGTTATTAAACTAAACGGCCGTATTTTATTGATCTTATCTACACTGTGGGCAGCTTGTCACGTCGGTCTCTAAATGATCGCGTTAACACTTCTCCTTTGCTCTGCGTCGCGCACAGCAGAGTTCCGCCTGATGCGCACACACACGTGCGCGCTGGTCGCACACACAGCAGCGGACAGAGAGCGTCGACAAATATGTCGCGTGAAAAGCAGACCGCTATATATGCGTTTTAAACACTCCCAGGGTGAAGATGGCAACAGCAGCCCTCATGAGACAGCTCAACGTTGAACATGAATTGTATCAAATCTACAACCCCGTTTTAAAAAGATGTGTAGAGGCTCACTGCTCCACTAATACTGATGCAACCTGATGCTCACATATCTGCACTCATTCTGTTTTGTTTGGCAAAAAAAAAAAAATAGCTTATTGTTTTCCACAATGTAAATTTCAGGTAAACCCTTGTTTACCTGAAATGTGCACTTTATAATTTTATTTTGTAAACCCTTGTTTACCTGAAATGTGCAGTAATTTTAATTTGTACCGCCCTGTTTGGCAGTTGTTTTTCAATAAAATAAAGCAAGCCAATCCACTTTTTCATGTTGATAAGAGCATTAAAATGCAAAAAAAAAATTGCGATTAATTGCGATTAATCGCGAGTTAGCTATGACATAAATGCGATTAATCGCGATTAAATATTTTAATCGTTTGACAGCACTAAAATATATATATATATATATATATATATATATATATATATATATATGCATGCATGCATCTACAAATATTGTACAAGGGAATGTATTATACATTTACATACATTGTTGAATTTTGCTTAACACACTGAACACTGGAGGTCATTTTCAGTCGATTTTCTCGATTTGACATAATTTTCTTAGATTCACCTTTTAAGGTACTTGCATATAAGATATATACCCATGTTTTACATCATAAATTGCAGAACAATCTCAGCTATCTATATAATGACCATTGTCAAAAGGCAAAAGTGTAAAGAGAAAAACTTTATAATATGACACTAAAGCTGAAAAATGGAATCTCGATTTTTGGAAATTATTCATATCGCTTGAAAAAACCTAACTTTACTCAGGTGGTAACTCTGTTTAGGTGATGGAAATTGGTTTACCAAAGGTTTTAGGTTCACAAAAGCAGTGAAATATATGAATAAAATGGTAGATACATGTAAATAAATGTCTAAAACTAAATTTTTTATTATCATTTTTTGAGTAGAAATATGGTCTTTCACGCCTTTCACCAAAATGATAAAAATGGGACTGAGAAATTACTTCATAGTGCAGATAAAGCTTCATGGAGTGTGTGCAAATGAAAAATTACCATCACAACACTTTTTTTCTTGAAAAAATATGTATTATATATTTTTTTTAAATTACAGAATATATATTGAGAAATATAAAACAGAACAAAAACTAGTCAGACTATTTACAATATACAAGTATGGCTTGCTTTGCTTCAATGGCATATCCTCATGCCATGGCATGCCATTCCCGGAAACAGTTTCTGTTCAGCTGCAGGCAGAGGGGAACGTTACACGTGTCTTTTCGCACTTTCTTTATGCTGCAAAGCTCGCAAACCCTGCGACCCGCCGTTGACTTTGTTTTGGGGCAGGCTGCAACAGCAGCAGAGACGGGCACAGGACCATGACCTGCAGGTGCCGGTGTGGACCTGGTGTCCGGGCTGGCTGGAATTTGATGACGGGGGGAGCAGTGTCCGGGTCTTCATCCGTCCTCCAGGACAGCGTAGGTGCAGGTGGTGCACACGCTGCCGTCTTTCTCGACCTGGCCTGTGGTGAAAGTAGTCGCCGGGCAGCACGCGCCCTGTTTGCCGGCGATGGTGTCTTTAGTCTTCGTGCAACGCGCTGCCTCTTTGCTGGCCAGGCTGGTCGGGGCGGCTGGTGCTCTATTTTTATGGTAAAATAAATGAAGACTAGTCAGTTGAAAGAAAGATGACGTAACGATTGATCAGAGGGCTCCGCATGCCATGTGTAAATATTATTCAGATCATGACTGTGGTAGTAACGTGAGCAGAGTATTGTACAAAGCAGACTGTGTATAAATATTACTCAGATCATAACTGTGGTAGTAACGTGAACAGAGTATTGTACAAAGCAGACTGTGTATAAATATTACTCAGATCATAACTGTGGTAGTAACGTGAGCAGAGTGTTGTACAAAGCAGACTGTGTGTAAATATTACTCAGATCATGACTGTATAACGTGAACAGCAGTGTGCACCGCGTGGCTGGCTCTCGTGCACAGTGTACACATTACTAGTTTGCACCATGCAGTCTTACAGACACGTAACAAAGTTTAGTAACTACACTTACCCATGTTCCTCAGAAGAACTAAAGCCTTCGAGCTCTGACGACGCGTCGTCCTCCTCCTCGCTGCTCTCCAGAATCATGCGTTTTGCTTCCTCCGTGTTGAATCTCTTTATCGTCATGATGTCGCTTTTCTTTGACTGAAAACTGTAGCGTGTGTACATGCTCAAGTGGGTAGTCCTTTGAGATTTTCCTGAGTGTACATTGGTTGTTTAGTTCACAAAATGGCGACGGACATATGACTCAACAAATCACAGAGAAGGATTTTCGTTTTTTTTTTACCAGCGTCAGATGACACACTGCTGCCCTTTCGCTTGCCTGATGATGATAAAATTATGCTGGGCTCTGCCTGGGCAGGCACCTGGAAGCAGGAAGTCTTCTCTTTCCGCCAGACGTAAAATTATATTTTTTCGATGTATTATCGGGGTGCTGTGAATATTTTAGAAACGTTTCAATTGTCACCACGCGAAACCGCGGGCCCAGTGGACAGAGGGTTAAAGCCGTAGACCAGGATAAAATAGTTTTTTCTTTAGCACTGGCTATTGAGAGTTCCATGTTCACCACATCAAGATAACTAGCTAACCACTGGGGTTTCGTAAGGGTGGACTTATTGCTAGTATTTCGTAAAGGTGGACTTATTGCTAGTATTTCTTTTGCGGCTGTCAGGCCGGTTAGTAAGATGCGTTTTTGACGCTGTGATAATTCCAGTGCAGCAAAGTCATTTAGAAGCAGCACAGCAGGAGTGCATGGAACTACATAGTTCAAGATCGTTGTCAAAAAGAAACATACCATTTTCCAAAAAAGATTTACATATTTACAAAACCAAAACATGTGCATGAAAGAGCCCACAAGTCCTCCTGTATACAGGGTACATATTGATGATGTTATTATTTTCATAAAAAGCTTTTCCTTGGTGTATAATAGGTTCGGTGTAAAAAATGTACGTGAATCTGCTGATGGTTGGGTTTTTTCGAGGTTCCAGTTATACCTTTCCAAATATAATCCCAGTCCAGCTGCACATTCTCAGTCATGTGTTCGAGGTCTTTGGCCCCGACCTGTTGAATATGTCAGAGTTTGTAAGAAGATATAGAAAAGAGTGAGTACAGTTTGGATGGATACTAATCCCTTGGTTTGGCCTTGTGTATGCAAAATAGAATGCAGGTGGTGTGATGCCAAAGGGTCATTTCATGGTACCCCATATGCTTTAAGTGAAGATCTTAGTTGTAGATATAGAAAAAAAGATGAGCCAGTTATGTCATAGGTAGTACGTATATCATGAAATTACCTCAAACCTTTCTCATTAAAGATATCTGCTAGTTTGTGTATCGTTTTGCTTGCCCATGTTGATAAAGAAAATGGGACACCACCAGTAAGTAATAGACAGTTATTAAAAATTGGGGTATCGCGATGCAATTTGAGATTTGTTTTGGTCTCTTTTTCAGCCATACGCCATGTTGATAGTGCGAACGATATAATTGGACCAAGTGAGAGTTTAGCTTGTTTAAGTGAATGTAAATTCATTGTTACTTGTTTCAGACCTGTTTGGCACACTGGACCCGTTCGGCAGCAGTTCGTTCAACAGCAACAGCAGCAGCAGCAACAGCTCCGCTGGATTTGCAGACTTCAGCCTCATGTCGAAGCCCCGAGACCCTTTTGAAGGCAGGGCCAGCTGGTTGCCAGACTACCAGAAGGTACCAGAGGCCAGCACTCATCCTGAAATGACTTTTTGGGGCAGATATGTCCTGTAAAATGCCGTATTGGCATAATTGGCACAAACTGTGATAAGTTGAAGTGTTTCCTGATGCCATCATTTCTTGAGTTATGTCACTTCCTGCCAGATTCTAATATATTGAAATTACAGCTGACTGCTAATCAACCACATGTTCTTCCTCTCACGCTTTCTTTAGTCGGTGTTTGTGGATGACCCTTTCAGCAGGAACAATGACACGCCAGCTCTACCACCGAAGAAAAGTGTTCCCCCAAGGCCCAAACCACCCAGTGGTGAGTGTCACATAGAGGCTTTATAATCTGTCTTAAATAACGAGGTGATCGGCTTTGAATGTCTTCTGTACTGTCTAGATCACAGGGGGTGCTCCAGGATTTGTCTGACGTTGTCAAAATTAGATTTGCACACGTATAACTAAAATCTTAACAACACACTTACTGGATGCATAACACAAAAGTCTGTACATCAACTACTTAAAAATATATATATTTTTTTTATAATAGGGGCCCTTTAAAAGCAAAATGACAATTGCAGTTTGTAAACGCAACATTCAAAGTTGGCCCCGGCTCGACGACACAAGAAGCCATGGCCACCGTGCTCGTCATTTTGCGTCACTATATTTGTGTAGTTTTTTTGTTCGTTTTTTTGATTTCCTGTGTCCGCCATTTTTGCAGCTTCCTTCTGTATGCTTGCTTACGATCTGTCACTTGGACGCTGCGTTTGTATAAACACCACCAACAGCAAAATAAAGATAAAATTCAGGCAGAGGGTAAAGCCTAAAGTACACAAAAATGTTCAGCTCTTTCAGGAGAGGGATACTATGACTTTTCCTGTTTCTAACTTTTAAACTTTTTAAATTAATACTAATACTGTGACTACTGCTGCTAATATTTATAGTATTACTGCTACTGCTACTAATACTTATACTACTAATAATACTTATACTACAACTGCGGGGCGACTGAGGCTCAGTGGTAAGCAGGGTCGTCCTTCATCCCCGGCTCCGCTAGTCCATGTCGACGTGTCCTTGGACAAGACTCACCTAGGTGTGTGTGTGTGTGTGTGTGTGTGTGTGTGTGTGTGTGTGTGTGTGTGATGTTCTAGTCCTGATGGGCAGGTGGCACCTTAGTCCCTCCCATCAGTGTGTGAATGATGTCATGTAGTGTTAACTGAACCCCAGAGACCACAAAAATGGGTGTGATACAGCAAAAGAAACGGCACATCCTGGCCTTACAAGTCAATATAAGTCTGTTTATGACATTAAACTTCCAATTCTGCCACTTTTAATATGAAACTACCAGGTGTTTCAGGACTGCAGTTCTTGGCTTTTGGGCTTTACTTTTGTTTTCAGGAAAGTCATTTTAAAATTTCCAATTTTTCTTAGTTATTCAGTTATCATTTTCAGCAGGAAATGCACTTTCTAGGTTTATAAGTCTATATCTATATATTGTCTTTAGAAAAATCCTATTTTTAATGGATACCTAGGAAATAAATGCTTCTTTTTTTTTAGCCATGAAAAATACAGTTGCCTTGAAACAAGTTTAATCACCCAATGCAAGGCGAGTGACTGTGGCGCAGTGGTTAGCATGCCTGTCTTTCAATCAGAGGATCGGTGGTTCGAGCCCCGCTAGTCCATGACGATGTCTCCTTGAGCAAGACTCTTAACTCACTGAACACTGGAGGTCATTTTCAGTCGATTTTCTCGATTTGACATAATTTTCTTAGATTCACCTTTTAAGGCACTTGCATATAAGATATATACCCATGTTTTACATCATAAATTGCAGAACAATCTCAGCTATCTATATAATGAGGCACCATTGTCATAAGGCAAAAGTGTAAAGAAAAAAACTTTATAATATGACCCTAAAGCTGAAAAATGGAATCTCGATTTTTGGAAATTCTTCATATCACTTGAAAAAACCTAACTTTACTCAGGTGGTGACTCTGTTTAGGTGATGGCAATTGCTTTACCAAAGGTTTTAGGTTCACAAAAGCAGTGAAATATATGAATAAAATGTTAGATACATGTAAATAAATGTCTAAAACTAAAGCTTTTATTATCGTTTTTTGAGTAGAAATATGGTCTTTCACAGCTTTCACCAAAATGATAAAAATGGGACTGAGAAATGACTTCATAGTGCAGATAAAGCTTCATGGAGTGTGTGCAAATGAAAAATGACCATCACAACAATTATTATTTTTTTAAATAAAAATATGTATTATAAAAAAAAAAAAAAATATGTACAGAATATATATTCAGAAATATAAAACAGAACAAAGACTAGACCATTTACAATATACAAGTATATATGCTTCAATGGCATATGCTCATGCCATGGCATGCCAGTCATGGAAACAGTTTCTGTTCAGCTGCAGGCAGAGGGGAACGTTACACGCCTCGCACTTCCACGCCGTGTCTTTGCTCACTTTCTTCATGCTGCAAAGCTCGCAAACCCTGCGACCCACCGTGGACTTAGTTGGAAGAACAGTTTGAAGAGTTCAATGGGTGTTGCTGTGGCACTGACATGTGGACCTGGTATCCGGGCTGGCTGGAACTTGATGACGGGGGGAGCAGTGTCCGGGTCTTCATCCGTCCTCCAGGACAGCGTAGGTGCAGGTGGTGCACGTGCTGCTGTCTTTCTTGATCTGGCCTGAGGTGAAAGCAGGCGCCGGGCAGCACGCGCCCTGTTTGCTGGAGATGGTGTTTTTAGTCGTCGGTCAACGCGCTGCCTCTTTGCTGGTCGTGGTAGTTGCCGTCCAACACGCTGCCTCTTTGCTGGCCAGGCTGGTCGGGGCGGCTGGTGCTCTTCTCTGTAAAATAAATCAATACTAGTCAGTTGAAAGAAAGATGACGTAACGATTGAGCAGAATGCTCCACATTGGATGTGTAAATATTATTCAGATCATGACTGTGGTAGTAATTTCAGCATAGTGCTCCGCATTGGTGGTATAAATATTAGTGGTAGTAACGTGAAGCAGAGTATTGTACAAAGCAGACTGTGTATAAACATTACTCAGATCATAACTGTGGTAGTAACGTGAAGCAGAGTGTTGTACAAAGCAGACTGTGTATAAACATTACTCAGATCATAACTGTATAACGTGAGCAGCAGTGTGCACCGCGTGGCTGGCTCTCGTGCTCTCCTGCACAGTGTACACATTACTAGTTTGTACACATTACTAGTTTGTACACATTACTAGTTTGCACCATGCAGCCTTACAGACACGTAACAAAGTTTAGTAACTACACTTACCCATCTTCCTCAGAAGAACTAAAGCCTTCGAGCTCTGACGACGACGCGTCGTCCTCCTCCTCGCTGGTCTCCAGAATCATGCGTTTTGCTTCCTCCGTGTTGAATCTCTTTGTCGTCGATTTTCTCTGATTGTAAAATGTAGCGTGTATACATGCTCAAGTGGGTTGTCCTTTTGAGATTTTCCTGAGTGTACATTGGTTGTTTAGTTCACGAAATGGCGACGGACATATGACTCAACAAATCACAGAGAAGGATTTTTTTTTTTTTTTTTTTTTTCAGCGTCAGATGACACACTGCTGCCCTTTCGCTTGCTTGATGATGTTAAAATTATGCTGGGCTCTGCCTGGGCAGGCACCCGGAAGCAGGAAGCCGTCTCTTTCCGCCAGACGTAAAATTATATTTTTGCGATGTATTATCGGGGTGCTGTGAATATTTTAGAAACTTAGAGAAACGTTTCGAGTGTCACCACGCGAAACCACGGGCTCAGTGGACAGAGGGTTAACCCTGAATTGCTCCCCGTTGCTGTGTCTACGGTGTATATATGAAAAAAGCGTCAGTTAAATGAAATATAATGTAAAGACTAAATAAAAAGTCAGCGAAATCCACCCGTCCGCCCCAATGCAATATCTCAGAGTTACCTGGAGTGTAACTATATATATATATATATATATATATATATATACACACACACACACACACACACACACACACACACACACACACACACACACGTCTCCCCACCCAGGTGAAGGGGAGACGAGATCTTAAAAAACATGGTAAAATCACCATGTAATTTGACGCTATACGGTCCAAAGTTTTGTGCGGCACTATGATTATTATTATTAAGCCCGCAGGAGTCCATGCAGTGTGCTTGCTGCACAAAGCTCTCTCATCGCCACACTGAATAATGAAACATAATAGGATAAAATGATGACGCAATGACATTTTGAAAAGACGTGGATTTAAACTTGGTGGTGGAGGGATGCAACCACAAGGCGGTATTTCCAGTTCTTTAAGATGCAAATGCAAAAAACTCCAGAGGCTTAAGCGGAAAGTCCAACCAAACTGGAGTGCTTTGGGGAAAATGTTGGATGTAATGCTTCCAATTGTGCGGATTCCTTTACGGATGGATGTCACGATCACAAAGGATCAAAACAGTATCTTTGGGGACAGCACAACACGGCCCCTTGGGACTTATAGTGCGAGCCACGATGTGACCCAGAATCGCCTTCTCTGTGTTTCCAACCATAAGCTGTGGCCACGCGTGCTGCTATTACACTACCCCACACGCTTTGCTGAGTCAGTGGTTGTGGAATTGAGCTAGAGGGAAATAAGTCTGTTACAGCGTGGATGCCAGTTCCACTCCAGCAGCTGTTAGTCAGGTTCATTGTCACTGTGCGACGGCTCAAATTCACGTGGATTCTTTTCTCAAAGGTTTTTCTATTTATTTTCATCATGATTGTTCACAAACTGCTGCTCTGATGTTTGTGTGTAGGCAAACGTGAAGGTGATGTTGTAAGAGCGATGATATGCGGTTTGCTTGGCCTATTTGCAGACACACCCAAACTTGCTTCCTCTTGTGTGTGTGTGTGTGTGTGTGTGTGTGTGTGTGTGTGTGTGTGTGTGTGTGTGTGTGTGTGTGTGTGTGTGTGTGTGTGTGTGTGTGTGTTCAAGGCTGAGTGGTTCATAGAAGGTTAGGCTGTGTGCAGCGGCCACTTTGTCTTCCTTGTCATTTATTCAATTATATTCTTTGTCTTTTAAGTAAACACGTGTGTACGATATGCATGCTCTATCACTTTCTCTGAAATAATGCATGTACAATCCTGTGATAGACGTTAAAATTGGATGCCACTGATGTCGTGGATTATTTTAAAACAGGGTGGAGCTCGTTTGTGGTTTCTCAAGTGTGTGCGCGCGTGCAGTTTACCGAAAGAGGAAAAAACTGATTGCCAGGCATGCAGTTTTGCTCAGCGCTGAGTATGAAATGAACTGCTCACCCCGATCGGCCGAGGTATTTGGGTAATAGAATTAAATGCGCATGTGTGTGTTGTATGACGGTTTGATTGGCCCTGTGGTTTTAACACCTATACAAGCAGAATGGTGTGCTCTTAATGTTCCCACGATCCTCTGCCAGGGCAAGCTTCAACTCCCCATAATTACTGCCATTACCATGACAACTGTTGTGTTTTATTTTTAAGACAAGACAGACCAAGACAGAATTATATAATACATTTTCTTGTTGTGTTCCTGGAAATACTCAACTGTTTAGTTTTCAGAGCATGACTCTTTTCAGTTGATATTATTTGTCACACATACACAAATAAAGGTGCTATCTAGAATCCCCTATGAGAGACAGACAGCCCTTTTAGGGTGTAAGGGTTTCCACTAAGACCCTCTCTGGAGGTTCTATCCAGAACCTTTCCACCATCTAAGGGTGCTATCCTTTTTTCTATGGGTTTCATCTTGTATCCACCCAGGGGGTTCCACTGAGAACCCTTTTATAATCCAATGGTTTCATCTTGAACTCCAAAGAGCCGGGGCTGATGCGGTGCAGGGCAACCCACAAAGATCATGGTTCACTATTACAGTTTCTGGGAGGGTTGTGGTCTGGATTGTGGGCGTTCTCTATTAACATCCATGCTTTCAACAATCCTTGGAGAACTGAAGTGCTCTTAAAATTAAAAGGGTTCTTTGAAACCCTTATTTCTAATCCCAACCTGAAGAATGAATAAATAAATTAACTCAAGACTTAAAATAGTTTTTTATTTTGTACATATTTTCCCCTCTTTACACAGAAAATTGTCAATTTGTTTTATATAGAACTGAAACAATTATTTGATTTATCAGCAACTAATTGGATAATTAATTAATTGTTTGTCTCTTGATTCTACTTTTCTTGTTTTTTTTTCTTGTAAACTGAATGTTTTGGGGTTGCTTTGAGGTTTGGGAAATTGTGATTGTCATTTAGCAATTTTTTCATTTTCAAAAAAACTAACTCTAGAGACCAAAGGATCTAGTTTTATATGCATAAATCCTGACATAGAATTGCAAATATATCATTGTAGACTAGTACCATGAATGTGAATGTGTGGTCGAAGAACATGAACAACAGAAGTCTATTTGTCTCGTTGGTAAACTGGTGAACCAACAGTTGGTAATGTGGGCAAAACCCAACCAAGTGTTTCACCAGGAAACTGTTGAGAATGCTCCGTGTGTTGTGGGATATCTCTTTTGATTTGCATCCTCTGGCTGCTGTTTTTCGCTGCATGTTATTTCCTACACCAGCCAAGTATGTCAGCATGTGACGTTTCGTTGGAACTCGATGTGAATTGCTTTGGTGTGGGAGTGAAACTCGTGTGACTTTCAGGTGACAGCGGCAGGGAAGAAGGGCGTGGGCGTGGGCGTGGGCGTGTGTGTGTGTGTGTGTGTGTGTGTGTGTGTGTGTGTGTGTGTGTGTGTGTGTGTGTGAGATCCACAACAGATCAAATCAGATCCTGCGTTATCAATTTAGTTCACAGAGGTGAGAATTACTCATGTAAGCTGCAGTGCCGAGTCATTATATCTCAGCTATCAGTGAACACATGCACTTTACTTGCTTTACTTCCTCCTCTTGAGATACGGCGAGACCTGAAGCCTTTGATATGACATGTTTTTGTTTTTCTCTCAGCACGTCTTCCTCACCACAAAGCCGATTATTTTTCTGCTATCCCAGAAGCACCTTCTCTGTGTGTCCTTATTCCCACCAATGATTTATTTTAAAAGAATGCTTTAGGAGGCTGTTCACATGTTGGTTGTGAAAACACCAGCCGTGCCGCTTTCTTCCTTTTTTTTTATTAAAGATGCTTGGGAGGTGATGATGATAAAGTTACGGAAAATGTCTTTAAGCATTTATTAAACAGATACTTGGAATAATGAAATTGAATATACAGAGCTCTTTCACCACAGATGGTTTGGAGGTTTGACCCAGAAAAATAGTTCAACAGAGTTTTATACACAATTATTTTGGAAATGTTTGCCCCTCCCCCTGCTCCTCCTTGCAATGTCCTCCTTCCTCCCCTCACACAGCAGGCCTTGGCTGCATGTTTGGAAGATGTTTGAATTCCCCTGAGAGGAAAGAGTGAGGGACAGAAAGACAAAATAGCCGACGTAACCTAAACAATAAGATAAATTCTGTTATTGTCCCATTTTGAAGGCGCTGATCTGACTAGGTCAAGATGAGCTGTCTCTGCTTTCAGAGTTCAGCAAAATAGTTACATTTAGAAGAACACTGATAAATTTCCACCACACTGCTTTTATATAAGATGTAAAAGACCAGTCAATTGCTGGTCTTTAACATACATCTTATGTATTTTTGTGAAGGTGTAAAGGTATGTTAAAAAAATAAAATGACATATTTTACATATATTCATAGCTTTATTGTAACATTTATTCTTACCAGTAGCGGCTCAAACCCATATAATTGACAGTTTTTTATTATTATAAAGTAATACAATTAATATTGAGTAGACTTAAGTTCAGCCTATTGGTTCGACCCTCCACAACTGTCCCAATTTCTCATGTGGCCCCCTTGGGGAAAAAACCCTGATTTAGAGTCAAATAAATCCCAAAGCAAGGTATGCTTTTGGGCAGGGCTACCTTGTGATTGACAGGTCCTTGCCACTACCGGAGACGTACAGCGGTTAAATAAGTATTGAACGCGTCCCCATTTTTCTCAGTAAATATATTTTTAAAGGTGCTATTGATATGAAATGTTCACCAGATGTTGGTAACAACCCAAGTAATCCATACATGCAAAGAAAACCAAACAAATAAGTTTGGAAATTAAGTTACGTTCAATAAAATGGAATGACACACGGAAACAGTATTGAGCACGCTTACTGAAATTTATTTAATACTAGACGGCTTCAAGACGCTTCCTGTTTGGAGAAACGTGTCTCATGCATTTTGGCCCATTCTTCCCCACAAACGGGCTTCAAATCGTTAAGCTTCCGTGGGCCTCTTGTATGAACTCTGATCTTTAGCTCTTTCCATATTTTTTCCATTGGATTCAACCGTATTGTTGCAAACATACTGATGATATTGGTTACAGAAGGATTTCTAAACTTCTGAATGTTCCAGTGAACATTGTTGGGGCCATATTCCGGAAGTGGAAAGGGCCTCATTTAACCATAAACTGGGAACAACTAGGTGCTCCTCACAACATTTCTGACAGAGGAGTGAAAATAATTATCAGAAGAGTTGTCCAAGCGCAAAGGACCACTTGTGGAGAGCTTCAGAAAGACCTGGAATTGGCATGTCCAATTGTTTCAAAGAAAACAATAAGTAATGCACTCAACCGCTGTGGCCTGTATGCACGGCCACCACCAAGACTCCATTGCTGAAGAAAAAGCATATTAAAGCTCGTTAAAAGTTTGCTGCACAACATTGAGACAAGCCTGTGGAATACTGGGAGAATATAGTCTGGTCGCAGAGCTCGAGGCTTCAAAACCTATGTCTACGTCCACTTCTTATATACAGTCTTTTGATTCCCTCACGGTAGCTTTACTGCTCCATTTGTCTGTTGTCGCACTGGCCGACCTTTCAACTGGATGTTGTGACGTCGTTGGACAGAAAAGGGGAAGAGAGTAAAATAGTCCGTTGGACGGATCATAAAGCCCTGCACTAAAATAATTAACATCTCCATTAGCATTTCCGATTTTAGTGTTGTTTTTGATTGGTTTGTCAGATTAGTGCTCTTAACGAGTTGCTGTTTTATTCAGCAAGCATCTGTCGGTATGATTGGGGAAGAAAAAAAAAGATGAAAACTCTCTTCCCCTGGGACGATGCTTACCTCTTGTCTTTTATGTCTTCAGGTAAGAGCACACCAGTGAGTACGTCTGGCACAGTGGACCCTTCCAAACCATGCGACCCCTTCCAGCCGTTCGGTGGCGACGCCATTGACCCGTTTCAGAGTAAAAAAGGCCTGGGAGACCCGTTCAGTGGGAAAGACCCCTTCGCCCCGTCCTCTGCATCAAGTAAAGACCCTAAAGAGTCCGCCTCAGGTTTTGCAGACTTCAGTTCTGTAAGTTGAGATGGGTGATACTGTTAAAACTGTCTGCGCAGAGCAGCGTGGCCTCGTCTAGACACCGACACTAGCACAATCACTAGTGAACTGAGCATGCCACAAGTTCACTTTTTAAGGGCTGAAAGTGCTCATGGAGTAGTATGAATGCATCTCAGTCGAGACTGTATGTCTTTAAACAAGTTTATGGGGTTTGAATCTAATTACAGATTTGACAACAGTGACCTAATTTCCCTACTTGGTATCTGAATCAGTTAAGAAAGACATGTTTTGTTGTTTGCATATTGAGAGATGGGAGAAGGAGAATTCTTATTAACGAATGCAGAGGACCACAATCAGATGTCCAGATTAAGGCTGCAACTCTCAATTGTTTCAATTGTCAATTCAAATTTATGATGAATTACTTATTTTCTGAGACAACCAGAAAATAATCTTTTCTTTTTTTACTTTAATGCCCACAAATATATACAGTATACAGTATATTAGACAGTTAACACTGTGATCTTGATTTCAGCCCTGTGTCCAAGGCAGTACGCTGCGTTCAATCCCATTTACGTAACACAGCACCAGAAATTAATATTTCATCTGTCGTGGTAAAGTTGAGAAAAGTACAATATAATACAATAAGCTCACACAGCTCAGTTCACTGAGCTACAAAATTTGTGTAACAATGGAAGTACTTAATAGGGCAGGACAACACAAAAGGCAACCTCTGCTTTAGCTTCTCTCACCGGTATCTGTTCTCCATGCTAACAAGCTCCCCTGTTTGTGAACAACCCACACACATTTCACACTGTTAATACCCCATCACAGCTCTGAAACAGGGAGTTCTCTCAAAAATGTGTCACATACTCACACAATCGTGTATGTAGAGTATTAAAGTGTGTGTGTGTGTGTGTGTGTGTGTGGGGGGGGGATTTATTGGCTAACAACAGCCTGATGCTGTGACTGCGTCTGCGGGAAGAATATCATACATTTGTCAGGGTTTCCTCAGACTTATATCAATAGTGGTCACAGTCTGGACCAGTAGAGATGGGACAGAATAAGGGTTCTGTCGGACTGGTGCTACTCAGTTCAACTATTAGTCTGATTTAATTTACATGAGACACAGCAGTATCACCGCTCAACTCCCAGCTCTTGAGTCTGTCTGCCCTGCAGAGTGAGTGAGTGAGTGAGTGAGTGAGTGAGTGAGTGAGTGAGTGTGTGTGAGATACGATGCTTTAACTCTGTTCTTGTTCTGCATGTCTTAAGTCACTGTGGTTTGCGCTTTCTCTCACCACACTCTTAGAAATAAAGGGGCGGACTAGAACCCTGATAGGGTATTTGACTTGTTCTCACAGGAGAACCCTTTTTGGGTAAATATATATAATAATAATTTTTCATATCGTCGCACCTAGAAACCAACATAAAGGGTTGTATCTAGAACCATCTTTGAAAGGTTTCATCTGGAACCCCTAAAAAACTGTTCTCCAGAGAACCCTTCTATGGTGTAGTGGGTTCCACCCAGAACCCACACAAGGGGTTCTACCGAGGAACCCTTCTGTATCCCATAGATCTTTCTCCACCCTCTTTTAACAATCCTTAAATAACTTTTTCTTCCACAATGGGTCCTTTATGAAAAGGATTCTTAATGGAACCCATAGTCGTATAAAGAACACTTGGACACTCTTTATTCTAAAAGGGGGTCTTTGTAAGACTTAGGGTTCCATTAAGAACCCTTTTCATCCAAAGACCTCTTCAGAAGCAAATGGTTCTGGGTAGAACTTCAGCCCTTCAGGAACAACCCTTTTGCAACCCTTATTTTGAAGAGTACACTCTCAAGCTTCCTATATAAATATAAAGTGACCGCTTTACTGTCTATAAATGAAATAATTTTACATAAAAACGAATAAGCATGTAATTTAAAACATGTCAGCCATTCAAAGACGTTCTTTGAACCATGAAGCATTTTAAACATTCTGCATTACCAGTTTAAGTTTCTTGCAGCTTTAACCATTATTTTGTAATAATACATCAGCTGAAAAATCTAAGTCTACTCACACAAAACCATCTCATTCCAGCCGTTCACTCAAACAGACATTTTATTATTTTAAGCTCATGGCCTTTAAACCATCTGAATACACTGAGATGTGGTAAATTGCTTTCCGGTGGAATTGATGGGGGACAAAATCCAAAACAGACTTGACATAATGTGAACTGGTTCTTGCTGAAATTATGTGACATTGTAACATTTAGATCTAGGCTTCATTAGCAGTTTTCCCAGCAGCCCAACAACAATCTGACTACAGTTACATACATTGAAATAGCTTTGATGAAATAATAATTCCATCTGCTATGAGCACCACCTTGTCCTCATGGCGTAAAGTAGGAGACCGAGGCTTGTCCTTGAATGGCCAGATTTCTTCGGCTTCTTCATTCTGCAGTTTGATGACATCTTTTTATTTTTACTCTGCATGTCATTTCTCCTGTTTCTGTTTAGCTGCTCCTTCCTTTCGCTCCTGGTGTTGTTTGTCACCATGTGAAGGGATTCCCTGAACAGTCTGTTTCACCTCAGTCCATTTGTCCCACCTGTGACACTTATCGGCAACAAGTGTCTACTTCGCCTTCAGTAGCGCATTAGCATCGTAAGTCATATCAGTCAACGCTAACTAGCCTGCAGTTTGAAGCTAGCAGAATCACTTGCTAACAATATAAAAAGAGTAGCTGAAGACAGTGGACTGAGCAGAACCGGTGCAGGTGTCCCCTTCATAGTGTCTGTGTGCTGTGGTGTGATGTCCTGTACAGACGCCTAGTTCAGGGACGCCTGGTTTATAATACCTCTGTTCTGTAATCCACCTCTCTGACAGGACCGGACAAAGTCAAGGTAAGAGATTGAACAAGCAGTGAACTTCACATAAAACAAGCTGATGCTAATGAGAGACCGTTAAGGCGGAAAGTTTTAGATGGGTAGGTTGAAGCATTTGTTCGATAGATGTTCCATCATGTGTGGCTGAAACAGGAAATTAAGCTCAAAGCTTTAAAGAAGTGACACATAAAGATATGTTGGCAATATATTTATAATCTCAATCTGTATGAACATGGGAAATCCCATGTCGTCCTCACTGTTGTGAGGTTACGTAAATGCTCTGGAAATCTTAAATATGGGTCTCATGAATAAGCCATGTCACAACCATCAGTCTGGTGAGTTGTTCAGGTGATTCTTTTTAAGACAGAATACATTTGTTTTGCCACTCTCATTGCAGGGCACTAAGTAAGAAAGAAAAAAAAAAGACAATGCAGTAAAAATCCTCGATTTTCAACGTTATTCCGTGCCAATCACACAAGCACACTATGAAGGGCAAAATGCTTTACATAGTGGGTGCTGGTGTCCCTCTGGCTCGTTACTGTCATCATATTATATACCCACCCATACGATAAGGACACCAACAATATCAGGATTTTACCAAAATACACATGTAAAAAAAGACATTTCAAATGAGGATCTGTTTAGTTTTTTTGGAAGGGGCCAAACTTCCTAGAGGTTTTTTTTGGTGGTCAAGCTATTAAATGGTCTTTTTTCCCACTTATTACTTATTGGCAAACACGGACGGTGCATTTATACAGTCGAATGCAATCCAGAACAAAAATATAATTTTTGTTTCGTAAATGCAGCTCAGTTCATCACCACATCAAAGTACAACCTCATTCATAAACATCTAGTTGAATCTGTCCCTCACTTTTTCAGCAGAACTGCTGTATTGGATTGTGTGTGTGTGTGTGTGTGTGTGTGTGTGTGTGTGTGTGTGTGTGTGTGTGTGTGTATGTGTGTGTGTATATATATATATATATATATATATATATATATATATTAATTAGCTCTTATACTGCAGATTACATTTTATAATCCAACATTTGCTGTTCATCACTGTTGTCATTGTGGTAAGTAGGAAGCAGCTATTAGGATCCAGTCTTACTCAGTAGATGAAAGTGCCTTTTAGTTTTAGCAGCATTTTTATCCATCATAGCTTTAGTCTTGTTCTAGTTGACAACAACTCAAAATGTTTTAGTCATTGCATTTTTGTCAACTTTTGTCAATTTCTTAATTCTGTTCAGCTGTTTCTTAATCTATTCTTAGTTCTGTGTCAAATGTGCTTTTTATTTCGTCATCAGACTATATTGAATATTTTGTTTTGTCATTTTAGCAAACTTATTTCACATAAACTGTAATCTTATCATGATCTGATGATAACGCTCATCAGATCAGGCTGGATGATTAAGATTGCAGCTTTACCCCTGACTTTTCACATTAGAGATGCGCGGGTCGCATCCTCTACCCCGTTATTATTGCCAATCCGCCACCAACCAACCTAACCCGAAAAATAATTGCCATTAGTAGTTTTAATTATTCATTATAAGCTGTTTAGAGTTTAGCATAAACAGCTCATAATTCATCTCTAATATCTATTTATGTTGCTATGAAAACATATTTTCAAACAACTACATTTTACGAGATTACATATGAACACATTATGATTTACCTTTGCCCAGCACTCATTTTCACTGAACAGAGCCTGACCGCATCATCTCGTAAGCGTGCAGATCCTTCTTTCATGAGCGGTGTTGCTAACGTTACACCGAACCGTTAGGGATCAATGTGAATAAAGCCATATCAGACATTTATTTATTTAATAGTCCTCTCTCTCTCTGTCTCTGTCTCTCTCTCTCTGTCTCTCTCTCTCTCTGTCTGTGTGTGTAGTTTGGGAACGAGGCTCAGCAGCTGGAGTGGGCGAAGCGAGAGAGCGAGCGAGCCGAGCGCGAGCGGCTGAAGAGGCTCAGGCAGCAGGAGCAGGAAGACCTGGAGCTGGCCATCGCCCTAAGCAAGGCCGAGATGTCCAACGCATGACTTGGAACCCCGACCGCACACACACATACTCACACACACACAGCGCGTAGACAAGCTAACATGACTGACATCTAAACATGCAGACAGGAAGCAACTCACTGGACTAACTACCAAATGTTCATACAAACTCTGGTCCATACACAGGATCTGCACCTCCACTGATTTACATTTCCCCCACTCGTAATGACTCAATGAATGGAACAGAAAGAACTTCCAGGCGAGTTTGGCCTCTGACCCTGCATTTAAATAAAGCAACTCTCCTGCTGACATGAAGAGACGGAGGACTGAAGGAGGAAGAGGCCTGATGGAAACAAACAGATGCACTGTGTAAATGCACTAAAGTGGCTGGACAGTGATGAGACGGATCCGTTCACTGGGCCCGAGCTGACTGATTATTGCTGGCAGAACACCTCGGCGGTTTGAATTTCTGCGTGTTGTTTTCCTCCTCCAGCTCCCCTCACAGTGTGGGGATATGGATAATGTCAGTAGCAACAAGCAGCTGCGCAGGAAAAAAACACTACAATTCAGACTGCCGGGGTGTTTTCTTAAAGGGATTTCGTTTCTTTCTGATATATAGGAGCAACGTGGTTTTATCATCGAGCTGCTGATGGTATGAGCGTTTAGTGTTGAGTTTGTGTTGCTGGCATGGAAACCCTACGGATATGAGGTGATGCATAATAATTTGTTTCTAGAGAGAAGACTGGATATGACGCTCCTCAATCTCTTTTCTCACGTTTTATTTTTCTCAGGAACTTCTGTCAGTAAACCAGACTGAGTTGAGAAGTGAAAAGCTTCATGTTTTTTTTGTGTTCACTTCTGCCGGAGGCTTAACGTTCCCCTCTGCTTTGTGCTAAAATAGGCTTTTGATTCTGATCTCATCTGATGCTGGATAAGTTGAAGCATATTTCTCCAAATATCACTTTACCCTTTTATCTGATACCACACCGGGGTGTACTATAACTAGATTAGGGATTTACACCTCAAATCCAGATTTTGGATTGGATTATCGACCAATTCCCAGGTTCACTATGTGGCACTTTGACTGTGGTCAATTATTCAATCGCACATATTTGTTAAGGAATATGCTATGCACCTATCAATATAAACTGATATGATGAGGGCCTCGCAGCAACTGCATGCATCGTTACCCATAGGTATGAGGTCATGTGCTGTAAAGCAACAGAAGACATTATACCGCTTCTTCTTACAGGCTGAGAAATACTGACTGGGTTCCTTTAAGGCCTCTATTATTTGCGGTTATCTCCCAGCCGAGATAATGAGATTGGCTGTGAACGAGAGAGTGTGCGCGCCCACCTCTCACTGTTTTTTTGTTTTGGACAGTGTGTTTGACTAACAGACCTATCAGTACACACAGCTGAGTGCATCGCCTCGTCTAACAAAACTACACACAATTTGGAGTGCATTGCTGCTGCACTTGCGGCCAGTTAGTCCATGCGTTTTTAATGGGCATCACCCTCTCGTTGACACGCAAATTGATGGAAAATATAGGCTTGAATAATAAATGCTTCAGGCCCTAAAGACCCCTAGTGGGTTAATCTCGGCCCCCAGAGTCCAGTGCATCTGCCTTTTCTCTTTCAGGAGAGACTCCCTCCTCTGGCTCAGTGGCTCCTCCTGTGTGAAAAAGGGAAAACTTTGAACCAACAATTTCAGTCTTGTCACATAATTGGAGGAAAGAAAAAGGAACTACTTTTCATCTGCGTGTATGAACTATACTCGCAGAAAAACCCACCGAGAAAAACCCTGATAAAGATCCATTACACCGTTTCCCTATAATGTGACAAATCCCTGACGAATAGAAATAACAGCTTTCAATGTCAACATTTTCTTTTGAGTGACGAACACATTGAACAGATCTATTTTCTTTGTCCGTAGTGTGAGACTGTACTGTGCAGTACTCACCACCCTCTATCAAATGTATATATTATATTAACAAAGCGAACTATGCTGTACTTTCGATCCTGATGCTGTGATGTCACACCATATTCAACACATGAAAGGCAAGATGAGGGAATCACCTCTTTTCTATGTTTGAATCTTTTTAGAGATTGAGGATTTTTTAATGCGATTTTCACAAGCCAATTTATTATTTTGACTTATTTTGACATCCAAATTAATCTAGTTGTTTTCTCAAAAGCTGCAAATAGTTTGGACAGGTTTGGATCAGGTGTAATTGGGAAATATTTGCTATTTCTGATGTGTCAGGCTCTGATGTTTCATCGTGGACTTAACAACTCACTCTATCTTTCTCTGAATTGTCCCTTTTAACTTGAAGCGGTGACTCCTGTTCGAGTGAGACGGACGGAAGTCGACTTTAAAATAGAACAGATTCTGTTGAACTAAGTCACTAAAGACTTTAGGTCTCACTGAGAGCTCCTCAAATTTCACATAGTGTTTCATATTTATATGTCAGTGTGTATTCGCTGTGTGTCCATGACCAATCATATCATATGCTTCAGTCAGTGTTTTGCCATGTGTGCCCTGCAGGCAGATTCTGCTCAGGGCACTTAAGTTTTCCTAAACGTTAACTTTAAGGGATGACATATGAAGTTTCAAATGTTTTATTACTTTAACTTTCTTTTTTTTTAAATAAGGAGAAAGAGGCTTTAGTTAAAGCTTGTTGACATTGTTAGTGTCCGTTGTTAAGACTAGTTTTAACCATTAGCAGTACTTTGGTCTGGGGATCGCGGTAATACAATGCTGGATGTCTTCTGATGGAGCTCGAACATTTCAATTAGTAGGATGTTCATTATGTTAAGAGGAATGGAAGAATTTTGAATTATGGACGGCCCTTAACGACTTCTAAAAGTATCATAATTTTGTCAAATCTAACATTGTTAGATTTGACAAATTCTGGGCAACAGTGTGACCAGTGTTGCCCCTGGTGGACAAATATACTACCATTTTAGTCAAAAAAAATTTGTAGTATTGCTGCTGATTTCTGCCGTATCCGCAGAATGATGATTTGATTTTATAGTTTGAATTGACTTCAAAGGATTTAACCTTTTTCCATTGCAGTTTTTTCTTATTTTCCACCGGTCAAATTAATTGTATTTTACCTTAAAGGAACAGTGTGTAGGATCTGGCGGCATCTAGCGGTGAGGTTGCCTACCAACTGAAACGTCTTCTGCGTGCCAAGCATGTAAAGCCAAAACGTGACCTCTGGACTACTGTAGAAACATCATCTCCAAGAAGTAGATCGAACGCGGCTAATTTTAAGCTAGCGGATCGCGCTAAACTCTACACACTGTTCCTTTTAAATGTGGCTGAATTGATTGCCTGATGTTAGGGGGAGTTCATCATTTCAAAAAAAAATCTAAAACCAACTTTATGAATGTCTAGTTGACAGATGTGTCTCGGTTCTGTCGGATACCCATCCAAGGACTGTGATATGTAATATGATGGTATTCAGGGCAAGGTCCTCTGTGCAATGTTAACCCGCGGTAATTTGAATGGATCTCCAGGACAAACTAAGTAACTTTTAATCCAACATTGGAATGAAACATAATTTGTAACTACTAAGATAGTATGTAAATGTAGTCTTGGTGTTGAAGAAGGCTTTGCACTGACCTTGTGTTATTTTGTGTTACATTTGCCTCTCCAGTCATCACATTCAACAAGATGATGGAAGGTCTATAGCATGATAAAATATTGAACAGCTTTTTATTTTTTTTCCTCCCCTGAGATATTTATACAAGTGTTAAACTGCTCTCTTGGGGGTAAAAATGCTAATAATGTGAATTCACCCAAATTGGACAGAAATGCTGAAGTTAATGTGCAGCCACCAATTTCTGCCAGATAGAAAATGTGAACAGCCTCTCCCTTGCCATTTTTGTGTGTGTGTGTTTTGTTTACATATCATGAATGTTTCCTTTTGCTGTAGCTGTTACACAGTATGTACCTGTAGGAGTGTCCCTGGATAGTGAGCTTCTCTAAGCTGTACACGGCTAACACCTCCCGAAGAGCTTCCTTCTACCTCTGAGCCATAAAAACTTATTGTCTTTACCTCGTTGTCACACTGTCGCACTGTAGTGAAAATGTTACTCATATTGTAACATATGCCTGTTGTCATTCCTCATTGGAACCAAATGGTGCTGTTAGCTGACAACAAGCTACCAGGCTAGCTTGTTGTCAGCTACTACCCATTCATTTTGATAAGGAATGTCTCGCTAACAAGGTATTTTAGTTCGACAAACTTTTTTTATGTAGAAAATGTGTCTGTTACTGTAACATGCGCTAGCTGCCGGCTAACAAGCTAGCTCGTAGCCTGTTCATTAACCCTTAGTTAAATATGGATTAGCCATCGCTAACAACGTGCTTTTCAGTGGTCTGAACTTGTTCACAACAGTGTGACATGCACCGTTGGACACAAACCCCTTTTTGTGATCAGGAACAGAAATCTATAATGTAGAAAAGATCAGAGTGTCGCAGGATGCAATGGTACCCACTGGTCTGGGAGGAGGTTTAGGGCAATTCTGTCTCGACTGACATTCTGTGCCCAGTTTGTGGCTATTTCTATATGCATCAACAGGCCACGTTGTGATATTTTCACACGGTATAAATGGCAACATCCAGGAAGCAGAGGGCTTCATAGAAAATGTTCAGACTTCATGTGAAGGTGCCAAATGCTGCCCACCTCCCAGAAGCAAAGAACAGTACTTGATTAGAAAAAACAACTAGTAATTTAAGGTGGAATTACTGGCTTTTCTGCCGCTTTCAACCACATCTTACGTTTGAAAGCTCAGGAATTTATTTTTTGCTCAACACTCACTGAGAACTAGTGCTGGATGTCATTTGGACCTTTTTGATTCTAGTGGCGATAAGATACCCAAATCTCGGTACAGACACCAAAACAGTAATCGAAACAAAAGACAAAGCTCTGAAATGTTAAATGTATGTACAATTGTAAATTTATCTAAAATTGGCGAAATGGAATTGTGTACTTTTTTTTAACTTATATTATTATCAAAGAGTAAGTAACAACATTACAAATCTGACCAGATATTTGATTCCTGCTCACGGTTCTTTTTCTCCACACTTGCACATTTCAGTTGGCACCAAAATATATTGATACTTAACACCAAGCCTACCGCAAACTGTGACTCTCCATCTGTTCTTCATGTGTTTCTGTCCAACCTCCCCTCTGACCTCAGCCCGTCTGTGTAGTGTACTGCTTAGACTGGCCAATTCCAGACCGGTACCGTCATTTATACTGTTGTCTGATACCTCCATTGTGCAATAGATGATGTTTACTTTTTATTGTTGTTTTATGTATCCTGTGAAACCAGTCAGATTTTTTTTTTTGGGATACCTAGCGTATGTTTTTAATATGTTTATTTATGCACCAGTCACCGCCCACTCCTCTGCACCTACTTTGGGGAGGAGGTTCCTGCTTTGATTGCAATCTACAAGCCTTTCAGTTCAAAATACTTTTAATCTATTTTGGGGAAAGAAAATGGACAAGCAATTTTCATTACTCAATATTTTTTAATTCTCAGCAATGTTGAATAGGTATTTATAGGATGACGACTAAAGAAATGTAAAAATGTACAACTTAAATATTCTTCAGTTTTAATACAAATTTTCTTTCTCTCTCTGAATGTTGGATATTTCATTTGGGTCAAAAATCCTTTGAATTCTGTCAGACTGATTTTGAGGGGACTTGTTTCATTCTCCATTCAAATTCTTTTTTTTTCTGCCTTGAACTGCCCTTCCTCCCATGTAGGCGAACTACTCTGAGCTGTCTTTATCAAGATGCATACGATGTGTATACAGTCTGTATAGTATCATGTCTGTTATATTTGTCGTATTAAAAAAAAGTGAAGATGAAGAAGAAAAAGTAAACTTGATGAGGAACCATTGCGAGGATTGCTTACAGTTACACTAATAGCTGAGAGCAGACAAAAGACGCTGGTTTGTAGTGAACGGTGATCCTCTCTGGTCTGTGCTGTTTACTAGAATAAAACATTTCAGTTAAATGAGAATGGACTGCCGCTTGATTTGTTACAGGTGACAAGTTGAAGACTGTTAGACCAGAAGGCTCAACTTTCAAAAACCTTCACGGCTCTCTTTCTTTTTTGGTCGAGTACTTCTGTAATTTAACATTGCAATTTTATATTTTGTGGGAGTCTCCAAAAGCATCATCAGTTATTGGTAACACTTTATAACTACATTTTAGCATTAGTTAAGTATGAGAAAACACTTACTTCATCATGTATAAAGCATTGTTCCAACATTAACACTCATTAGTATGCAATTCATATACACAGTTATAAATGTTTTATTTTTGATTAATAAGCTTGACTATATTATACGTTTCATGATTTGGTTTTCATACTTAAAATGATGGATTCCCCATTTGTAAATTAAGTAATATATATTACAAACCAATTGTTAAGGACTTATAGATGATTAATAAGATAATTTATAACGTGTTAGTAAATTATAAAATGATTTCAATGTCAATTATTCATGCATTACATACATATAATGATTTAGATATGCACTAATTGTATTTTGTGTGACCTCATCTAAAGTGAGGACTATCTATGCCTTACAAAGCATTTATAAATGACATGGAAAGGCCAGCAGTGCCTCAAAGCTAACAAAAGTCTCAGTTATCTTGCAAGATGCAAACAATGTACTTATAATGTACTGAAGAATATCACACAATTAGCTTGGTTTAGCTGGAGCTGAGAAAGTACGTTATCGGATAGCAGACACGGTGGCAACCGGAAGTGAGGCAATACGCTTACCGTAGACAATTTAAAGGACAATCAAAAACAATGGCACTGACGGTCACGTATCTTAAATGGTCACATCACCGTGTGATTGACAGGCCGCACCCAGGCTGGGAGTTGTCTGTGTTTTTATCATACAACTTTAACCACCCTTTTGTGTCACTTCTTGTTAAAAAAAAAAAAAATGGCGACCGACCGAAATGCTGAACTGGAGGCTTCAAAACGTCAGTCCACAAACTGATGGGGGATGTCCCAGTGACTTCCTTATATGGAGTCGATTGAAAGCACTGACATGTCACAGTAGGAAATGCACAGGTGTAACTAATCAAATAAACGACTGAATTCCAGTTAGTTAAAACGTTTTTAAAAAATTGTTAAAGTGAAAAATGTTTTCTGTAATGGACTATTCTTAAAAGTGCTATTTTGTTTGCTTCACACATGCTTTCATTACTAATGTTTTTTGTTAGTTTGTAATATATGTATTACTCTTAACTCGTCTGGTCGCCCAATTTAGCAACATAACATTGTATTTATGTGTTCTCTGGTGGACTCCTTGCAGACAGGGCCTTGAAAAGAGCTTAAACACACAACCTGCAGTAACGACTCCATCCCTCCCAGACGACCACAATGTGCAGTGAATTATGCTACGCTACGTTTTCAAGGATACAGCTGTGAAGTGTGAAATGAATGCTGTGCAAACACAGTGGCCATTTCTGGACATATTAGCTGAAACCCAAGCAATCTGCTATGTTAGCGAATGCTAACTGTCTCCGTATGGAATAACAGGAAATTCCTCGCTAGGTTTGTGTTTACCCTATGGTAATGGAGAGGAGGAAATGAAAAGCCTATCGGCTTTTTAACTGGGAATGTGGGTCAGAGAGAATTGGAGGATAAATGTTGGTTTTCCCTCACAATAGTTCTGTAACTCTCTTCTGTTTCTATCCTCTTCACTTTTCAGCCTCATCAGCACTGCTACAATTTCTTGCTCCATTATTTTAAACTTGAAAACGCACATACTTTAAAAAAAGGGTAATTCCTGGAAGTAGTGGGATATCCCTTACTGCCCGAGGACCATGAACATACAGACACTGCTGAAAGTAATGCCAGCTGCTGAGCAGTTTAGTTAGTCTGTGTTTGTCATGTCTGCCAGTATGAGCACCATCATTCGTGTGAGCTCACCCTTTCGGTGAATTTATTGCCAAAAAAACATCCCTGCTGAACATTCAATTCAATTCAGTTTATTTTATATAGCCCAACATCACAAATACAAGTTTGCCTCGGAGGGCTTTACAATCTGTACACATAACATCCCTGTCCCGGGACCTCACATCGGATAAGGAAAAACCCTTTCACAGGGAAAAAAGAGGAAGAAACCTGAGGGAGAGCAACAGAGGAGGATCCCTCTCCCCGGATGGACAGAAGCAATAGATGTCATGTGGCCAGAATGAATAGCGTAGCGGAGTTACAGCACATTCAATGAATATGACAGAAATTATTCATATAATGAGTAGTAGGCATGGTCCATGAAGCAGAAGGAGGTAGAGAGGAGGGGGGGGCATCAGCAGGGCCATGGCAGCAGGCAGGACCGGTTCCATCAGTGGGGCCATGACAGCAGGCAGGACCGGTTCCAGGCAGCCATGAATCCATGGAAAAAGAAACTAGCTCAGGTGCTGCACCAAAAAAATCTGATGACTAGAATCTGAACAGAGAATAAATAATGATGAAACCATGTGTTTTATTGTAGTTATATTTGTGGTTGCTGTTTTTTAGTTTGCATCTTATGTTTGTTATTTTATGTTTCACGTAGTTCTAATTATTATTATCTCCGCAGGGAGGATAATGTGATCGGTCGTGTGTGTCTGAGTGAGTGTGCATCTCTATGTCCGTCCGTGGCTATTCTCGCATACTGCTGTAGCAAACATTTGAAACTTCTATTCTTCACATTCTGCAAGTACCCACCAGTTTTTTCCTGAAAATTCTTAAGTTGATTAGATTTAGGCCTAAAATCATTTATATTTCCAAGAAGGTTTACTGAAATGTAATCTGGAGGAAGATGTAATTCACTTTACAGACAATAATCCATTTCAAACTAGACCGATAAGGTAATTTTGGGTTCAGAAAACAAAATGAACCATCATTATCAGCCTCTTATCCGGGGTCGGGTCGCAGTGGCAGCAGGCAGCAGGCAGCAGGCAGCAGGCAGCAGGAGGCTGAGCCAGGCTTCCCTCTCACCCGCAACATTTTCCAGCTCATTCTGGGGGATCCCGAGGCGTTCCCAGGCCAGCTGGGAGATATAATCCCTGCGACACGCTGGCCCCGGGACAAGCTGGCCGGGAAACCTCAGCTGACTCCTTTTGACATGGAGTAGCGGCTCAACTGCAAGTTCCCTCCTGATGTCTGAGCTCCTTACCCTATCTCTAAGGCTGGGCCCAGACACCCTACGGAGGAAACTAATTTGGGCCGCTTGTATCCGAAACCTCGCTCTTTCGGTCACGACCCAGAGTTTGTGACCATAGGTGAGGGTTGGAACGTAGACCGACCAGTAAATTGAGAGCTTCGCCTTTGCTCAGCTTCCTCTTCACCAAGACGGTCCGATGCAGCGCCTGTTTTACTGCTGCAGCCGCACCGATCTGCCTGTCGATTTCCCGCTCCATCTTACCTCACACTCGTGAACAAAACCACAAGATACTGGGTGGGCATTCTGTCCACACCTGGAGGGAGCAATCCACCGGTTTCCGATTTGGAGGTGCTAACTCTCATCCCTGCCGCTTCACACTCGGCTGCAAAACACCCCAGTGAATGCTGGAGGTCACGGTCTGAGGAGGCCAACTCCTGTTGGCCTCCTCAGACCACATCATCTGCGAACAGCAGAGAAGCGATCCCGAGACCCCTGAACCTGACGTTCTCCACCTCCTGTCCATGAAAAGTCACAAACAGGACCGGTGATAAAGGGCAGCCCTGGCGGAGGCCAACACCCACCGGGAACGTGTCTGACTTGATGCCGAGAATACGAACACAGCTCCTACTGCATTCGTACAGAGACTGGATGTCCCATTGCTGGTCCACTGGTCCACTGGTTCCACGACCGGGACCAAATCCGCACTGCTCCTCTTGAATCTGAGGTTTGACAAATGGTCGGAGCCTCCTTTCCAGCAAATTAAGCCTTTTACATTATTAACAAAGAAACGTCTTAGTCTGAAGACAAGTATTCTCATACAAGTACTTCCCCACCCTTTTCAAAGGCTTTTATGTATTTAAAAGAAGAGTACTTAGTTAATGTGGCTGCATAGTTCTTGTGGAGTGGCTGGTTACCTTTCATAGTTCTTGTGGAGTGGCTGGTTATACTCTCCTTGTATCTTCAAATCCTCAGCGTTACCATTGTCACCGTGAGCCTGCTGGCATTCTGTAAGTAGGGCTTACCTCACAGAGCTGCTCGTACGGCTGCAGACTCTTGTTCTTTCTAACACCAATCCTGCTTTTTTCTGCAACGTCTGCGAAAATCCGATCTGGCTGTCCAAACAGAAATCAGCTGCCCAAATAGCCGATCTGTTTGAGATGTGAGACTTGTGCAGAACTCACTGGAAATATATATATCTGATTTCATCTGTTTGCACAGAAATGGAATGAGCAGAATCCCACTGTTTTCGTAACAAGAATAAAAACCTTTCACGCAGGTAGGGCGCACAAAATATTATTTCATTTGACATACGCGCACACACACACCAGAGAGAGAGAGAGAGAGAGAGAGAGAGAGAGAGAGAGAGAGAGAGAGAGAGAGAGAGAGAGATAATGTGTTACAATCTATCAAAAGAAGAACCAGAACTGGTTGGAAGCGATACGTCTGTTAGCAATTTACATGCAGAGAGAAACCAGTTTGTCGAGTGAGCTGAAACCAGAATAGACGGTGGGTATTCACTTGAAGTCACATACACACAACAGGAGGAAATCTTTCCTGACTTGAGCTGATTGAAAGCAGTTGGGATCACAGCCTGTAGGATGTGATCAGCTTGGAGGGAGGGACCTTGGATAGGAGGACGAATATACTGACGGAATTTCCTTGTTTTCTGAGCTGCTCCACTCATTTCTGGCAATCAATATTCCATTTCTTTACAGAGGTTTTTTTGACATACAAATTTAAATCTATAAATTTTTCATAATTATGAGATAATGAAGTCATAATAATGAGATAAAAGTCATAATAATTAGATAAAAGTCATAATAATGAGATAGAAAGTCGAAATAATGAGATAGAAAGTCATAATAATGAGATAAAAAGTCATAATAATGAAATAAAAGTCATAATAATGAGATAGAAAGTCGAAATTATGAGATAAAAGTCATAATAATGAGATAGAAAGTCGAAATAATGAGATAAAAAGTCATAATAATGAGATAAAAAGTCATAATAATGAGATAGAAAGTTGAAATTATGAGATAGTAAGTGACGCTGGCTTTTCTCCTTCCTGTTATCTGCGCTGTCTTCACAAGTCTCCTCATCCCCTCGCCGGTCTAACCATGCAAACGATATGCAAGCGTAACTGTTGACGTTTTAGCTCAACAAATAATAGCATTGCTATGAATGTAGTTGTTGCATGTGTTTCTCAAAGGGGCTACCGGTACGACAGACTCCACATAGCCCTTTAATCAACAAGTGTCATCCCAGCCGTGATGTCCTACTACCTATGGGGGGGCTGGGTCATGAGCGTGGCGGAGCGAGTGAGGTGGCATGTGTTGCTGCCGGGAGCGTTTAACGGTGTTGACTGTTGTTGGCGGAGCCTACGGCCCACAGTAGCCTGTGTTCTGTCCCCGAATAAACCACACAATGAGCAAGAAAACGTCTCGTAGCTTTCCTGACCAAGGCTCGCTACAATATGCTTGAGACTCAGTGTTGTTCTTTATTCTCTAAATGGTATTGCGCTAACACACTTCACCGCTAAGCGCCTGTCTAAACGACAGAGGACAACTCGGTGCGTTACTTTTCAACATACTGCATTAGCGTTAGCTAGGATGATTCACAGCTACACAGGTCATGAGACCTTCACTGACCTCCTGAACTCAGTAATTGCAATAACCGATCTTAACCATAACTTCTTCCTGTAAACACTTCCTGCATGCAGCCCCTTAGTGTACGGAGGCAGAGATTGTTTGCACCCTGTGGACCTGGAGAAGGTTCAAGTCTGCCTTGAAGAGTGTGTGTTTAAGGATTTCCTATGTGATGAAGATGTGTTCCATATCTGTGTGGATCTAATGTCAGAGTATAATCTGAATTATAATACGGGTAGATCAAATCAAGCATTCTGATTGGTTGAGAGTGAGTCACGGGGTGTACTTTATTCAGCCATAAAGTACTGTACAGCCTGTTTACATTTAGAGCGTTCCATATCAGTGCGCACTTAAAATAACAGGTAGATTTAAATTGCGCGACCGTTAGTTGTCATTTCAAGCTTGACAGTTACCAAACATGTTTGGTGTAAACTTTGATATTGTCACGTCCGCAGTAACGACTCGCAGACGTTGGTTTCCTTAACTTGCAGGTTTATTGCTTGAGTGTTCACAGTATTGCAACGGGGCTTTTCGCTAACAGTAGCTCAAACGGAACAGCTAACAAGCTCACGTAGCGTCCCCCACACTAGCATAACGAACGACAACACACACGTCACTTCCTCCCTAACCTAAAGATGAGGAATGAAAAGGGTTTGATCACAAAATCGTGATAATTTCCAGACGCGAGGCAAGTTCTCTAAACATCATGGAGGAGAAAAATGACGGAGAAAAGACGGACAGAAGCAGCGAGAGCACTTCTTTACATCGGTGGCTGAGTGTCATCCTCCACCCTGCTTTCAACCGGCCTGGTCAGTAAATCCCAGATTTACTGACCGGCCTGGTCCGTTTCATAGTCGTTCCGTACGTGCGTCTCATGCGTCCCGGGACTATTTTCTCTTTCGCTGAAATGCGATACACAACGTTTTGCCGGCTACAACTATTTTGTGCTGAAAGGGAGCTTACTAGTACTATTTATAAAGTCGCAGGTACCCGTATTATAAAAGCAATAAGGTACTCAAGGCAGTACTGTGTCTACAATAATGTACAGTTCAAGGGTTTGCCGGCCCTCCACTGCGCGTCGGGCCTAACAACTCCCTTGAACAGTACATTATTGCACGACACAGTACTGCCTCGAGTACCTTATTGCTTAAATAAACCACACAATGAGACAATTTCGAAAATATGTTGAATTTATGTTCATAAATGTCACGAGAATTTACAGCTAGAAAAAATTTACAGAAATGCGATTAACTTCGCATTCATCCTCTGCAAGGAAATCACCACCCCAGCATTGAAGTCACTGCTCTTGCATCAAACGCTCTGCAAGAAGAAAGCCTGGACCACTCCACAGCCTACAAGCTAACTGGTGGTGTAATTCACACAATACAAGCATTGAGGTCTGAGGAGAAGTTCAGGAGAGGAAACGGAAAGTGCCAGTGTGTTTCCAACACAGCACAACTGCATCGCCATGAGTTATGAGATTGACTGTGTGGAGTCATACTACAGGAAGAATGTGTACTACACATTTATTGATACCTTGACTGCGGAGCTCAACAGGAGAGTCCATGGGAGCATCACTGGAAGTCCAACTGGCACAATCATACAGTCCTTCCACTCTAACAGTGTGTGCCAACTGGACAAGCACCCCAAACCCAGAGGCAGAGGAAGCTGTCCATGTTCTGAGACTTCTATGAGGAAAATGAGGACCAGCTGAAGACAGAGGTAAAGGTGTTCCACTCCAGCTTTCCCTCGAAGAACCTGCAAGAAATCCTTGCCATTGTGGAGGAGAACACTGGCCAGCTCATCTTTCCAACATTTGTGAAGATGGTAAGGATCTATGCAACACTGCCAGTGACAACAGCTTCAGTGGAAAGATTCTTTTCAAAACTGAAGACAATAAAGAACAGGCTCAGGAGTCTCTGTGGGGAAGAAAGACTCTCTGACCTTCTCCTGCTTGCCATTGAGCAAGACATTGAAATAAATCCCAGTGAAGTAATACAAATCTTCCAAGAGATGGCACCAAGGAGGATGCTCCTGAGAAGAGCCTTTAATTTATCAAGAGCAGAGTTTTGATAAGTTTTAAGTTAGAATATTTTTTTATTGCATTTGGTTTTACAATATGGCCTTGTTTTGTCTGTTTTTGCCTGTTATTCATTTATTTATTCAACTTGATAATTTGAGTTAGTTTGTTAACAAAAATAAATATAGAAGTTGAAAATACTTATATTATATTATAATACTAATATTATTATTATTTTTAATTTCATAAATAATTTTGGCGATGGGTGCCCTTTTTTTTGGTGTGAGCACCTGCCCCCCAAAATGTCTGTGCACGTGCCTGCCCACGGTGCTTAATGAACTAGTTTACCTGGGACAGAAGCCAAATACCTTTCCTCTGTCTGTGTTCCCTCTGCCCCCTTTCACTCCTTTTTCACCCTAACACCCCTAATGAGAGAACAATGAGATAGATGAAATAGAAAAATCCACCTCCTAATTGAGAAATTGCTGCGGCTAGAGTTATGAGGAGATGTTCTGGAACTTGGATTCCGGCGGCAGGTGTGTCCTGCTGCTCACGTGGTGCTGCTGTCCCAGTAGATGGCATCCTCTTCCCATAAATAACATTCCCTCTTTTCTTCACAAAGTGCTGGACACTCTTGGCTCTGGGAATCCATTCAGATAAGATACCAACGGCTGATAAAGTCCCCCAATTCACAGAATTTCACCAGAATTTTCATTTACTGAGGATTCTCAGTAGCCTTTTGACCTAGTGGCCAACGACAGGAAAACACTGTTTAGCTCCACAACTCTGGTATAAGTATTCTACACACTTTTATGAGTGTGTTATGTTGAAGAATATGGCGTTAAACACTCCGGAGGGGAGTTACTCTGAGATGATCTGTTGCACAAGAGCTTGTTTACAGCCCCTTGCCAACTGAAAATATTATCATTGAATAGCGAGGTGGGTGGGAGAAACAGTCATCGGGAGGAATGCTTCAAGAATGTCACATGTTTGAGTTTTATCCCTCAGGTTTATGACTCGAGGTGGAGGTGTTGCTGAGCTGAGCTTTTGGTGTGGCTGTCACTAAGTGTGTGGAACGGTTCATGAACCATATAAAAGCCCATCAACCCGTCAGTCAAGTGGGAAAACAGTGAGGGAGCGGGTTCTAGAAATGAATAAAAAACGTTATAATGCATTGGACTGGAGGCAGAAATGTCAGAGACAGATGTCTCAAAACTGTCTAAAAGCTTTTACAAAACATCCAACCTACCTATATTACACAGCTGGTGGGCACAACTTGAACTGTCGACATGGTGAGATACAATTGAAAATATGTTTTGTGTGATTTAGATGAACAAAGTCTTTGAAATGTACATTATGATTTCATTGGATATTTTGACTTCTTTTCTGTTAAGCATGATAACGTGTTTTTGTGGGCAGAGCATAGATGGAGGCAGAATGATACTCAGAACATGTTAGTTAATGCTGACAAGCTAGTTTCATTGGCTTGTTTTTTATAACGGCTTTTCAGTTAACATCATGGTGGAATTAGATTCACAGGTTATCATCTCAAATATATGCAACATCAAATCCAGCACCCAACAACATGGCAAATTGACATTTCCAAGTGTAAGGCCGCAACTCTCAGGCGATTCGGGCTTGCCTCCAGCTAACACTGTGACGAAATCCTGACGCCAGCTGCAACAGCTTGTTTGAATTCTTCTGATTTAAAGCACCTTTCCTGCAAATGGAAATGTTCTGGATGCATTGTGCATAATTTAATACATACACCCTCTAAATTCAACCTGACATATTTAGTATCTTCAGAAACGTTGGGGTCGAATGAGGTCAAGTAAGGCTTTGACAGACAACAGGCCAAACCGTCAGACCAGAGTGCACAGGAGTGTTTAGGAACAAACCAGAGTGCACAGGAGTCTTTAGGAACCGTCATACACACACTGCCAGCTGTCAACGTGTCCACCATCTGACCCCTCTTGGGTCGGAGCTTCCCACGCTCTGCAGCAGCAGCCACCCTGTATACCGAGCTGGAAAAGTGAAATGAAAATGCTTGATTTTTCACTTGAGTACATGTACTAATGATAGTGAGGGGTTCCTCTTTTTCTCAGGCACGGAGCCACCCTGGAGATGGCTCTGAGATGGGAGGCCAAAAGTAGACACATAGCCTCCGACTGCTGCACCAGTGCAAGTGTGAAACGGCGAAGTGGGGAAAGAGTTTCATGTGCACCTTTCATCTTTGTGCTTGTTAGTCAACACAAATGAACTACTCGGCTTACCTGCATGCTACAAATTTGCTGTTAAAACGGTCGAGTTATTTAGAATTGGCCTTTTCCTATTTTTTACTATGATTTGTATCAGTAAAACGGATTGTTTCCGACCTACCTGACTTTTGCTGAGTGGCCGCATTTGAAGTGGAAGTGAAAAGTCAGCTTTTGATCAAATCTATCTTCCCCCTTGAGTGCCTCTATCATGACCCAATGGACGTCATTTTCATATAAATCTCCATATTGTGGCTCTCCTGATGTAACAACAGCAATGCAACCCAACCTTATCTTTGTCATCTAAACATTTGCTTTCTAGGAAGGTAAAAACAACAAACACCCCCGGCTTACAGGAATCATATGTTTCATGGCTAACCTTTGGAATATATGCATGTGGAATGAATAGATTGCTGAGCAGAAAAGACTATGCCACTGAAACTCAATCTCTCGAACTGTGACTGTTCAAAATAAAGACAGGATACAAAATCCTCCTTTGCATGCAACGGCGATAACATTTTCATCCCTACGAGCGGCCTGACAACACTTGTCCCAGTCGGGTCTTCTCAGTTGATTTGAGACCGGGTTTTCTCTTTTCCTTTCGCCCCTCCATCCCTCCCACTCATTGCGGTTTGCCTGCATTGCCCCGATGCAGCCTCCTTCTATATCGGGCCCCTGTAATTATGTCAATGTAATGTTTGTATTTATAGGCGGCTGCCGCAGCGCTCTGGCAGCTGCTCTGTCCCAGTTGAGCATCGGTCTCGGGGGGCCCTGGATGGAAGCGGCTTCTGAGGTCGGCTTACCTGGCTGACGCTCCACACCGTCACCTTTGGGACTAAACCATCATTTTATATACAAGCTACTCAATTTTGCTCACGTATGGCACTTCTGAGACATATATATTTTCGTCCTTTTTCTTCATAATTGTACTTCCGAAGGCATGTCAAATTATTCAAATAAAACTATGAGACAAAAAAAAAACTATGTTTCCAATCATTATCAGGTTGATTTGGAAACAAAGTAGACATAGCTTTGTTTTAAGTGTGTTTACAGTAGACCCACACATGTTTTAGATGGCATGACAGGTCAACCAGCACCACTAAGATGATGTAACACTGTTTAGTCTTGGAAGAGAAGAAGAAGAAAAAAACTCATGTGACTCCCAAGGTTTTGTCTTGGGTCCAGGCCTCCAAGTTGGGAACCTGGGAAAGCTGTTCTTTTAAAACTTGTGTAATGTGTAGCCTGTATTACCATCAAAAGCATGTTCTTTCATCATCTTTGACAATCACACTCAGGACTCAGACATCATGTTCATTTAGTTTAATATGTACATTAAAATAAACTATTTACATTATATTAGAAAAAAATGATAAAATTTACAAGGCAGTACATTTCTTCAAGACACAAACAAACAAGTATTTTTGGGTTGTTTTTTTTGTTGTTGCTAAAGACTGGGTAGCCCTTTGTCAATCAGGTGGCGCTGAGATGGCATTGCACTTCTGTGAGCCTTCCTACAGACTCACAGACATACTCAAGCCTTCAGGGAGGACATAATGAACGGCAGTTTCAGAATAAAACATTGTCTCAAAGCTCATCTCACATGTGCACGCACGCGTACACTCACGATATAACACACAGGATCAGACTTTGATTGTCTTCTTAGCCAGTGGAGAATATGGCTGTATCTAATAACGTGTTATAAAAGGCACTATAGGTGAAAGTACAAAGAAAACAAAAATATAATCAATGTTCTTCAAAAAGGATTGTCTGCTTCCAGTTGCTTCAGTGTCATGTGCCTGACATGTTCAGTGGCATGTTCCTTTAATTTGTCGTCTATTGTTATATAGATTCCATACAAAAAACAAAAACAAAGTAGTACCAGCTACATAGTTTAAAAAAGATTTGAACAGAATTCATCTGTTTCTGTCGTATTTGGCTGTTTTTCTTCCTTGATTTGTGGTTTGTTTGTTGTTTCTCTCAAAAAATAACATTTAAATAAATCTTTTCACAAAAAAATATAATTTCAGAGCATCTCATCTTGACGCTCCTTTTGCCCTATTGGAATACAAATCACTCTAATATTCCTCTCGGTATTACAGTTTAGTCATCATGCTGTATGGCAGTGTATGCAGGCGGTATCATAGAGTCTATATTCACATCCGTCTATAGCTCATCGTAGGAGGGTTGCAGCTCTTTGAATCGGGTCCCTGCGGTGCACAGGAGTCCTTGTCTTTCCTCACATGTGCCTCTTCATGTGCAGGGCGAGGTGGTCGGAGCGGGAAAAGGCCCGCTCACACAGGTGACACTGGAACGGCCGGTGTCCGGTGTGCTTCCGGAAGTGACGCGTCAGCTCGTCGGAACGGGCGAACTTCCAGCCGCAGCCCTCCCAGCTGCAGTGGTACGGTTTCTCTCCTGTGAACAACAACAACAACAGCCGTGAGTGACGTCACAGTCGTGTGCACGTGCATTATAGTAGCCTACATGTGGCCACATGCTGCTGAATTTTCTTATTTTTGTATTATTAAATGTTGTCAATAAAACGAACAGAAGATAGGTACACATTTTAATCAAATTAAATCAATATTAAATAAATAGAGCATGCGTCCCTACATTCAACGTGCGGCTCTTACCTGTGTGCGTCCTGTGATGCGCCTTCAGGTGGGAGCTCTTGGTGTAGGTCTTCCCACAGCCGGCAAACGTGCAGGTGTGCGTCGCCGTCCGTTTCCTCGGCCAGGACCGGCGACCCCTCTTCGGCTTGGCGTCCATCACATCCAGCGGGGAGGACGGCGGGGTGAGCAGGACCCGCTGACCGGCCGCCGGCTGCTGCTGCATGCCCATGGTTGCGTCCTCCCCGAACATGCCGGGGAACTGGTGGTGGTGGTGCGGCACCACGGGGAAAGGTATCTGCATCCCCGTGTGCGCGTGAGGGAATCCCCCGGAAGCGCAGCGGTGGTGCGCGTGGTGGAAGCTCTGCGGGAACGTCAGCGAGCCGGAGTTGCACATCTGGGGCTGGTGGCACTCGGAGTTCATCAGGTCGTCCGGGCTCAGCGGCGGTGTCATGCTGCCCAGCGCGGCCTGCGGGGAGTTGGCCAGCCGCGGCTGCTGCTCGTACGACATCATGCAGGAGACGCTGCCCTCGTGCTTGACTTTGGCGCAGCTCTGAGGCACCAGACCCATGGCGGGTCCGTACGTGTCCATGGAGGCGGGCTCCACTTTAATGTTCAGATGCTCCGGGAATAAATCCTGAGTGGTCGTGAAAGGCGCGGAGCTGATCTGGAATCTTCCGTGGATGCTGGGGCCGTTCCCGGGGAGGAAGCTGGTATCCACGTCGGAGCGAAGGAGCTCCGCCATCAGGCTGTTGTAGGGCGGAGGAGGGCTGTTCATGTCCGGGACAGAGGTGTAGGTGGCCGGCTGCTGGTGATACATGGACACCCCGGACTCCTGGAGCCGGTAGGACTCTGCCCCAGTCCCCACGGCCGGTGCGCTGTCGGACACGGTGGTGTTAGCGAGAATAAACTCAAGATCCAAGAATTTATCCAGGTCCTCTTCGTCTTTTCTGCCGAGGCAGCTGCTGTCCATGTTGAGCGCAACGCCGCTCATGTCACACTTCCACCTCTGGAACGGAGAGTAAAGAGAATCAATAAAAAAAAGTAGCTCGAAAACAGCCAAACAAGTGGAGAGAAAGGGCTGAATACCACCAAGACTATACAAACATCCAAAGTTAGCTTTAACACCGTGATTTCTGATATGCCAGACTGACAGCAGCAGCAGAGAGGCATTACGTTCTGTGACTAAATACAAGTGTAAATATGTAGAAAAGCACAACTTACATCTTCCCAACATTTCTCCTTTTGGATGGCAAATGTAGAGATTGATGGTAGAATGGTCCCACTCAAGGCCATTTCCATGCGTTCTTTAAAAAAAGTTTTAAAAGTCCTGAAATATTGAGAAAATGTAATTTCTCTGTTTTAAAAGTATATCACCAGAGTCCGCTGAGTCTCCTGAAAAAGCCGAAAAAAAGAAGCTTCAGAGCGCGGTCCGATGAGCTGCTGCTCTCTTCACTCATGCGCAAGCTGTGCCTTCTGGAGGGAGCAGCTTTTCTTATAAATATTGTTCGCAGCAGAAGTCAGACCAATGCGCGGCTGGGGGAAGGAAGCGCGTTCAGGATGAGGAGCACCGGCCAAGCCCCCTAAATTTAGCCTCGGTATAAAAGTCCGAGTTTCCCTGCGAGTCAGAGACAGAGAGGTGGCGAGAGAGGACTGATGCGGAATGCTCTCTCTGCTCCGATGCGGGCAGCTACTTAACCTTCCCGGGGAAGAACCCGCCCTCCTCCGACAAACCTGGCCAACAACTGGCATGACGAGACCGCCCCTAGACCATGCACCTCTAAAAAACTAATAAGCAATAAACCCGTTGTTGTCAAAAGAGCAACGGAAAGAACTCAGATAGCACACAGAAAGAGGGTGCCACATTTGCCATGGGTAATACGCGTCAGGGTACGGTGCGCTTTTATGCATGCACAAAGAAAAGCGGTTTGTTGATAACATGATAACACATGCATCTTGTTGATCAACACAAATGCTGATACTTAAATGTAACACATATTCTGTCAGAGAGAGGAGTGTGTTTCTGTCAGAACATGAGCAGAGAGAGAGCGAGAGAGGCTGTCATGCCCGGAGCAGCGCGTTTTAGTGCTGCAGGCTTCCGCCACTAGGCGCCAGCTACACCACGGCTCTCCTTCTTCACAACACTCCGGGAACATCAATAAAGCCTCCATTCATTAATAATCTGGCTGCATGTAACTTGTGAACAGTGAGAGTTGCTGGATCCAATCTGAACATGAGTGACTGTTACATGGCCAACATGTAACAGTCACTCATGTTCAGATTGGATCATCTAACCATATTAAACCTTCGGAGTGTCGATTAAACAAGTGAGATAACATTATCCTAGAGTGGAAGAAGTGTCCACATCCAATTAAAACTTTTAAAAAATCTGTTAAAACCTGTAGACCTCTTTTCCCCTGTGTTTGAGTCGTCGTAGGAACCCCAAATTAATTCCAATACTTCTGTTTATTGGATTTATTTGTTCAACAAAGTCTTGAGGAAAAAAATGTATAGCTGCAAAAAAATCACTTAAAAAATATTTTGATCATAAACATCCAGCATGAGTATGAGGATGGTGTATCAAAAAGGACTCCTTTAAAAAAAAGTATTGTTCGGTGCCTTAACAACATCCCACAGACTAATAGTGCACCTTTTTAGAAAGATTAAGATCTAAAGCATCGACATCTGCAACAATAAACACAATCCAGGAAAGCATTGGCATGTTAGGAAGCATATTTCGGTTCAAAAATGGAAAAATTACCCACTTTGTGCCAAGACAGTGTCTGATCCAGTCGACAAATCAACAAAATGTTGAAGTACAAGCAAAACTACAAACAAGCAAACTGTGTATTCCATGTGTCATAGGTTTTGGGAAAAACTTTTCACGGGGAGAAAAAGGGAAGAAACCTTCGGGAGAGCAACAGAGGAGGATCCCTCTGACCTCCCGCCGGATGGACAGAAGGTCAATAGATGTAATTTGTACAGAATGAACAATGTAACAGAGTTACAACACATTCAATGCATATAACAAATTATTCATATAATGAGAATGCTCATGATTCATGATGAAAAAGCTCATGATTCATGATGAAAAAGTTAAAAAAAAATAACAGCAATAGTGGATGTTATAGAATAATAGCAAAAGCAGTAATAGTATTGGCAATACTAATAGCAAGGCAACTAACAATAATACTCAAGATATACTGCATTTACATTTGGACACAGGTGGTAATAATTCACTGCGGATAGTTTATTCATATTTACAATTTTTTTTGTGATTGTTGTTGTTAATCTGGTTGTTGAATTAAGAGAAGCCACCATAGGTCATTTTTAAATATGCAAACAAGGTATTGACTGATTAAATTTGTGCTATTTGCATACAATTTCAGAAAGTGTTTCTCCAGTGCAATAGCTTCCTCAAGTCCTTCAATGACACATGAGAAGAGAGATGTTGAACATTTATAATAACAATCAACACCATACTAGATTGCCCATGTTGGAGCCAGTTGGAAGCCGAAAAGAACATACTGTACTTTCACATTGTTTTGCACACTGGTAAACACCGATTTGGAATGCTAATTAAAGGCTGACTGGCCTGTGATAGTCAGCCAATTACCTTCGGAGGCTTGGCACCATTTGAGGATTTGGCACGCGCATGTACCAAGCCAGCCTCTGCACACACCTTTACAGTTTACAGGTATTGGTGATCCTTTGAGTAGAAAGTCGTCCTTATTAAAGCTATTTACAAGGTCTGGGTTTTAATTGAAATGTCAGTTTTAACTCTAAAAGAGCCACAAACAAAAATGTAATTGACATCTCCCTCATCTGAGAAACAACAGGGGGAAAACTCACATACGGGAATTTGGACTATTCCTATGGGCTGCATTTTCTTGATTTTTAGACACACCTGATTTTTAAGATGTTTTGCAAGCAAAATCTATAGACATCCCATGGGATGTGTTGATTGACGAGAGTTTGCCTCAAACAAAAACTTACCGGACCACTGGGAAAGAGGACGAGACGTCAATCTCAATCAAACCAAAATTATCTCCGAGCCAGATATCACTCAAAGTAAAATGTGTTTTGATTTTTCTCTTTTTGATGAACAGACTCTTTGAAGGGGAAAGTAATATCAAGGTCAATATATTGTGTATTTTGGTGGTTATAGATCAATTTGATACAGTATATGTTGATAATCCAATATGTACAGTGGATTCTATACAGGATGCAACCGCCGGGTCTGAAAAGTAAAGCCAAGTGCTTTAAACCTGCATTATTTCTAATGGCTAGCAGGGGGCGGCTCCTCTGCTTACAATCATAGACTGTGTATAAGAATTGGACGTAGTCACCGTGACGTCACAAATTGGTTTGTGGACTGCTGTTTTGAAGCCTTGAGTTTGAGGATTTGGCCGTCGCCATCTTGACTTTTCGCAACCAGCAAACAGAAGTGACCATATTTGGACTGCGGACAAGTGACGCAGAGATGTAGGGCTCTAAAACATGTGCTCATCTGGCTGCAACCTTCTGTTCTGAAAAGTGAAGCCAGCAGTTCATCAGAGGGAGGAGGTCGTGAAAACATGGAAGTAATGAGAAAAAGTGAATACGGTAACCCATCCTCCTTATTTTGAGTGAATCACTGATTCATGTTTTCCAGGATGTAGATCTATGTGCAAGAGTGCATTAGCGTATTAGTGTGTGCATCCGTATACTAGTGATGTGTTGTAGTCAGTGTGGCACATTTTCTGACTAGATGTGCTGCTATGTGACACTGAATTTAGGGGGTTGTATGTAGCATCAAACATATCTTACTATGTAGCAATTTACTATAGAGTAAGTATAATCACAAAGTATTCAGTGATTCATATTACGAGCAGTCGAGACAAAGCTGAACAAGTCACACAGTGAGTAGTATGACTGACAGCCTGCATTCCCAGTATGAAAATGAAAATCGTTTTTTTATTGTCATACATGAAATTTGTCCTCTGCATTTAACCCATCCTTAATATCTTAAGGAGCAGTGGGCTGCCCTGAGCGGCGCCCGGGGAGCAATTGTGTTGATGGTATTGTGTTGATGGTGCTGGAAAAGGGTTAATTCAGATATGACCTTTTTGATCGAGTGGTCCATTATCCTTCACTAACAACTATCAGTGGGTTGATGTCCCCGTGGTGATCTGCTCTTATCAGACTGGAGGAACCACTGCCGGATGTTCTGTCTTACCCAGAGTGGCCGTGGATGTATGGAACCAGTATTTCCTAAAACATTTCTTTCAGTGGGCCTGCCTTTAAAAAGTGACAAAACACTGAACCCAGTTCACAATTGGCCTTATTTATAAGTTTGAACAAATTTGAGCAAATTTGAGCGTAAGTGAACATTCCTGACCATTTTCACCACCATTTCCAGATCACCTCATGATCTTGAATAGGTAAACCAGCTAGAAGAGATATACAATCACAACTTTGCTTTATGTAAAACATGTTGTAAACAAACCCAAATAAAAGCATTTAGGCAGAGTTACTTTCATATTAGATTCAATGTTATAAGTACGCTACACCCCTCAAACAAGATGGTTTGTTTGACAGAACCATCTGAGAAGAGGGTTGGAACTGATTGGAAAAGGGCAGGCCCTTCACAAATGTATTTGCAGCTGATGAGATGAACCATTTGTCAATCAAACTCTTACACAAGGGAAAAGCATTCAGTGTCATTCTTTTTCTAAAATAACTGATGCTAATGTAGCATCTACGCTAACCTCTCCAGGTGCCACCATTGATGTTTAGAACAAACCGTCTCCTCTCTTTTGTTGTCTCACACACTTCCAGTAGCTCCTCCAGGACGCTGACTGGTCCGTGCTCTACATATAGTTTTGTATCTAACGAAACACATTACTCTAAGCCTGATGAGATGGATTTTTGTTTTGACTTGCGATCCCCGCGATTCTTGCGTGGTCTTGTGACATCACGAGAATCCATGCAACGTAAACAACCATGCAACCTCAGACCCAAGTTAAAAAAATACTGGTCTCCATCATTCCTCTCACATCATTGCCAGAAATGTCAACACGCCAACACTTTTTGGCAAAAAGCGTAAGCTTGTCGCTTTGTAGAAAAAGTTGGGTTCATTTCAGATTTATTACACTTTACACATGTTTAAACTCACCACAGCGATGTGTCTCTTAACACATATCTTGTTGTCATATTTAGGATTTATATCTGAAACCATCGAAGAAAATTTGTTTATGAACGAAGGTGCCACTTGTTCCCATCACCCCAGAAGCCACTGAATGCCGCAGCCAGCAGTGATAGCGCACTGCTATACGCTTCCACAGTTGCACCAGATTGATGGCAGCGGCTCTGGTGATCTCTTCTCAGCTGGATGCTTGTCTCTATATTGCCCTCAACCCTAGTTGTCTCTAATGGCTCATCCACTTCCATCTCCATCGTGTGTCTCCTGTCTTCTCCGTTCTCCAGGCACACGTATTCATGGCTCAGTAATCGTCCATGGATGCTTGGAGTCACCTGTGTCCGTGGCGACAATTCAAAGAATGTTGGACTCATACACATGGCGGCACTGTTTACTCCGTCGCTCCCAATTGTTTTTACACACTGTCTTTAGGCAATCTGATCCTTTAATTGAGATGTGAACAGCAAACAGTGCACCTGGATTTGTTGTTGTTTGCGCTCCCTCAGCCAGCAGTGACAGCTCTACTCCACATGCCGAAGGTATTAGATTTCACATGGAAATGTATGCACGCATTTGTGTTTGAGGGTGAGTCTCTCTCTGTGTGTGTGTGTGTGTGTGTGTGTGTGTGTGTTGGCCTGTTGTCACACCATGATGGTGTACATTTCCATGTGGAAGTGAGTCCTGGCTGGCTGGCTGTGTGTGTGTTTCTCTGTGCAAGCCTCAGAGATTTTCTCACATGTGCTTATCTGGCTCAGTGTCATTGTTTGGGCTTAGATTTACATCATGGCAAAATGAAGGCTGATGGGCTGCAAAAACACGTGACCCTTTAGAGGATTCCAAACCTCACTGTACACAAAGGTTGCGACTCTTAGAGACGTATTCCCAAATGAAAACATTCACTTCTGAGTGGGCATACACCGCGTTCCACATTATTAGGCAAATTGTATTTAAGGGTCATAAACATTAATTTTTTGGTTTTTCAATTAAACTCATGGATGGTATTGTGTCTCAGGGCTATTTGGATGATTGAAATCAATCCCAGACACCTGTGATAATTAGTTTGCCAGGTGAGCCCAATCAAAGGAAAACTACTTAAGAAGGATGTTCCACATTATTAAGCAAGCTACATGTTTCAGGCAAAATGGGGAAGAAAAAGGATCTCGCTGCTGCTGAAAAGCGGCAAATAGTGCAATACCTTGGTCAAGGTATCACAACATTGGATATTTCCAAAAGAATTGCGCGTGATCATTGGACGGTGAAGAAATTTGTCACCGATTCACAGCACAAGCGGGTTCGTTCAGACAAAGGCAAAATAAGGAAGATTTCTGCCAAACAAATGCGTAGGGTTAAGAGAGCAGCCACTAAAATGCCATTGAATAGCAGCAAACAGGTGTTTGAAGCCGCTGGTGCCTCTGGAGTCTCGCGAACTTCAAGATGTAGGATGCTCAAGAGGTTTGCAAGTGTCCTTAAACCTGTTATTCGGCCACCCCTAAACCAAGTTCATAAGCAAAAAAGGTTGCAGTGGGCTCAGGACTACATGAAGACTAACTTTCAAACTGTTTTGTTTACGGATGAGTGCCGTGCAACCCTTGATGGTCCTGATGGATGGAGTAGTGGATGGTTGGTGAATGGCCACCATGTCCCAACAAGGCTGAGACGTCAACAAGGAGGTGGCGGAGTCATGTTTTGGGCCGGAATCATGGGGAGAGAGCTGGTAGGCCCCTTCAGGGTCCCTGACGGTGTGAAAATGACCTCGGCAAAGTATGTAGAGTTTCTGACTGACCACTTTCTTCTGTGGTACAAAAAGAAGAACCGTGCCTTCCGTAGCAAAATCATATTCATGCATGACAATGCACCATGTCATGCTGCAAAGAGGGCATTGGCTGCTATGGGCATAAAAGGAGAGAAACTCATGGTGTGGCCCCCATCTTCCCCTGACCTTAACCCTATTGAGAACCTTTGGAGCATCATCAAGCAAAAGATCTATGTGGGTGGAAGGCAGTTCACATCCAAGCAGGTGCTCTGGGAGGCTATTATGGCATCCTGCAAAGACATTAAAGCAGAAACTATCAAAGAACTCACAAGTTCAATGGATGCAAGAATTGTGAAGTTGATATCAAAGAAGGGGTCCTATGTTAACATGTAACTTGACCTGTTAAGATGTTTTTGATTCAAACTTTTCTTGATTTCAGTAAATATGACCTCCTAATGCTGCAAATTCAACAAATGACAATTTTTTGTTCTTTACAACCTATAAAATATCTTGAAACTCTGAAATTCTGCATAATAATTTGGAACACTGCATTTTGAGTTTTTTATTTTTGAAAAAAATACTGTTATCATTAGGAGGTTTGTTCAATAGAATTTGACTTATACTCTAACAGTTGATGACTTGAAAATGATACTGACTGACTGTGCATTACTATTTAGGAAAATCTGAGCAAAGTGTAATTTACATAATAATGTGGAACGCGGTGTATAGATACAGACATTTGAAAGGCTTTTTAGAGATTAAGGGCCTAGTTTTATAGATATCAGCCATAGAGATGTTCTCCTCTCCATTTCAGTCGGGTGAAAATGATGATACGGCTTGTGGTGCCAAACAAATACATTTGAAAAACTCAACAGCAACCGGGTCATGACTACACCAAGGTGTAAGGATTCTCTTGAGTAACCAGGTCATTATTTCTGTAAAGAGACATTGCTGTAGAGTTTTTCAAATGTATATTTTGTTGGCACTTTGAGCACCACTACCTGGATGCCATTAGGGATTTTAAGCCTTTTAGAAGTTATTTTAATTAAATTATAAACCAGTCCAGCCCTGATACAATTACTAGGTCACAGCAAAGCAAGTACATACTTGCCTTCACCAAAATCACATTTTTGGATTGACAGTGTCTCATGATGTTGGCCTTTCCTGTTTGACTGTATTGTCTGCCAACACACTAAATGGTTTGAGCTAATTGTGTAATGCGATGTCAGGTGCTACTCTACCCTGCAATTATGTACAGGATATGTGCTTTGACAGAGTTTGTGATCAAATGGCAGAACAAACTGTATAAAGCTGTTATAAGCATGTGTTGGCATGGTGTCAGGTTTTCTGGAAGCATTCTTCCAAGAAGTACACAGGATTTTAGAGATACAGAGGTCTGAATCTTTTGTTGATTTCTCAAACTAGAATATGGACTTATAAAGCCTTCGCCTGATCTCACAGAAAAATATGAAATGACCGTGACATAAATAAAAAAAAGAAGAAAAAACGCAACACATGGATTCAGCTGCATAAGATCTGGTTTTGTCAAGTTCTTGACTTAATCAAAGAGTAATGTTGAGTCAAGTTTTTGTAGTAACAAGAAGATCATTCACTAGTCACAAAGAGCAAATGATCCATTTTCAAGCAACCCTGTCTCCTAAAAATTACGTTCCCCCAGAACTAATACGCATTCCCAATTACGTTTGATCAGAAACGTATCTCCTCCCTGATTATGTTTGTGTTTGACGTATTACACATACGTTGATTATACACGTATACGTTGATTAAACACGTATGTTGATTATACACGTATTTTTGTTTGATTGTTTTTATGTTTGTGTTTGACGTATTACAAATACGTTTATAATCGTGTGTTTGTGTTATTGTTTTCTTGCTTTATTAAGCATATTTTAATTTTTAAACTCTGGGGAGAAAAAAGAAAGGAGGGGCGGGGTGAGGCCAGTGACGGCCAGCCACGCCGGGCGCCGGCCGCACCGGGAGCCCGAGGGTCGGCCGCACCGGGAGCCGAAGACCGTTTGCCCGCCGTTGTTAGGCCAGTAACGGGCCGGTCTTCAGACCGCTTGCACCGGGGCTTGGTCTTCAGACCGCTTGGCCACACATCTTAACTGTACTGGTCTTACAGAAATGTTGTAATGTGTCAAACACAACGGACTGTTACAGTTAAGATGTGTGGATGTGGTCAGAAATGTTCTGAACACATTCATATCAGTTAGTATTTTGAAAACCGGATGTTGGGTCCCGTGACTCCTTCTGCCCGTTTGAATATTTTTCACGTCAGATTCTGCACTTGATGTGACCACAGAGCTCCGAGTGTCTGCTGATGATCGCAGTGGTTTACTGCCAGTGGCGGCTGGTGAAATTTTTTTTTGGGGGGGCGCAGTTGGGCGGCGCGGTTTAAATAGCACTCCACAATGAGAAGAAAAGAGGTTTGGAGTAGAATATTCTAAAAAACAAAGCTTTATTTCAAGAAAACACAGTGCTCAACACTGTCCAATAACAACTATCAACAAACTGTAACTTTGGGCATGAGAGGTTCAGAGCAGAATGGTTTAAGAAACATTCAATGTGGTGGCCAGAGCAACTTCAGGGAATACATTGACGTAGCATTCAAACTGGGGGCCCTGCAGTAAGGTGGCACTGGTGAGGTGGTCTTTGAAGGCAAAGCGTTCCCTGGTGTGTCCAAGTATGGTGTCAATAACCTACAGATAAATATATAGAGAGACAGTAAGATAAGTTGTGGGGAAATATCTACTACAAACAGGCTTCATACTACAGACAAAAAACTATGTTTTGTGTGTCTTGATGGCTCAGCAACATAGACAAAAGGCCAGGAGCCACCTTGATGGCTGTAGCTATGACACACACACACACACACACACACACACACACACACACACACACACACACTAACTTGTTGGGGGTTGAATTGGTATTTTAGATAAAGTTATAGCCTGATATGATATCCACCCAAATCTAACAATGTCCAACATGTGTTCTGCTGTGGGAAAGATAAAACATTAAACTCTAACACAGGCATCTGCTGATTTTGACACTCACCTCTGCAGCAATCCTTCAAGCTCATCTTCCTTCACAGCCCGGCGCTTCCTCGGCTGCTCAGAGCCACTGCACACTGAGCCTCCAGCTAGCAGCTCCGGTTAGCATGTAGCTTGGTGCGTGTAGCTTCACTGCTTTGCTGCTGAATATTTAAATCCGGACGTTCGGGTCCCAACTCTTTCAGCCTCTTCTTGTCAACATCTGATCGTGGATTGAAAGGTGTTTCGCGTAGAGATACCACAGAGTTTTCAGTCGCCATACTAACATAATCAAAGTCTCTGCTAGCTGTGTTGCTCGCGTAGCTACGTGGGAGCTATATGGGATGTGAGGGAATGATAAAGGTCTCTGATTGGACGAATAGTCCAACCACGTTGCAATAAGAAACAATGTCATTGGCTAGGGCGCAGATTCGTGCGCCCGAAGATTCACGTTTCATCCGCCAATGAGAAGCTGTCCTTGCCGTCACGAGGGTGAAATGTTTGTTAGCTTTCCATAGACACACATTGGGCCGGCGCCCCGAGAGGGGAGGGGCTTTTCTCAGTGATGATGAATGGCGATATATTATATTTAACTTAAGTGTTTGTTGACAGGGGCTTACGGTCTCCCACACACATTTAGCGCGTCAACACGGTATATTTCTTATTTAAATTATTTGATATATAATGTTTTTTGACAGTATATATTATATATTTTTTTTTCTTCTTTTTTTTTTTTCATCGCAAAATTTTAAGAGGGGCGGCGCCCTAGCGCCCTCTATTGACGCACCGCCACTGTTTACTGCACTAGATGGAGTTTATCACACACTTTGGGCTGCATTCACAAACAACCCGACTCAGAGAAGACCGGAGCCGGCGCGAAGGAGGCTGTTACCGCCGGCCTAACGGCGGCGGCCAAGCGGTCTGAAGACCGAGCCCCGGTGCAAGCGGTCTGAAGACCGGCCCGTTACCAGCCTAACAACGGCGGGCAAACGGTCTTCGGCTCCCGGTGCGGCCGACTCTCGGGCTCCCGGTGCGGCCGGCTCCCGGTGACAGCCGGCGCGGCCGGCTGTCACTGGCCTCACCCCGCCCCTCCTTTCTTTTTTCTCCCCAGAGTTTAAAAATTAAAATATGCTTAAATAAAGCAAGAAAACAATAACACAAACACACGATTATAAACGTATTTGTAATACGTCAAACACAAACATAAAAACAATCAAACAAAAATACGTGTATAATCAACATACGTGTTTAATCAACGTATACGTGTATAATCAACGTATGTGTAATACGTCAAACACAAACATAATCAGGGAGGAGATACGTTTCTGATCAAACGTAATTGGGAATGCGTATTAGTTCTGGGGGAACGTAATTTTTAGGAGACAGGGTTGTTTTCAGATTCTCTACAAATGCTCTTCACGCTGAGTGCAAAGCTGGTCTTCTGTAAGGGGTTAAAAACATGCTGAAGGCAGTAATACTCGGCTCAAATGCCACAGTCTTTAAGTTTGGCTAAAACACCTTTAAAAACTTCATGCTGCACACCAGCACTGTACACATCCAATATCAGGGTGCAATCAATTCAGTCCGGCGCACAGTGTGCCGAGGAAAAGTATCAGTTGTCTGAGGCTTATCCGAGTAATGCGTTTCTGCCTCGATTTCTTATTGGAAACAGACGGGACTTTTTCCCTCTGTCAAAGTTATTACAGCCCGTTTTGGGGATAAAGCGGCTCTCCTCGGTGCACATAGTTTATGTATTTGTTAAACTTCTTGGAAACACCTGCTTTGACTTCTCCACTTTCTCCACAAGCAATGTTCTGTGTGTGTGTGTGTGTGTGTGTGTGTGTGTGTGTGTGTGTGTGTGTGTGTGTGAGTGTGTGAGAGAGAGAGAGAAAGAGAGAACGAAGAGAGCAAGCCTCTGACCGCAGCAGAGCTGTGTTGGTACAGAGAGGAAGAGTTTGAGTTTGAGACAGAGAGTGGGCTCCTGCCTCGGCTTATATAGGCGGGTTATTTTTAAACCCCACACCCCCTTCCTTTATTCCTTATTACTGTACTTCCTCTCCCGCTCGCTCAGGAAGCCCACTTGGCCGAATTTCCTGCCGGCAAACCGTGCCGACTTGGAGGGAACCAAGGGAGTGATAGCAGCACTGAGAGGGTCGGTCTCTCTCTCTCTCTCTCTCTCTCTCTCTCTCTCTCTCTCTCTCTCTCTCTCTCAGAGTCTGACATGCGAAGGTCTGGGCCTCTTCCAGCCCTTGTTAAAATATCCCTCTGGAATACCTCAGAGAGAGGGAGAGAGAGATGTGAAATGCAGTGATATATATAAAACAATGACTCGATTTATAGATTGTTGGACCAACCTGCTGACATCAATGTTTTAAATCTTTTTTTAAACCTGAAACATTTAAGATAAAGTTAACATTCTGCCTCTCCTCCCCCTCCCAGCCACATTCCCACATCCCCCTAGCCCGTTAGTTGCCATTCTCTGCCGGACCACCAGATGCCCTCAGAGTTTTCCACCTGCGCCAGTCACCCGACTCCCTCCACCTGCTCACCTGTTTCCACTTTCCCTCGCCAGTATATAAATGGCCCATTTCCACTCGTTCGCCGACCGATTGTCAACTTCTCTCTTCTCTTTGCCACGTTCGTGCTATCTTCTGGACCCTATACTCTGTTTGGACATGCCTGTATGTTTATATACGTTCATCTTTGCAATAAATCCTGAAACTGTTCCTTTCTGTTCTCTTGATATCATTTGGGTCCTATTCCTTGTTGCCTTGTCTTCACCCCTGTGACACTGATGTTATATTTGATATCAGTGTTGTTATTCAGCTGCCTGTTGAACAAGGAACTTAATAAAATTCTGGCCTATATCTGGCACATGAAATAATCAGATCTGCAAAATGTGGCACAAAAGACTTCCCATATTGCAACTCCACAAATGTTGTTAGTAAATGAGAGAAAGCTATTAAGGCCATTTTCACTTTGCGTTTCTTTAATTATTCCATTAGAACGCTAACTATCTCTTAACTTATACCGGAGATGCTGGCTATATGTGACTTTAACAGATGGATACTTACGCTCTACATAGTGATGAATTCAACAGATTTACAGGATTGTTCTTGACAATGAAAAAACGTCTTGTAACTAAATATATGTACCATGACAAATATTACTGAAAAATAATTGTTTGTATTTTAATGACATGTGTTGTAGAGCAAACATAACATTGTTCCTTATGTAGCTAAGTTTGTCATTTTTATATTTTGGTTATTAATCATGATTAGGTGTGATTTGGTAGTTAATTATACAGAACAATTATGACACCTTCTAGTGTTAATATGGAGGCCGCATGGCCTGTAGGTGCATGTTAGTGCATGTGAGCGTGCCCCACTGGCCTACTCCTTGGTTACAGCTGATAACGCTGTCACGACTGACGCTGTGGAAGCCCAGCGCGAATCCCCCGGTTCCCTCTCAGGTAATTAGCTCTGTCAGCGATGTTGCTGGTTTGCACTGTTAGCGCCGTTAACCGCTCAGCTGTAGCCATGTTGAGAGCCTTTGTAGTAGAAATGCTCCTAATCTCCACCTTTGATTAGCTTTGTTATGGGTGTACAAATTGATAATGCAACTGTTACTTGCTTTTCCAGCAGCACCCTGCTTATGAATACGCATACATCCATAGGAATCACTGAGCCTTGTTCAACTATCCTCTGTGGCAACATGGAATGTAAAGTGCATCCACAATGCGCCATAAAGCAACACAACCTTGTCATTTGCATAGAGTATACACTTTTGCATGTTATTACATCATACTTCTTGGATCACATCAGCAGAAGGCCTGAATAATACTAATAATAGAATCTGATACTGATGCATCATGACATTGTTGTCATTTTCACATAGTCCACCATGGTACTCGACAATGGTGATGATACAACAGTCATAAGGGAGGATTGCAACACCTTTAGTGAGCAGAATGTCAAGTGACGAGTGAGCGCGTACGCCATAGCTGAATATGGAATAAAGAAGAAAACAGAATTCAGAGGAACTCTGGTGGGAAAAGGAGGGGGAGGATTCCATGCATAGCTGTGGGCCTAGTTGGACCAAGTTGCACCTCTGTAACAATGAGAGCTGGTACTTACATGGGACCTGGAGAAAACAGCACAGTTAAACATAAACAAACATAAAGAGGCATACTTTTTTATAAATATTGATACCATGGCTTTCTGAGTTTAACTGCTGAAAACGCATCAGTAAGTAAGTAGGAGCAGCCTAGTCGGACACAGTAGAGCGTGGGTATAGTTGCATTCTCCTCCCTTTCTGCTATCTGTGCTAACCATTTTACAATGTCGCTGCATCCTGTGCTTAGCGCCACCAACCGTTATCGGTTTAAGAAATGCAAATAAACCAGAGTGTTTTTATCCCCCAGAAGGGGGCTTTCACCCAGGAGACCGCTGTTAGTGTCCCGAGTGAAACTGAAAGCCAACGTTGACTTTCAGCCTGAACAATTATACGTAACAAGCGTAAAGTCAACGTTGGCTTACTAACTAATTCTTCGCTGTACGTACAAAAAATAATGCGCCGTAATTCATAGAAAACAACAAGTAATCTTTCAGCCAGGAGACTGCTGTTTGTTCCCCATTTGAAACGAGAAGTCCGTGTTGATATATTTGTCACATCACTTTTGGTTATGACACATTATTTTAGCCCAAACAAGGATCTTTTCCAAAAACCAAGTAGTTTCCTGCAGAAGTTTAGACGTATGCATGTAATAAGCGGAAATTGACACATGTGGCAAGGTTTCGGATGAAAACTCATGAGTAACGTTTTGTAAGAAATCATACGAACCGTTGTTTGAAAATATGTTAAATTGTTATGCTTGTTTCTAAAGTAACATAAGAAAGTCCGTAAAGGGCAGCTGGTTATTACATTAGTTAAATTGTTACAGTTGTGGCGCTACGTTGTGCTACGTTGTGCTACGTTGTGCTACGTTGTGCTACGTTGTGCTACGTGCCACAACGTTGTGAAACATATTTTTGGTTCAGTAACGTTGACATTCAATGTATCCTTGTTTGAAGAAGAGTTTCAGGTTCATAGATGGCTCAGTTGAAGAAAAAGAATAGGATGGTTGAAAGAAAAAAAAGTGATTTTTACAAAAATCACATTTCATACTGGTAGGAGGCCCCAGGGAAGACCGAGGACACGCTGGAGGGATTATATCTCCCGGCTGGCCATTAGAACGCCTCGGGGTCCCCCAGGATGGGCTGGAAAGTGTTGCGGGTGAGAGGGAAGCCTGGGTCGGTCTGCTGAACCTGCTGCCACTGCGACCCGACCCCGGATAAGCGGCCGAAAATGGATGGATGGATGGACATTTCATACACATACACAAAGACTCCATTCAGCCATAAAAACATGGATACTATAGTTAATAATAATACAAAGAATGATAAATACCCACAAAATAAAACCACATATAAAAACAACAACTAGAACACGTCTTCTCCTGTTTAACTGCAGCGGTCCTAAACCCCATTCACGAGGCTGAGTGATGTCATGTTCCATTTAAAACTAGAAAGGTTTATCCAAAGAGGGTCAAACCTGGACCCCATTTATATCTTAATTCACTACTGTCCATGGGATAACAGATTGGAATGCCTCAAGGTGCTCTTTTTATGTAGGAATGAAAGAATAGGTGGCTCATTAAGTGTAGCTGATTTGTGTGCGTGTGTAAGTTTTCTTTTTTCACCTTTACATAATTTCCTTAATTATTGCCATTATTATTATTATTATTATTATTATTATTATTATTATTATTATTATTATTATTATTATTATTATTATTATGTCAGTTATTGACAGTGGTGGCATTCTGAGGTGGGACTGGTAATAGGATCAGAATGAGTAGGAGAGACCAGTCTTGGGGACTGAGAGTTTTTTTCTTCTTCTTCTATATTTCATGGTGTTATCTGTATTATATCTCTGTTATATATACCAGAAAATTCAACAAAGAGATGTTTAAAAATACACTTATTTACTTGAAAGGAAATATTGTGTCTTTAAAGTGTTCATACCAATCAATGCTGTTACTGTATGCAAATAGATAAAGGAATGATGATAATACAGTGGCCTACATGCTTTGAATTCCTTGGATATGTTCGAAGCAGACTGGCTGGCATGCAGCAGAAGATGGACCGCATATCACAACCGTAAGAAACTTGGGACTTGACTGGCTCGACTTGACTTGTGACAAAAGCCTAGAGACTTGACTGGACTCTAAATCAATTAAGTCTTGGACTTGGTCTCAAACTCAAAGACTTGGAACCAAAGACTTGAGACTTGACTTTGACTTGTGACCAAAGACGCATTACTACTTTGCAGTTAAATATTTAAATATATAACATTTATTCCAACACTTTGACATAATAAGGACATCTTATTAATACAATTCAGTATATTATATATCATGTCACATACCCCTCTGAAAGATAGTCCTGCACTTGACTGATGATTTCAAATGTATTGATAAATTCCCAAAACCAACGTAAGACCTGTGTACAAAGGCACAAAAACGATAATTATGTTTGCTTACTCCTCGTTTGCATTAATAGCACACACACACACACACACACACACACACACACACACCAATTTCCTTAAAACATACAGTTATTACAACTTTAATTAACCTTGTGCCTCTTCTGCAGAGTGCTAATACCGTTACTGTTTCTAATTTGTATTAAAAAATGACCATATTTTCCATAGCTTTTGACATACAATGAGACTTCCTTTTTATCTTCGCAAGCCGCCTTAAAAATAAAAGCATCTCATCTTAACGCAGGTAAAACACATGCAACAAAAACAACAACATTGATTGACAAACAGTTTCTAAAGCCAGAACACAACTTGGGTTACTTACATATCATATACCGACAGCATGGTCGACCTACAGCTCGTTTTGTGCCGTTTTTAACGTGTCTGTTACGGTGCTCCGCCAGCACTCAGGAGTCAGTCTCGTCATGGAAGGCCAACTCAAAAGCCTCACAAAACTTCACACAATCAATTGTTTTGGATAAAATTTGCCCGTTTTTATCCACCTCATTGTGTTTCTTCGCCACAGCCCAGCATCCGTGGGTAGCGATGTTGACTTAGCTTGATATGCTAGCTTAGTAGCTTGACAGAGTTATCCATGTGTGTCCTCCTGGTGTTCTCATGTTTTCTTAATTTTTCCGACAAGTGCTTCATGTCCCTTACTCTCGGGTGTTCTATTTCATCCTTACTGACCGCCAGAGGCAGTGTTTCACACTGGATATGTTCAATATCGCGCTTGCGCAGTTCGAGTAATTATAACAACAAAGTCACGTGTGTGACCTCGGGTGACCCCCAGCCGGGTATAACTTCCGGCATCATCCCGAGCTCGGTTCTCTTTCATCTTCTCGCTGCGCAGGCTAACTAGTTTGTTAGCATCAGCTGGAGCTGAACTTGTAGAAAGAGCTCGTCGCCTGTAGCCTTGCGACCGCCGGTCGGAGCCGCGGGTCCCTCGCCCTCCAAAGGCTGCGACAGCTACAACCTCCTAAGAGGAAACGGGACGCTTCCACGCTCGGACCATCGAGCCGGGCGGCGTTCCTACCTTCGGTCATCGCTGGGTTTGCAGTCTTCACACCGTGAAGCATCACCGGGTGAGATCGTTGACACTGTTTCCTACAGGAGCAGCAGATCCCGCGTTAGCGGAGCGCTCCGCGGAGCGCGCCGGCTAATTAGGGGACTGCTAACGAGAGCGCGCCCGCTCGGTGATGCTAGATGCTACACCGTCGCGGCCGGCTTTCAGGTAAGTCCACAGTTACACAGGCCCGCTGTAGTGACTGTTAGGACACCAGGAATCACAGTTGCCGTACTGGTGAGGAGGGGCTCTCGCTCCCCCCCCCCCACTGGGTCGGGCTGTGCCGTCCTCTCGCCACAGGACAGGCATCCACAGTAGCGCAGCGCTAGTCCGCTGTAGCTGACTGTTAGGACGCCAGGAGCCACAGCTACTGTATTAGTGAAGAGAGTGCTCTCGCTTCCCCCCAATATACAGACTGTGGCTGTCCTGTCGCCACAGGACCGGCCTCCACAGTAGCACAGTGCTCCCGCTGTAGCTGACTGTTAGGACGCCAAGAGTCACAGTTGCTGTACTGGTGAAGAGAGTGTTCTCGCTCCCCCTAACCAAGTCAGGCTGTGCCTGTCCTAGCGCCACGGGACCAGCCTCCACAGTGGCGCAGTGCTCCGGAAGGAAGCGCTGTAGCTGACTGCTAGGACGCCAAGAGTCACAGCGACTGTACTGGTGAAGAGAGTGTCCTCGCTCCCCCCCACTAGACAGCCTGTGTCTGTCCCGTCGCCACAGGACCGGCCTCCACAGTAGCACAGCGCTCAGGCGTTGTAGCTGACTGCTAGGACGCCAGGAATCACAGTTGCCGTACTGGTGAAGAGAGTGTTCTCGCTCCCCCTAACTAAGTCGGGCTGTGCCGTCCTCTCGCCACGGGACCGGCCTCCACAGTAGCACAGTGCTCCCGCTGTAGCTCACTGCTAGGACGCCAAGAGCCACAGCGACTGTACTGGTGAAGAGAGTGTCCTCGCTCCCCCCCACTAGACAGCCTGTGCCTGTCTCGTCGCCACAGGACCGGCCTCCACAGTAGCACAGCGCTCAGGCGCTGTAGCTGACTGACAGGACGCCAGGAATCACAGTTGCCGTACTGGTGAAGAGAGTGTTCTCGCTCCCCCTAACTAAGTCGGGCTGTGCCGTCCTCTCGCCACAGGACCGTCCTCCACAGTAGCACAGTGCTAAAAAAGCCCACTGTAGCTCGCTGCTAGGACGCCAGGAGCCACAGCTACTGTACTGGTGAGGAGAGTGCTCGAAGAGCTCCCCCCCACTAGACAGACTGTCTGTCCTGTTGCCACAGGACCGGTCTCCACAGAGGCAATAATTGCAGAGCGCCTGGTGGCTAAGCGCTGGTTATGTTTAACCCTGCCGGCTGTAGGACCTGTATGGCTCCTCTTCAGCCTGAAGACGGCCATGACCTTTGCCCCTCCTGCCTCGGCCTCGAGCACCTGAGGGAGGGTCTCTCGGAGAACCCATGTATGAACTGCGGCATTATGCCTTACGCAGTAAGGGCCGCTAGATTGGCCATGGTAGGGCACCTGAGGGGTGGGGCGGACCTCCCCCCATCAGGGCAGCCGGAGCCAGCCCAACCTACCCGGGGCAGACGCCGGCCGACGGGAGCCGCAGGGGCTGCCCCCAAGAGGGCTAAATCTGCAAAGTTAGCGTCGAAGGTGGATCTGTTAGCCGCCGAGCTAGCTCAGGTGAAGTCGCTTCTCCTGGCCCTCCACCCTAGTGCGGAGGAGACTGGGGGATCAGATCCATCTGCGGCTGAGCCGGTCCCGGAGGAGGACATGATGTCACTGGCGGCGTCCGCCAATTTCTTTACCGAGTACGGTGACGAGCGGTCCTCCCATGCTTCCGGGCCTAGTTCCCGGGCCTCAGGCCATACTCCGTCGGAGGGGGCAGTCGACGGCTCTATGGGGTCCGTCATTCGCATGGCACTTGCACGCCTGCAGTTGGAGATTCAGCAGCCGGAGCCCCCACCTACTAGTGCCTTCTTCAGGCACGTTCCCACCCCTGCCACCTTCTCTGTCCCTCCCTCTGAGGAGTATCTGAGGGAGTTGCATGCGTGCTGGAGAGACACCAGTACTCTCTCCCGTCTCCCAGCGGATGGCCGAACCCTGGCGTCCATGCAGGACGCGGCAAAATGGGGCCTGGAGGGCATGCCACCCATCGAGCCGGCTATTGCGTCCCTCATAGTTTCTCCCGAGGAGAATCTGAGGCCGAGTGCCAGGTGCCCTCGACCCCAATGTCGGGTCACAGATGACCTGCTCTCCCAGGCTTACAAGACGGCGGCACGCATGGGTCGTATTGGTAACTCACTCTCCCATCTCATGCTTGGTCTCTCAGTGTCTCTGCAGCAGGCTACGGTCGACGCTTCTGCCACCAGCCTCAGTGATGCGTCACTGCAGGCGTTTGCACTCATGTCACGGGAACTCGGGCGCCTGATGTCCACCCTAGTTCAGACCAGCCGCCAGGTCTGGCTGGCGCAGTCACCCCTGTCGGAGACATGTAGGAGGACCCTCCGTGCTGTCCCAGTTGAACCCGGGGAGCTGTTCGGCTCAGCTGCTCTACAGGCGCTTCAGCGGACTGTGCAGGCCGTTCAGACCAGGCAGCAGTTCTCTGGCCTTCGCAGGGACATAACCGCACCCCGCAGAACCAGGGCGGCCTCCCGTGGCCATTTTCGGCCCCCAGCTCGCCCCAGTAGCCACCAACGGGCTCAGCACCCCGTGGAGAGGCCGATCCGCTCCCAACGCGACTATTCCCGCGTTCCCCCCAGGCAACCCCCGGGCCGGGGGACTAGTGGTCGCCCCCCCAGAGCCTCAAGGGGCAGGGGGGGCAGGGCCTGAGATCCCCGGGCCGGCTGTCGGTTATTTCTCCCAGCAGCAGGTCAGCTACTGGGCAGCTCATGCCCCAGACCCCTGGGTGGTTTCCACCCTAACCCAGGGGTACAGGCTGCAATTCCGACGCCGGCCCCCAACCTTCAGCTGGGTCAAGATGACTACCATCACCGACCCGGCGAAGGCCCTAGCCCTGAGCCAGGAGTTAGCCGTGCTCCTGACCAAGGGCGCAATCGAGGTGGTGGACCCCCAGCTACAACCCGGGGGGTTCTACTCAACCTACTTCCTCGTAAGGAAGAAGAACGGCGGACTGCGCCCAGTCCTAGACCTGAGGGGACTAAACAAGTTCCTGAAGGTCTTACCATTTCACATGCTGAGCACAGCAGGTGTCCTTCGTGCCGTCTCCAGGGGAGACTGGTTCACGTCGGTCGACTTGAGGGATGCTTATTTTCATGTCCCCATTGTGCCTCACCACAGACAGTACCTTCGTTTTGCCTTTCAGGGCCGCTGTTTTCAGTTCAGGGTACTTCCATTCGGACTCTCCCTCTCCCCACGAGTGTTTACGAGGTGTGTCGCCGCTGCCCTTCTTCCCCTGCAATCGCAGGGCATGAAGATATTGCCGTACCTGGACGATTGGCTGATCTGCGCGCCATCCCGGGTTCAGGCTGCACAGGACACCGCTCGCCTTCTGTCTCATGTGGCCCTGTGGGGCCTCAGGGTAAACAGGGAGAAGAGCTCTCTGAGCCCTTCTCAGAGCATAACCTTTATCGGGCTAGCTCTGGACGCGGCCACTATGAGAGCCTGTCCGTCGCCCCAGCGTGTGGACGACATCCTCCGCAGCCTTCCCCTCTTCCGAGGGGGCAGGCGTTTGCCCTACATCCGTTTTCTTTGCCTATTAGGCAAATTGACAGCAGCCTCGGCTGTCGTTCCCTTGGGCCTGCTGTCGTTGCGCCCCTTGCAGAGATGGCTGAACAGCTTTCGCTTGGACGCCAGGCGCCACAGGAACAGAGCAATAGAGGTGTCACAACAGTGCCTTCTCGCGCTCTCCCCATGGAGGAGGAGAGTATACCTGTCAGGGGGTGTTCCCATGGGCGTGGTCCCATCCCGTCGGGAGGTCGTCACGACAGACGCCTGCCTCTCAGGGTGGGGCGCAGGGTGGCAGAACAGGACTGCTCAGGGGCAGTGGTCCGCTCAGGACCACATGGAGCATATCAATGTTCTGGAGCTGCAGGCAGTGCACCTAGCGCTCAAACACTTCTTGCCTCACTTGAGAGGGAGACATGTACTTGTTCGGTCGGACAACACCTCGACCGTGTTCCACATAAACCACCAGGGGGGCACCAGGTCAGCAGGACTGCTACGGGTTTCCCGAGCCCTTCTGACCTGGGCAGCCCCTCGCTTGACCAGCCTTCGGGCGATGTATCTACCGGGAGAACGGAACCAGGTCGCAGACTCCCTCTCCCGTCACAAGCCCCCACCGGGGGAGTGGCGTCTCCATCCAGAGGTCGTGCAGAGCATCTGGGGCCTCTTCGGCAGAGCACAGGTGGATCTCTTTGCCTCAGAGATATCAACCCACTGCCCCCACTGGTTCTCCCTGATGGAGAGGACCAGTCCTCTGGGTCAAGATGCCCTGGCTCACACATGGCCAGAGGGCCTCCTTTATGCTTTCCCTCCATTTCCCCTGATCTTGCCAACGCTCCTCAGGGTTCTTCAGCAGGGCCACAGGCTGGTGCTGGTGGCCCCCTTATGGCCCGCCAGGACTTGGTTTCCTCTGCTGCACAGACTCTGCTGCGGGACGCCATGGCGCCTCCCCGACAGGAGGGATCTCCTATCGCAGCTAGGGGGTCGGATCTGGCATCCCGACCCCAGCCGCCTGCAACTATGGGCCTGGCCGTTGCAGGGCCCGACCGGCTGCTAAGCAGCTGCACAGAACCAGTCAGGAGGACTATTCTGAATGCCAGAGCGCCATCTACCCGTCTACAGTACGAGTGTAGATGGAGACTATTTTCTGACTGGTGTGGGGTTCACAACATGGACCCAGTACAGTGCCCAGTGCAGACTGTACTCGAGTTCCTGCAGTCCCTCCTGGATAAGGGCCGGTCTCCCTCTACCCTAAGGGTCTACGTGGCTGCTGTCTCATGCCAGCATGCTAAAATCGACAACGGCACTGTAGGGAGCCACAAGCTTGTGTCCCTCTTCTTAAAGGGGGCTCGGCGACTGCGACCTCCGAGCACCCCGAGGGCTCCTCCATGGGACTTGTCCGTGGTGCTGGACACCCTATGTTCACCTCCCTTTGAGCCCCTGACAGAGGCAAAGCTGCGATGGCTGTCAGCAAAGACAGTCTTTCTCCTGGCCATCACTTCGGCAAAACGAGTAGGCGAGCTACACGCCCTGTCGGTGAGCGAATCCTGTCTAAGGTGGAACCCAGACGGCTCTGGCGTCACACTGTGGCCTAATACAGCATTCCTTCCAAAGGTGCTGACACGCTCGTACCTCAACCAACCTATCCAGCTCGCACAGTTTGACCCTCCAGTGGGGGAGGAGAGGTCGGGGCTGCTGTGCCCGGTGCGGGCCCTAAGAGCCTACGTCGAGGCCACCGCAGGCATACGGCGGTCGGAGCAGCTTTTCGTCTGCTATGGTGGACCTAGGAAGGGCCGTGCCCTTTCTAAACAGCGCCTGTCCCACTGGATAGTGGAGGCCATTGCCTGTGCCTACAGAGCTAGTGGCCGTGCGCTGCCATCCGGAGTGAGGGGCCACTCTACCAGGAGTGTCTCCACGTCATGGGCAACCATGAGAGGTGTGCCCATGGAGGATATATGTGCTGCTGCCTCATGGGCATCACCGAGCACGTTCACCAGATACTACAGGGTGAACGTTGCCACCCCTCACCCACTGGGGGTGGTTCTTCGTCCAACTTCCTCCGCATGAGTCAGACGAGGTAGGTTCCTTGACGTTCCTCGTGACTTTGTTGGTATAAGTCATCCAGTGTGAAACACTGCCTCTGGCGGTCAGTAAGGATGAAATAGAACGAAAGTTACGAAGGTAACTACGGTTCTATGAATCCTGGATGACCGCCAGAGTTCTTGGTCACTCGGAATCTCGTGATTTCGCGAGAAGATTCCGTAGAACCGAGCTCGGGATGATGCCGGAAGTTATACCCGGCTGGGGGTCACCCGAGGTCACACACGTGACTTTGTTGTTATAATTACTCGAACTGCGCAAGCGCGATATTGAACATATCCAGTGTGAAACACTGCCTCTGGCGGTCATCCAGGATTCATAGAACCGTAGTTACCTTCGTAACTTTCGTTTTACCTGTAGTTTCTCCGCCAAAGGTCTTCTCTCAAACGGGCGGTGCTCGCACTCACTGATGTCATGTTGTTTTAATGGCGCCTCGAGAGACTAGCCCTGACGAGAACGAGACACGGGAACGGGGCCAAATGAGAATGGCCCCTCCGTGGGCGCTGATTAATTGTATATCACTCATATATATCTTTAATCAGTGATTGGCTAAACTGCTTATTAGACCCGTCTTTCTTGGGCAAGATGGATCTAGCCCCAACACGTGCACTAGCAGCAGCGACGTGCACGAGCTGAGAGGACAAGCAGGAAAAGCATATATGTTGCGCAGATATCCTATTTTACTAATATTACTGGGTATATTCCATAGCTCAAAAACACAAATATTGACAGAATTTATTAATATGATGATAATTCTTTTATTAATAATTTCAGAAATATATATATATATATATATTTGGTGGCTCAAGGTGGGTGGGGCCCCGTGGCCCTCTATTGGCCGGCCGCCACTGCCCTAATCTAATCATACCAGTTTATCAACCATAACCACAATAATTCCTCTAGTTCTGAGGACATGGATGAATGTTGCTTCTGTCAATATAATTCACATGTCTGTGATTAGCTGTTTAATGGCAGTGGGCATTCCGTAAGCCAATACAACTAACTGATAAAAGCTGTATTCCTAAACCACACTGGCTTTACTAGTTTTCAAATGTGTTGAAGTGGGAAAAGAAACAGCGAGGAACACTTCAAAGCAACAGTGAACCTGACCTTAATACCCCTAAACTTAGTCATTATCAGTTGCTTCTTGAAGTTTGAAGTCACTTAAAAAAAACACAAACACCTCATGTAGCAGTTGGTGGCCATTGGGTTTTACAATATTACGCATTTAAAAGAGTTTTTATGAGGGAAATAATGAAAGCACTTAAGGCAGTGAAAAGCTGTGAGGTCATTGCTAACACAGCTAGTGGATAATTAGTGTGTGTGTGTGTGTGTGTGTGTGTGTGTGTGTGTGTGTGTGTGTGTGAATGATATTTTTGACTTTTTTGACATTTTTTTTGACGTGATAAGTTGCCCAACTCGCGCTTGTTGATGGACCCCGAAAGCCGCGAATAATCGAGGTGATGGTGTACTTTTGTGTGGACATGCATACGTCCTGCTCTCTCTGCTGTAAAAAGTTAGTCTACTGTATACAAATAAACTTGGTATTAAAATGAACATGGCTTCAGTTTACCAAGTAATCAATATGCTAGGTAATGACAGTGTTGGGAAAGTTCACTTTCTACATGAACTATTTCAGTTCATAGTTCATAATTCAAAATTTTGAACTAAGTTCACAGCTCCAAAAAATGAACTAGTTCAATTATTTTTTTCAATATGTTGCGAGCTATAATTGAAATCTCTATCTGTCTGCAATACCGCTCTTGGCCTCTACGCAACTCTGCGCTCTCACACTTGCCAGGCATAGGGCTGAAACGTTCAGACGCAACACTGATGACAAAGACGTTCAAAAACAACAGAACGTTTTATGTTTACGTTTATGTTTCTGGCAGACAATGTTACCAACCAGCTGCATTCAGGGTCCAGCTGAGCTAGGCGTGCATAGTCTTGTTCTCAACTACATTTAAGTTCCCTGTTATATGCTTTTGCAAAAAAACGTAGGCACATTTTCTTTTTCAAAATTCCCGAGCCAAAATTCCCGTGGAAACTTTCCGGAAATTTACCGGAAACTTTCCGCCCCTTTGCAACCATGTGTGTGTGTGTGTGTGTGTGTGTGTGTGTGTGTGTGTGTGTGTGTGTGTGCAGCAGAGAGGTTATTGGCTCTCACATCAACTGGATACTGTTTCAACCATTCTGTATATTTGTGGAAAACGGGGGCAATTGGGCCCCAGGCCTGAGTCCCAAGTTTGTGATATGGATAATTTTTTTCTACAAACAAGTCCAGGACACTGCAAGTTTGAGTGTAATGAATGCTTTCATTTTTTAAATGTATTGAATGAAAAGATGGTGCAGTTTGAACCTGAGATAGTACAGAATATGTATGCTAACACAAAAACAAGTTTAATAACCAAAACGAGCAGCTGGTGGCGATGATAGAGAGGGAACTATTCCCTTTTACACTCAATTAGCTGCATTTTAATTAAAAAACTAAAACTGCATCTTCAGGACACGAGGTATTACAACATATATAACAATTCAGAATCTTCAGCTATTTTTAAACAGTCTCAACAACTTTCATGCACAAACGTCCAACAACTAAAAAGTAGTTTCAAAAAGACTGAAATGACCTGACTTTAACTGAGAACACACACTCACCGAATCTATGACAAACACTTTACTGTGGAACACGTCACTGTGTTGAGGAGCAGCTTTTCCACTAACTCAAAATAAATTAAACAAAAGTGGAATTCAAAAGTATTCATATATACAACATTAACTTCTCTTGTGATTACCTCATCAGTAGGTAAATACTGAAAAACATTGTGCTTTACAGAAAATTAAGCAGCACTCAATTCTCCTCCCAACCCCAGAGTTTTTTCCTGTCATGCAGGCAGCGCCATCAGTTGTCAATGTTATATTCAGTAGGCTGTTTAATTAAATTATCCTAAAAACCCAGAGTCTCCCCCATATCAGGATGGTTTGACCCAACCTGGCCCATGCTGCTGAAAACATGGAGGCACAAGTGCAAAACCAGTTGAAACCAGAGCCGGCAAAATAACGACACTCCGCTGCATAAAAAGTCCTTTCAAAATAAAACCACAGGATGAAAAAAAAAAGAGATTTATTTTTTATTTTTTATTTTTTCAGGCAAAGGCCTGCGACCCACTGAAAACGGGTCCGCGACCCACCAGTTGAGAATCACTGGTCTAGACTGTCTATCCCAAATGGACAGACAGACTTCTGCTGAAACACTAAGGCAGTAACACAGTTTCTGAGCCTGGTTTTGATTGTACCAGGCAGACCTGGTGAAGTTGGAGAGCTGGAGGGAAGAGTGTCCAGAGGCTGTTAGAAGAGAGGTGATTATAAGGTTGAGTTGAACTTTTCTGGAGCTGAACTTCAGTTGGAAGCATTTGGGTAAACTCTAACATCCTAGACAATCGCCCTCCGTCTTCCTCTTTTTCTCTCTCCCACCCTTTCTTTCCCTCTCTCTTTCTGAAGATGCCAAAGCCACAGGATTGCTGTCGGGATGGCCTGCCAGAAACCCAGGCTCCCTTCTTTTAAAAAAAAATGTTTATTGAGGGACAGGAATTGCAGAGTGAATGCTTACAATGTAGGGCTGTCTTTTTTGACGAAGAGAGAGAAAAAGAAAGGAAAAAGAGGAATTGGGGAAATGCAGAATGAGGAGCTATCAAAGAAATCAGGATGGAGACAGACAGAGAGTGCTCTGCCCACGGGATTTTCATGTGCAACTCTTAAACCACAAACTCAGTCACTCTCTAACATGTCTCGTTAAACTGTGCCAGCTGTCCAAATAGTCCGTCCTGGCTGTAGGACAGGTTTGCCACTGTACTCCCACTTTGAACTCCGTGCTGCACCAACATTGTCCTTACTGCTCTCTAGCATTCTCAGACCGAGAGTATTTATATATTATACCACACATTTCCGAAACATTCCTGTGGCGCACTTAACATTTTGCACATTATCATTATAATAGATTTGAAGTACAATCTTATATATTTATATTTTTAAGAAGGTTTAATTGGAACCAAGGCAGCCTTGCTAAATCAAAGGTATAACAAGTCCCAATGATGGAAAATCCTGGTCAACATAGTACTGTAATATTTTTTACCCCCATCAGCCACGTTGTTAATCGCACATTAAATCTTGAAATAAAAACTGAAACGAACATGAAGGTAATGTACGGTGGTTTCCAGCACTAAACGTTAGACAAATTTTGACACTTTTGGGCTGCATGGAGAAAACTAGCTCTTTTCTGTCTCTGGCTACTCCACTATTATTGGCTGTTAAGAAATTAATCACACAAGCACTCCTTTTAAGTATTTGTGATCATTTGATATCTATCATTATTTCCTAATGTGGTTTCTCAGGAAACCATGGTTCTCAGTTTAACACACACGTGTATGTGTGTGTGTGTGTGTGTGTGTGTGTGTGTGTGTGTGTGTGTGTGTGTGTGTGTGTGTGTGTGTGTGTGTGTGTGTGTAAGTGTTGACTGGGCAGAGAAGGTTTCCTTAAAGGAAAATTCGGAATGACTGTGTCGTAACCTTTATCTCACTGTGTCCCGTTTTTCCTGTGAAAAACCTTTTTAAAGGCCACACACATAGCTGCACTCTTTTCCCCTTATAAACAACTTTTAAAAGCTAAGCCTCCAATGCATGTGCACACCTGTGTTGAACATGTGCTCACAGGGTGAAAAACGTTCTTTAACCTTCTAGGTACACATGATATTTTCACATATGCGTATATTTGTTCATGTTTTCTATTACTGATACAACAAAAGGGGCCTTATGCAAGAACCACTCGACAAATGGATTAGTCAGACAGTGGCATGGACGAGTGATTCAAGAGGATTTGTGGCATTCACCAATGTTCATGCACTTTTCTATGAGGCATGAAGTAAAGTAAATGGTCTGTAATTGTATAGCGCTTTTCTAGTTTTCCGACAAAAGCGCCTTAACACTACATGTCATCATTCACACCCATTGCTACGGGAGCAAGTGTCTTGCCCAAGGACACACCGCATGGACTAGCGGAGCCGGGGATCAAACCCCAGATTCTCTGCTCTACCACTGAGCCGGGGATCAAACCCCAGATTCTCTGTTCAGTGGCGGCCGGCCAATAGAAGGCCACGGGGCCTGGCCCCACCCACCTTGAGCCACCAAAAAAAAAGTATATTTATAATGTTATTAATTATAAAAAATATAATAATATTAATAAATTATACAATTTTTTTAGCTATGGAATATACCCAGTAATATTTGTAAAATAGGATATCTGCTTAAAAAATATGCTTTCCTGCTTGTCCTCTCTGCTAGTGCACCTCTCAGCTGCCCCGTGCACATCTCTGCTGCGCTATGCACGTGGTGGGGCTAGATCGGTTTTGCCCAAGGAAGACGGGTCTAATACGCAGTTTAGCCAATCACTGATTAAAGATAATAATGAGTGACATACAATTTATCCAATCAGCGCCCTAAAACAGACTTCCGGAGGGGCTGTTCTCATCTCACCCCAGGCTGCGTGTTCCCGTCTCTCTGTCTTGTCAGGGCAGACGAGGCGCGCGCCACCCATTATAACAACATGACAGCGTCGAGTGGGAGCGCTGCTCTTCACAGAAAACCAAACGCCAACTCGGTATAATCTCTCCTCCAACACCCGTTTGAGAGAAGACCTTTGGCGGAGAAACTACAGGTAAAACACCTGGTCCCACATCAACCGGACCTCACCATAAAACAAAAGACTGGTGTGAAAGGGAGCAACTTAAGCTTCTGTGCAGACAGCTAAGCTACAACAGCCCGGTTTGGCTAAGCTAGCTAGCTTAGCCAAACCGGGCTGTTGTAGTTTAGCTGTCTGCACAGATGCAGTCATGCTAATGCCATATTTTACTTTCCATGCTTGCTTTTTAAATCAACGTGGACCGAAAAGAAAACATGAGAACACCAGGAGGACACGCATGGACATATATACATGGATATATATATATATATCCATGGGTAGCAGTAGTGTGCAGCATGCCGTGAATTTACATTTACGTTGAGATCGGTCGACCAATGCAACCCTGTCTCCTAAAAATTACGTTCCCCCAGAACTAATACGCATTCCCAATTACGTTTGATCAGAAACGTATCTCCTCCCTGATTATGTTTGTGTTTGACGTATTACACATACGTTGATTATACACGTATACGTTCATTAAACACGTATGTTGATTATACACGTATTTTTGTTTGATTGTTTTTATGTTTGTGTTTGACGTATTACAAATACGTTTATAATCGTGTGTTTGTGTTATTGTTTTCTTGCTTTATTTAAGCATATTTTAATTTTTAAACTCTGGGGAGAAAAAAGAAAGGAGGGGCGGGGTGAGGCCAGTGACGGCCGGCCGCACCACCGGGCGCCGGCCGCACCACCGGGCGCCGGGCGCACCACCGGGCGCCGGCCGCACCACCGGGCGCCGGCCGCACCACACATCTTAACTGTAACAGTCCGTTGTGTTTGACACATTACAACATTTATGTAAGACCAGTACAGTTAAGATGTGTGGATGTGGTCAGAAATGTTCTGAACATACTAACATCAGTTAGTATTTTGAAAACCGGATGTTGGGTCCCGTGACTCCTTCCGCCCGTTTGAATATTTTTCACGTCAGATTCTGCACTTGATGTGACCACACAGATCCGAGTGTCTGCTGATGGTCGCAGTGGTTTACTGCACTAGATGGAGTTTATCACACACTTTGGGCTGCACTCACAAACAACCCGACTCAGAGAAGACCGGAGCCGGCGCGAAGGAGGCTGTTACCGCCGGCCTAACGGCGGCGGCCAAGCGGTCTGACCGGTGCAAGCGGTCTGAAGACCGGCCCGTTACCGGCCTAACAACGGCGGGCAAACGGTATTCGGCTCCCGGTGCGGCCGACTCTCGGGCTCCCGGTGGTGCGGCCGGCGCCCGGTGGTGCGGCCGGCGCCCGGTGGTGCGGCCGGCGCCCGGTGGTGCGGCCGGCGCCCGGTGGTGCGGCCGGCGCCCGGTGGTGCGGCCGGCGCCCGGTGGTGCGGCCGGCGCCCGGTGGTGCGGCCGGCCGTCACTGGCCTCACCCCGCCCCTCCTTTCTTTTTTCTCCCCAGAGTTTAAAAATTAAAATATGCTTAAATAAAGCAAGAAAACAATAACACAAACACACGATTATAAACGTATTTGTAATACGTCAAACACAAACATAAAAACAATCAAACAAAAATACGTGTATAATCAACATACGTGTTTAATGAACGTATACGTGTATAATCAACGTATGTGTAATACGTCAAACACAAACATAATCAGGGAGGAGATACGTTTCTGATCAAACGTAATTGGGAATGCGTATTAGTTCTGGGGGAACGTAATTTTTAGGAGACAGGGTTGACCAATGACAGTTCTCTCTACAGTCAGAGCTTGCGCAAGAAGGTGGAACGTGAGGGAGATACCATTTCCAAAACTTGTAAGGGGGTAATAACTATTTTCCCGAACGTAGCAAAATCCCGGACGTTTTTGGAATCCCTGCCGGACGATCGAAAACATGTCCTCGAAAAGAGGACATGTCCGGGAAAAAGAGGACGTCTGGTCACCCTATATATATATATATATATATATATATATATAAATTGTTCTTTTGTCCTTTTCACAACAAGAATTAAGGCATCGGCCGATCACGTTGTGTGGAACAGACACCAAGAAGACAAACTTAATTACTCATTCCAACCTTGACAAAGGCGCGCAGACCAGATCCACTCCATCCGTTTTTACTTGTCACATAAAAATCCTCAACAGACATATTCACCAGAGGCAAAACTTTTCACGAATAGAAAATTGAATTAGCTTTAGGCTGTACAACAATTGACCTCAGACAGAGGTCAAAAATATTTGGAGGCTAGTATTTTCATATTGTTTATTCAACTCACCCCGGTGTGCAAACCTTTCGGTGGAAAGTGAGTGTCTTTAGCTTCTGTTACGGTTTCAAATGTTTGATGACTCGTCCTGTAAAAAAAATCCAATCAAATGAGCGACGTGTTTACACGACTAACAGTAGTTTTGACGCCTTAACCTATAACATAAAATAGTTTCTGTGGTGGCGCCGCATACATTTTACACATTTTGCGCCATTGTAGTGCGCTGTTAGGAGGTCGTGGTCATTTCACATATCTCTATGAGATCACATTCAAAATAATTTGGTGACTCTGATTGCACGTAGAAGTCTCACAGAAAAAAAGTACTAGAGGTTAAGGGTAAGAACAATATCATGATCTTGCATGAGGCCGTTGTTTCTACAGTTCACTGCAGAATTCACTTCTGCAGTGAACTGTAGAAACAACGGCCTCATGCAAGATTTGCATTTGCTGTCCTAAACAGCTCCTGTTATTTTGGGTAAAGTCCTCTTGCACATTAAGTAATGTTAGAAATGAGTGGCTGAAATAAGACATAAATGCCTGATTCAGATAAAGAAATATAAATAAACAGATATGAGTACTGGTTGATTGAGAGGTGATCTCATCACAGCAAAGAGGCAAAACATGCTGTGATGTGACAGTTACTGGTGATCATTTCAGATGAAGGTTTGACAGCCTTTTTTAAACCTGTGTTTTTCACTTTGACTGGTGGTGAGCTTGTGGTCGGGTGCTGATCGCACTCAGGGCTGCTGGCTTCGCGGTGTGTATTCACACTTCACTAGTCTGACTTTGGTTAAGAACAACAGAAGAAGGCCCTATATGTGTGTGTGTGTGTGTGTGTGTCGCACAAGTGCATTCAGGTATTACAGTGCAAGTTTCTGCACACATTTCAGAGAACTTGTGTGATGCGGCACAAGACCACGCACAGGTTTAATTAGCGTTGCTGCAGCAGGATGTGTGTGGTCTGCAAACCACAGGAGAAGGTTTCATTACATACTCTTCTTCTCTCAGTTAATTCTGGTTGACACCGCTCTGCAAAACACACACCAGTCACAAATGTAGGTGAGATGATTCACTAATAGTGAAGCAGACAACATAAGGTGCTTTGCATATTGTCTTTTCACTGAATGTGATGCCCTTTTCTTACTGAATTCTTATAAATTCAGTGCAGTCATGTGCATATTTCTTTACACCAGATCTGCAAGGGTTAACCATGGGATGGGGGAAAAACTCAGGGTCGAACCATAGCAGGGAGTTTTACATGAGCCTTTACAAGCAAGAGAAGCTTTCAACACACATACCTCCAAAAAAACTATAATAAAACATAGGAAAGACATTTTTTTATTTTCAAGAAAAGTTCCCTCCCTGAGGTACACCACTCAAGTTTTCAATAAATTTTCTGTAGTATGACAATACAAGTGTATTGTCATACTATCTGAAAATGTGTGTTGTGGTTAACAGGAACTTCTGGTGGAAAGGATGTGTGGCCGAGGTGAACAACCGAGTTACCTGAAACAGGCCGAACGTGTAAAGTCAACCTGTCAATTGACCCTTCGCTCAGTCCCGCCCTCGTACGCAGACTGGCCAATCATAGCGCTTTTGGACCCTGAATAGGAGCGTCGTGTGACGCTCCTATTCAGTAGGATGAAGTTGCACATGAGGAGCAAAAGATTTATTTGGTCACCTCTTAGAATGTTTGCCACGGTGGCTCTTGGAATTGCAGAAGCCCTTGCAGCAAAACCAGCAGCAGCACTGGGTGGGCGGTGGAAGGAGAAGTTAGCGAGCAAAGCTGAATCGAGCTAACGAGTTTCTGGTTACACGAATCAGACAAATCTAATACCCAAATTACGAAATAACGAAATAATGCATATTTTCATAACATTTTTGGAGTTTAATCCGACTTCACTGCGGACTCACCAAGAAGCATAGATTTTGAGCTGTGGGGAGAGCGAGCTACCACATTATGTGTATAAATCGCTCACCTGTCTTTGTTGAAGAGCCTATGACTTAAGAAAAGCATAGAAAAGACTATTGTCTCCTCTCCTTGATATACAGGGACCAATGAGGTGGACTTCTCTAGACATAGTGGGGACTTAGTGTGGAGGCGAGCGGCAGCCTGGTTTTCCAGGTCATGGCTCCTCTCATATTTATGTTTTTACTTCTTTGTGGTTCTAGACCACATTAATTAATAGCGCTATAATAAGGGTAACAAACAAACATGTTTTTGTCATGTTATGCATGTGAGACTAAAATGTGGACTTTTACCATCTATTTCTGTATTTTGTGCCTTTTGGTTTTTAGATATGTAGAACTTTCTGTTGCAGCCCTTTGATAGTTTGACGATAGACCTCTCTAGAAACCCTTAACTTTAAAGTTGATTACCCTGAGAGCTGTCATTTGAAACACTCCACTGGCCATGGAGTATATAAGAAATCACATTGAAACAAAGAAAAAAAAGCCCCAGCTACTTGTCATCCCGAAATGTCACTTTGCATATCGCTATTTCAATTTTGTTCCAGCAAATTGTTGTTGTTTCTGCAGTGGGGAAGCATTGTGGCGGCTGCGGGGCGGCTCTGCTGAAAGCCACACCAAGGCCAGCTCAAGTTCAGCCGAGCTCGATTCATTCTCAGTGCGGTTTCAGCATGCTAAGAGAAATATAGCACTGAGAGCTCACAGATTTCCCCCCAAACAGATATTTAAAGTGTAATTTAGTGTTTGGTGGAATCAGAACTGTAACTCAAGGGCACAGGTTAGGAAACCTTCAATATTATAGTGGTTAGGAGAGAGAGAGAGAGAGAGAGAGAGAGAGAGAGAGAGAGAGAGAGAGAGAGAGAGAGAGAGAGAGAGAGAGAGAGAGAGAGAGAGATGTAAATAGGGATTTTGCCAGGGTGGTCTTTTCCCCTACAGTCCAAACACGGGAGATTGGTTAAAGACATACCTATTGCAGCTGGGTGGCTCCAAGGCGCGTGCACACACACACCTACACACACACAAGCAGCGAAATATATACGTTTACACACAACAAACTCATAGATATTCAGATGCACACACATTTTGAGAACATTGCAAACGAATGTGGCCAGACATAGAAACATTTACATGTCACACACATATACACACACACACACACACACACACACACACACACACACACACACACACACACACAGTCACTCGTAGATACTCTTGCACAATACGGTAATTGTATGTTTTTGGTTTTGTGCCGTTGAACATTTAGGCTGGCTGAGGGGCATAATAGTGGGTAGCAGGACACTGCCGCATGGGAAGTCACCAGACGCTGGAAAACACCAGTTTGGATTCATCTTTGTTTGTCTTAAGTTGGGACAAAAAGAAAAAGCATGGATGGCCATGATGCTTGTGTGTCTTGGAGGCACCACATCCTTGTGGCACGCAGTGGTTGGACGTCTGTGTTTGTTTAATCTGCATAGACATAAGAAAAGAAAGGTAAGGGAACGTTGTGATGTTTGGTGCCTCCGTGTCTTGGAGACTCCATGTAGCTATCTATATGTATACACACCGAGATGTGTGTTTGTGGCATAGCACTCAACGCCACAAACACACATTTCGGTGTGTATACATATAGATAGCTTTTTTTTTGTGATTCATCGCTGTGCTGAACAAGCATAGCTTGATATGGCACCCACCATGAAGAGAATCTGCCTTTAGAGGAACAGAAAAGCTATATATAATTTTTTGTTCCTGATACAATAACTTAACTTATGTACAGAGTACCTATCCCTATCCAATACACTGCATTCAAAACATGCTGACATTTCCTGTGTAAAATATTGTCTGACATTATATCTGCCCTGGCTTAACGAGTAGGCATCCCGCTGCTTTCTCATCTTTGTTGAGAGTCAGTGCAGTGCCGAATGGGCAGTATGAACAGATCTGGTAGCAAGTGACACAAGTTGTTTAGCATAAAAGAGCTGATAAATGATATGAAGATATCGGTGCAGAGACCCGCTTACTTGCCAATACCAATCCAGTATTTTAGGCTGTATCGTAATGAGGTCAATACATTCTAAACACACCTACAAAAGGATATTTGTGGGATTTAAACAGCTGTCAATGCAGATTACGCTTAATTCAAGCCACACAAATACAGCCACAGTTGAGTTAAAACTCAGCGGGTCTCCATCAGCTCTTCTAAATACGCTTTTAGTGGGGACTGGCCGTCAGCATTTGTGAGGCCAGGGTAGGTTCAAAAGAACGTATGGCAAGACGTTCAACCACTTTGGATGACAAAAGTGTTTATAGCTATTGCAACATTTGCAGGCTGGGTGTAAAGCCGGCTGGCCAATCGTCATGGAAAGGGACAAGACAAAGTAAATCTCTTCGTAAGGCTGACACAATCTCACACAAAAAGGGAAATTAAGTAATTGTGTCAAAAAATTTGTGATTTTGACCTATACAAAATATATTGAGTTAAATAAAAATAGAGTACATTTCAGTTTTTGTTTACTTTCACACCTCCACAAACTTGGCCAATCACTGAAGTGGTCAAGAATTGTTTCGTAAAGGTATAGAAATTTCGAGGCTGCTACACAATTTAATTAAAAATTGTGAGGGGTTTCCGATTCTAAGCTGAAACTAAGCAGAACATGTTAAAATGCTCCTTCTTTTCCACCTTACTACCGACACGATATGGTGCTCCACAAGCTTCTCTAAGGTCTTTAGTTTTCTCTCATCTTGATCGTTATAATGCTCATAATGCTCAAAAGCACATACTGACACTGGCTCCCTGTCTCTTTTAGAATCCATTAAATCAACTAAAAATATTTGTATTACTAGTTTACATCCTCTACATACTCCCGACCATTGCCTTTGGTTATCAAGCACCACACCATTACTGTACCAACAGTATCTGAGATTGTCGTGATCTTCACAATAAAACATCTTTGATGTGACGTGTCGAGTCTTGGCCAATCAGCGTTAAGATGTCTACAGCGTCTTTATTTACTGGATCAGCAATGAACACTAGTTTTGAGGTAAGTCTTGTTTGCTAGGAGCGATGTAATATGCTGTTTAACTTAACGAAGGTAACTAGCCATCCAAGTTGTGTGTCGTAATATTTTTGTCAGGTTACCCCATCAAATCTTTCCCAACCAGTTTTTTTATGGAAAGCTAGTCAGCTTGATATTACGTTAGCTAACGTTTTTGGGTTGTGTATTGGCATTAAAGTTACGTTTTGTTCCGTTAAGCCTAATTTATGGTTCTCCGTCACGTTGAGCATTCGAAGTTCTGCGTCGAGGTTCCGCGTTGCTCTGCAATTAACCGCCATGCCGCCAGGGGGGTGTGCCTGTGTGGCTGTATTTTGCGCTATTTCTCGCCATGAGTTTAATGTCATTTTGCAGTCTTTGTAGTCCCTCGAAGAAAAGTTATAAAGGTGGTCGTATTTCCTGACCTCGATGATTCGTTCTTCTGTTTGGTCCATTGTTACTACCGGTCTACAAGAACTTTAAAAATGGCGGTGTAGGAAGACAAACCGGAAAGAGCAACCGCCGGAAATTACGTTCTGAGCGGACCAATCACAGCGTTGCTGTACGCGTCAACGCGACGCGTAGTTAGGATTTTTTGGAGGTGCACGTCAGGCTACGGCGTAGGGGTCTGCGTCGACGGCGTAGCTACGGCGTAGGTACGCCGTCGACCTGACGGAGAAGCATAAATAAGCCTTTACATTTCAGACTTGCTTGGAAAAAAACTTAACGTGATGAAACATGCCGTAACCTGTTCCGTCCAAAATGTGTATTATTATTACCGTACATGTTTCGGCACAATCTATGTTCTTAATCAGATCAGTTTAGAATTTTGGTCATGACAATCAGCAATGTGCAATTACGCAGCGCTTCTCGGTCAGATGCCTCCAACCTCGCCTAGCCGATGTTGTGCATCCTGGCTGACCCACTTCACCAGCCCAACCCCCCGGTATCCTCTATGGCCAGTATATAAAAAGTGTTGTCAGCGTTAGGTGCAGCAGCTAGCTCCCCGACAACCACCAAAGGTAGCGGGACCAGCCCCGGTTCGACCAGCAGCAACAACAGCACCATGGCTTGTTTATGATTAAATACGACTGCAGATGTAAAAACATACACAAACAGCAGTTCACTCACCAGATGCCCGTAACCCTCTGTAACCCTCTGTGCGAAAGGCATCATCAGTAAATCCACCTGCAAGTCCGTTTCTCAGGCTTCAGCCTGAGCTTCTAGGTAGCTTCTAGCTTCTACCTAGAAACTAGCTTCTTTCGTTGACAGAAGTCACGCTGCCCCACTGACCAATCACAGCGCATGTTAATGGTCACGGTGGGCCACTGATATGTCCACGCCATTTCGCGGGCACTTGCACATCAAAGAATACACCCAGCTTGTCAAACTAAAGATCTGATTTGTTGAAGACTATGATAATCAACGTTAACGTCCACTCCCCGCGTACTTTAATCTGCAAAGGCCTGCTTAAACTGCTTTGCTTCCATAGAGACACAGCAGGAGAAAATCTGATTGGATGAAACGCACTGAAGATGAAGTAGAGTTCTAACAATTTCATGCAGGTCTGGCATTCGGTTGACGCTTCACTACATTTGACAAATATGTCAGGGTGAAAAAGTCCAGTTGTATCAACTGGACTGTATCAGTCAATGGTGTTTCTACATTTACACATTTATATGCTGACTCACTCATCAGATACCAAACTACCTAAACTAGCTTGTCATGATACGCAGAGAAACCCACATGCACAGTACCGAGGCTCCAGTACATTCTTAAAGTGGTGGGTGTTCCTAACATACTGCTCCATTAGGCTGCCCTTCTCCTTTCATGAAGCCTGTAGACGACCTGTTTTAATGGTGGGGAGTAATTACCCGCACACATAATGTACGTACTCACATGCAGGCGCACGCGCTGCCTTGATAGTGCTTGTAATTAGGCCGTGTTCTCTTCAGGGGGGTGGGGGGCACACGGCAGCCTCTGTACTACAGAGGGGGAGAAGAAGAAAAAAGCCCCAGCCTTATATTAAATACCCACTCATCACCCAGCTCTATTTGAAGGCTCACACACACACATCAAACAATGTTCAGGAGACTCTTTTATTTACCATCATCATCATCATCGTCATCATTATTATTGGCTTCTTCCTTCCCCAGTCTGCTGTCTGTATCTAACAGCAGCTCACTGTCTGGATACAAGGATGACAAGCGTTGCTTTTTTCCTGTAGGTGCGATGTCACTGTTCTCTGAGACAGATTGGGTATTTGAATGGGAGTGAAACAACATTGTCAGTGTGATTTCTGTCATTCTAAATCCTATTGTTGGGATTTTGATGGAGCCAATCCCAGCTGACATCAGATGGAGGCAGGGTACACCCTGTACAGGTTGCCAGACTATCTGGCTGGCACACCGTTCAGAAGATTCATGCTCAGATTCACACCTAGGTGGATTTTAAAGTCATCAGTTAACCTCGGCTTCGGACTGTGGGAGGAAGCCGGAGGGCTCGGAGGAGAACAGCACAGAGGGCTGTCTGGCTCGGGAATCGAACCCCGGGCCCCTCTTGTTGTGCTGTGAGGTGACAGTGCTAGCCACTAAAGCACCATACAGCCCCCAATTTAATATCTGTGAAATAAAATAAAAAAGTGATCTAATTTAGTAGTTCCTATAATATTTTCTCTTACGGTGAATATGATGGGTCACATGTTTACTACAGACTTTTCTGGTTCAGGTTTCAAGTCGTTTCAAGATTCTGGGTTATTCAGTGGCTGGCGTCACAGGAACTCGGCTTCTACTTCAATTTACCGACATACTGTACCTCAAACTGTACATTTACTGCTGCAGTCACAGTATTCCTGCCAACTTTACTTTGCTACGATTGCCAGCAGGGGCCTGCTTCTCTCTCTCCAACTCTGAACTACACACAGATTCGAAAGAGCTGCTCTTAGGACACACGTTATTGGATTTGGTTCTACTTAGGTATTAGACATATTAACACACAAAATTGAGACCCGACCTGACCCAAGCTTGACTATAATTGGGACTCTGTTCGACTAGCGGGGGGTGTCGGGTCTTGGTTATTCAGAAGAGAACCTGTGAAATCCCCTACCCAACAGGCCAGGTGCTGATTTGTCTGGTATTTACAATGTTTATCTCCAGGATACCTAAGGTTTCTCTCCAAATGTATTTGGCAAAATAAATAAACAATATATGAATCAATCAAGGGACATGGATTGAAGGATCTTTCAGAATTTTTACAGCTTAGGTCCTGTTTTTGTACTCTTGTCCATCATTTTTTATCAACCAAGTGTTTTTGCTAAAGTCGAACAGGTCAAGAAACCTGACGATCAGTTACAGTTGTCTTTTGGACAATGCATTCATTCTGAATGCAATGCTTGTGCGAGCTATGCCTCAGATAGAGGAACTGATTGAGAGAATAGATAGCCAAAGGAAATGAAATTGAATGGATGTTAAACGAGCCTATGTGTGATTAAGGTGAAACGTGGACCCCGAGGCTAGTCCAGCTGGGAATCAATCATTCACAACACTTTATATGGAGGTCGAACTGAAAGTGAGTGCACCTGAAAAGAAGGTCATGACACAGGAACGCGGTGTGCACACAACTGTGGTTCAATACCCTAAGTACTGCAGCGCAACGCTGTGGCAGGAAGTGGGTCTGTAAACTGTGATGGATGTTTACACGGAACAGTAATTCTTACGGTTCACCTTTGTTATCTCTTGCAAATAAGTGATTCTTGTCCTGTCTAACCAACCTTTTTTTTGTGATGCCACCACGTCCGAACATCTCAGCTGTTGATGTGGTGACTGCAATGTTATTAGTTTTAGAAATGACAGCTGTAACTGCAGAAAGATTCAAATGCAGCCCTGAAAGTCAAGTGCTAAGTACAATGTTGCATTGAAAACCACATTGCTAGGGATTCTGGTGATCAGGTATGCAGATAGAAGAGCAGATGTACATAATGTGTGCAGTTGTGCAAATCTACATTGTAAACAGATGGTGGTAGAATATAAACAGACCCCTCTATCCATTACATCAGTCTGCTTGTGCTGCTCTTTCTTCACCATCTGCAAATGCTTTTGCGCAAAGCTGCAGTCGATGGTCGTTTTCCCCAAACAGGTGATTTAGTTGGGGGAAATCGGACAAGATGGAGGAGAGAGAAAAAATCATAATAAATTGGACTCATCTCTGCCTATCATCATCATCATCATCATCATCATCATCATCATCTGATCTGCGGGCTGCCATTTAAACACTGTACATTCCTCTGCAGATACGTCAGTTAGGACACAGCCCTGTACCAACGCCCAAAAACGCTACAGTAACGAAATTGAAAGCCCAATCCACATGTGAAACCAGAGTTTGCCTCGAGATGAGTTGATGCAGCAAAAGATTCAAACCATAAAACTGCTTTGATATCCACATTTTGAGAGGAACGTGTCACTCCCCGTCGTGTTTGGGTGACTGTGATTTGTTTCATAACTGATTCTGAGGATTTTAAACACTTAAGTAACGGTTTTCTAACTGACAAGGCACAATGTGGTGAGAGATGAGTGACCTGTTTAAAAAGTTTTTGGGGGTTTGTTTTTGATTTTATCCCAGGCCCCCCCACATGTGCGATTTGGATTGATGGAAGAGATAAAAGTGAGCTAAAAACAGAAATCTGCTCACTGAACTAACTTCTATACAAGTCATCTTAAATACATACGTACAGTACTTTCCAGACATAGACTGTCAGATTCGGCAGCAGAATTGTGTTTCACTGTTCTTTTTAAAATCATTGGATTGTCTCCTTTTTCTTCTGCGACAGCCCTGCAACCAACTGCTGTTTTCGCTCAAACTCGAAGAGGTGAATAACAAACATCAGAGGTGTTTTCCTCTACACAGGGAGAGTAAAACCACATCCTTCGTTCTGCACTTCACTCAATTGTGCATGCATGCTAGCTGCACCTACCATCAAGATTGTGTGTGTCGCTGTGTAATCTGTTTTTCGGGGTGTATTGGCAATTCTTGGGCCAACCACATCTCTCACCGACAAAACCTAGTATCACAAATGAGCTGCTGTGACATGAGTGACTGCAGCAACATCCAGCACCTAAAAACTGTGCTACATTTCACTAATGTGTTGTAGTGTTAACCTGCAATCTCAGTGATCCAACTATCTTCAGCAACTAAACTATTGTGTTATCAGAGGAGTGCTGATTTCTTAATAAAGTCTATGTTTAAGGCAGTTGGAAACATTGTTTTTCCTCAGTTGCCTGTGTGATAATTAATAATAATAATTAATTAGTGATATTAAACTTGAAATGGAGCAATTACTCAAATTATATGATGGATGATTTGTAAAACAGTTTGACTTAAAAAGCTTTAAGGCAGGGGGTGGGCAAACAATGAGTTTTAAAATGTGACAGACAGACGGGCCAGGCCAGTATCAGAAGGATGGAGATTGTTTGTGTGAACTAATATAAATTACAAGTAAAAGTAATTAATTACAAAATAAAGAAAACTAAAATTTTAGTGGGAACAGTGTGGTTGGTCACCTTTCTTATGCTGTGCTCACACCGAACTCGACACAAATTGTCTCGTCACGCTTACCGCTTCAGTTTGGTCGCGCGAGTGAAACGAGGGTGTTCACACCAAACGCGACAAAGTGTAAAATGACTTAGAGGAGTTGATTCATTTAGGCTGACATATTCTTCATGACACAGCCAGGTTTCAGACAATATAAGTCAATATCTGATAAGTGTCTGATAAGAATTTACTAATACAGCTTTAAGAGTCCATATTTAATTATCCTATTGTGTTCCACTGTCCAGTGAGGTTATTTTGTATAACTCCTCTTCTGGTTACTTTTGTGGCCACGGGGCAGACACAGTCACTATAGAGTTTTGCGTGGGTAACTGCTCTAATGGAAGTGCAGAGCAGTAAGACTACAAATCTGGTTAATGGTCTGAACTCTCGATTGTCATGAAATGTAATTGTTGGCTCAGTGACCAGAACATGACCAAATTATGGAACCTGAAAAATATTTTTCCTGAGGATGGTAACCCCTGTCTCTGTTCAAAGATGGGGTCTCCTGGGGTCCACCGACTCCTTGACGATAACCTTTGACCCATCTTTGCTGTTTCTAGTTTTGGAGGGGATCAAATATGACCACCGTTCCATTGTCCCCTCCGTCCGCTGAAGACTGTGAGATGACATGATATTGATAATTCCAAGGTTCATAATGAATTTTCAAGCTCAAGATCCAAGTTTTAATTAATTTGAGTCCTACTTCCTGTCTCCTGTCCTCCTCCGCAGAAGTGAGATCTAGCACAAACAAATACACACACATCCATCCCTCTGTCTGTGATCCCGTGTTGGGTAAATCTACTCTTACATCTATTGTATGAGTATGTTCTAACGTAACGCTCAGAGTTCTCTAGGTTAGTCTGACTTAGATTTGTTCTAACTGAGTCAAAGCATGCTAACAGCTGCTGAGGAAAACAGGCAGGCCCTGCCTTCCTGTAAAGAGATCATACGCTCTCTTTATGAAGTTGTACCTTAACATAAGAAACTCGTGGCTTCTCTTGAGTGAGTGTGTGTGTGTGTGTGTGTGTGTGTGTGTGTGTGTGTGTGTGTGTAAGAACGCTGCATGTCCAAACATACTATGAGAACCACTTGACTGCATATAGCCACAGGTGTTTCTCATCTGTTAGACTCACGCACCCTCTGTGTGCATCCGCCGCATGTGAGCCTGTTATGTATATAAACAAGCAAGCTCAAAGCTCGCGGGCGCATGAAAGCCTGCAACATAGTTCGATGTTAGAGGGAAAGCATCTGTCCAAAGCTGAAGACCTCAAACCGATAGAACAAATTGACAAGAGGGGAGAGGACGGAACGTGTGTCTGTGAGAGAGATAGAGAATACATGTGACGGGGAGTTTGTGTGCTTGAGTTTAAATGGGTAAAAATGACGCACATTTCTGGAACGAATAGGAGCAATAACGACAAAAAAAAGATTTGATCTGAACAACATAACTTATTTACTTTTGACTGAGCTCTTTTACTTTCCCTATAGGCTACACATCATTACACCAGATGCACCACATAGACAGTAATAGTCGTCATGTTGCGTTAAATTAGTGGTTCTCAAACTTTTTTTGTAACGCCCCACTTTGGAAGAAAAAAATAATAATTGTAACAAAATGGTCCATGCTGAATTTTTATTGAAATAACTTTTTGTGACTCCTCCATCCGTGCTTTTTCAATTAATAGAATAAAGACAATTTTAATCACTTTCAATTAAACCAGATTGCTCCATCAGACAAAAACAAATAATATGTTCAATCACTTTGAAAAAAATTGCGTATTGTGGCTGCAATTAACCTGTTTTGCACTTTATATCTTTTTTTAAGATAATAACAATAACGTGCAACCTGTGCAAAAAAACAACAGAATTAGTGCAGATATGTGAGCCATCATGTTTTATCAGTATTAGCGGCTGCAATGAGCCTGCTTTCCTCTACAAATCTTTTTAAAACGGGGTTGTAGATTTGACATGTCCACTCTCAATTCATGATCAATGTTGAGCTGAGATCTATATTCTGTTTTGAGAGACGCAACAGCAGAAAAGCTGATCTCATGGAGATCGTCTTTTGGCAAGCGTAATCTGTTAACGTAAACATTTCCACGAAAGTACATGTGCATTTCGCCATGTATTTATTAATGACTTTTTACTTTTGTAATATGTGAAGTTCTCAATAACGGTCTTGAAATAAAGAAATTCTGCATTTCCCCCCATACCCCACCTGTAATACCTCCGCGCCCCACAGTTTGAAAACCACTGCGTTAACCTTTCTTGAAGACGGGTTGACGATGTTTACGTTTTGTAAATATTCATATCTCTGCGATAATACGGCACAGAAATACGTTTCAAATTCTAGAGGAATCAGTAGGCTTTCCGCTTCCGCTGCCTTCCTCCCGTGAGATCGTAGGCGATTCACACAGAGAGATATGAGCATGGATGTGTCGTGTGACGCAGTGCGTAAAGCACTCGTCACACGAAATCCTTCGCCGTGATCTGTCGACATTTTGTGAAAAAACTAACTAATGAACAGTCAATAAATCACAAAGGACCTAGACACCTGAGCTTTATAAACACCCTGCAGTTTTCAGTCCTAAAGAAGAGAGAGAACATGGCGAGGACGCACTTTACTACGAAGGAAGCAGTGGCGGCGAGTGGCGGCAAGTAGCGACGAGGACGACAGAGGAGCTTCAGAGCCTGAAGGATTTGATTCCTGCGACGAAGAGGAATATGACAGATGGGTAAGTGTATTTACTAAACTTTGTTTTGAAATTGCATATCTACGTGAGCAAAGTTAGCACATTTAGCTAATGCCGTGAGCATAGTCCGTGCTGCATCTCAGTTACGTGTCTGTAAGACGGCACGGTACGTAATCGTTACGACCTTCATAACTATCGCAACTATCAACTTTCTTTCAGTGAACTTAGTACTGACTAGTAGTAATTTATTTTACAGAGAGGATTCGCCACCAGTCTGTTTTCTATTTCTGAACATGTATATTGTGTAAATATATATATTTTTTATGTTCATATTTTATTTGAAAACAAAAACATTTGTAATGGTCATTTTTCATTTGCACACACCCTGTGAAGCTTGATCTGCAGTATGAAGTAATTTCTCAGTCCCATTTTTATCATTTTGGCGAAAGACATTTCTACGCAAAAAACGATAATAAAAAATTTGGTTTTAGACATTTATTTACATGTATCTACCATTTTATTCATATATTTCATTACTTTTGTGAACCGAAGACCTTTGGTAAACCAATTTCAAGCACCAAAACAGTTCGTCCACATGAGTAAAGTTATATTTTCACAAGAGATATGAAAATCGAGCTTCAGTTTTTCAGCTTTAGGGTCATAATAGCTAGCAGACTGTGTGTCGGTGCTGTGTATCTTATCGCTTCCTCACTTTGAGGAAGTAGTTTTTGTTTTGTTTCACTTTTGTTTAGCCATTCTCCATGGGTTTCATTCATTGTTACTCCCCGCCTCCCCTAGATTTAACTAGTACTTAACGGGAAGTGTCTTAAAACTAGCATTCTCTCTACTGACCAGCAGGGTAACCTGGTTAAAAAAAGAAGTCAGATTGTATACAACTCTATGACAAAATTACTTTACTTCTCTCTTGATTTATTCCCTCAGTAAACATTGTGAACATGAGTTTATGGTCTCAATCTCTCTCTCACGTCTTCTTCAATACAGCATGATGTTCATTTGGTAAAGTATGGTTCATTTAGAGTCAAATAAACTATAAAGCAGAGAATGCTTTAGGGAGGGGCGACCTTGCATTTCAGTGTCTCTACGGCACTCCTCCACAGTCCAAATATGGTCACTTCTGTTCATTGGTTGCAAAAAGTCAAGATGGTAAAAGACGTAATCTAAGATGGTGACGGCAACAAAACATCTTCACTTTCCTCCATTTCCAATTAGCGCAGTATATAGGTTCTCACTTCCTGCCCTCCATCTGAACACCACGCGTTATAATAGTTACGTGATTGCAAACAAACTATGTGTAGCCGAAGCCAAAAAATCCACGGTGACATCAATATGACATCATCAGGGTTTATTTGACTTCACAAAGCTTCCCCAGAGCTATAGAGGATGTTATACAGCTTTTACAGCCTTAGATGTACTACCTATGATGAATAAACTCTTAATTGTCCATTGCCCTAATGGTCTAATAACCTTTTCAGTCAACACAAATTGTAAAGTTAGTACTCATTATTCTTTGTTTTCTATTACTTTTTAAAAACAGCAATATGAGGGTGTCGAGGAATTGTCACTTTGCTTTGACAGGGTTGAAGGATGACAATCTCATCGTATTTTAGAATTTGTAACTTAGTGCCCAAGAACTCTGAATTGAAATTGAAAAAGGAATGTGAGAAGTAGAGAAAGTGAGGTCAGATCCAGCAGAGGGAAAACAAGGAGGAGAAAAATGTTAACCAGTTTGTTATTGTGAGGGATTCTGGTTGTCAAGGCAATAGAGGGGGAAACCCACACAGCTGGATACAGCTCCAGGGTTCACACTTGAAAGTAATGTTCAAGTCCACTTTCATGCAGTAAATCCTGCTTTCTCGATTTTCTACAACTTCAGGAATTGGATCTTGAGTTTGGTGTTCACTTGTAATGCCATGAACAACAACTTATTGGTTAACTAAGTAGTTGTGGTGGACATTTTACAAATGCTAATGGCAAATATATAATTTAAGTGTGACGGGTCACGGCTTCCTTATTGTATTTCATGAAGATGTTCAGCTATTCCCACATGTAGTGAATGCAGCATAAAGGCAGGAGAGAGATACCGAAGTACGAAGGGCTGGGAGAACGGATCGCGGGGTTGGTGTAACGTCTAGTTGAGATCTGCTGGCTCCTGATTGGCTAGCGGGAGGAGGAGGAGGAGGAGGAGGAGGAGGAGAGACCAATGGCAGTATCTTATTGTGCTGGTGAGCGCCAGGCTGGGTTTCATCATGTGAGAGGCCCGATTCACTCTTTAACACAAAGCAGATGTCTTCAACCTCGCTGGTGCCACTAACAATCCCCTAGAAACCCCCTATCCCATTTATCTCGTCCTCCACTCCTTATGACCTCTCTCCATCACTTGCTACCATCCCTTCCTCCTTTCTTACTGTTTCACACTTTCCCCCAATACTGTAAACAAAACAAAAAAGCTTACATAAGCCTAGAAAAATGAATTTTCAGTTGGGACTGTACCTACCATTAACTTTGTACACTCTTTGAAGCTCTCTACCAAGGGTCAGAAATTTGATATTTAGGTGTCATTGTAGAGCATATGTGTTAAGCTTACACTAGGGAATTGTGGGGAAGATTTTCTGGATTTTGTAGGACATAATTAAATGAAGAGTTAACGCGGGAGGGAAACTGCTTAGACCCAGGATTCAATTCCTGATGTTTGTTGGTGAGAATCCATGACTCTTAAGGAGTGAAAATAGGTTGACACGATACAGATAGAAGCTGAAGGTACAGCTCACACTGTGAAAGTGAACAACCACATTACCTGGTGATCGAGACAGAAGACAATGAAATTAAGGAAAACAGTCTTCCTGTAAAGCCAGGTAGGTCTTTATTCACTTTTACAATTATCAATAAGGAAAAACAGCATGTGTTTACATTCAGTAGACTTCACTAGCTAGCATAGTATTGAAGTGCTAAAGCTTGTTAATGATGTGCTAATGTACTCTACTAATGTTTTTTTTTAATGTAACGTTTTAGAAACCTCCTAAAAGGTTAGAAAATGCAAGTTCAGTTTGTGATTCGCTGAAAGGTAGGAAAAACATTTGAAAAATATGTTTTGCAAAATAGTTGGCAGCAATATAGAGTAGATTATTTAATTTGATTATGCTCCAGCTGTTAGAAATGGTGTTTCGTTGCACCAAGCAACTCAGTCATGTAATTAGCTGAGTTTGTATTATCTCTTTACTTTTTCCTCTCCTCTTCCTTCTTTCCCACACTTTGTGCTGCCTTGCCTATCTCTTGCTCTCCTCGTGCGCTGCGTTACATCATTTCTGCTTTCAGTGTGCGCTCTTACTTGGGTCAGTGCAATCTCAATTTTATCATCACACACACACACACACACACACACACACACACACAGCTGGGCCTTAGCTCATTCTCCCGAGAGGACGACACTGTGACTGTGTATGTTATACTCCCTATGTGGTCAAAGCAGTGTGATTTAGTGCAGTAATATATGTATTTCCCCTCAGTGACAGCATCTTGACAGAATTCTGTCACTGAAAACCTCGGGATCTTACACCAGGCGTTTTTTTACGTTTTTTTTCAACATTTCTACCAAAGCATGCTTGGATTTCATTAAAAAGTGCAAGGCCGGCAAAGTTTAGGACGACTGTCAATGGTGATTGGGCAGCAAGTATTTGGCTGTTGGCAAGTGTTTGAACATTAAATAGACATTGCAACTCAACATTTTTTGCAAACGTTGCGAAGCAGATAAGCGTTAAGACTAGGGCTGGGCAAAGTTGAACAAATTTAACTGATTAATTGCATTATGCGCCAAATTCAATAATGAAGTAAAAACTAGTGTAATGCATGCTTTTATTTTAAAGTAATGTATCAGAACAGACACTCTGGAGCAACAGCAAGTTAACAACAGTATATACATAAAAAATATATGCTAGGGAAGAAAAAAAAGATGTATTTTATTCTATATGACTGGTCATTCAATTAAATATTTTATTTATTTTCAGATGTTATAGACTATTTTATTCTAATGTGAAACAGCTTAATATCATGCTGAAGAAGAAACATTTGTCTTTTATCAGGGAACAACATAAACAGTCTGTTCAGTAGTAAGGGTCCCTGTGAGGGACAAGACACTCCTTCTTTTGTCATGTTCAGTTTGTTGCTTACCTTAAAGATGTATGTTAAAGATCAGCAATTGATTAACTTTATACAAAAGCAATAAGTTCTTTTGATCTTGTTCAGTTCAGTTTTTCTTACTCAGTGAGAAAAGTCCAGTCTGTGTTGGCTTGAACAAGTGCACTGAAGTCTGGTTGAAAGAGGTGGAGATGTGAAAGACAGCTGTTAGGTATCTCAGCGGCGGCTTTGCGCATGCGCGATTAATGTTCAATCTGGATGAGCGCTCTGTGCCCGCTGAGGACAGAAACTACAGAACAATATGTGCTTTCCCGTTGAGAACAGAAACTACAGAACAAGACGTGCTTCAGTCTGTTTGCAACAAGCCGGTCGCTGAGGCTGCGGAAGCGCGCGCGCACATACGTAAATTGCCTTCAAAGTAAAAGCAGTGCCGTTGTATTGCATTTATGGCGTGCATCTTATTTATTTCTTTTTCTTTTTTGATTGACCTCACGCGGTGCCGTACTGGGAGAGCCGTAAGATGCCCAGGTCTGAACTACGCTGTCTGGGAGAGATTTAAAGTGCAGCACCTGTGTGCGGCAGCATTAAGCCCATCCCAATGCAAAAAAAAACAAAAAACGAGTTAACGCATGATCAAATAATTAACGCCGTTAATTATTGTGCCCAGCCATACTTAAGACATGTTGCCATTATATTGGCCATTTCAGTAACAGACTCATCCGTATTGCCCACTGGACGTGGACTCATTTCTCTGGCTTGTGGCTGCCACCCAGGTAGCCAGCGGACTCGGCCGTATTGCGGCTGAGTTGCGGCTGACTCGGCTGTGTTCCGGCTCGATGCTGCCGAATGTGAGCCAGCTTTGGCCCAATTCATTGTTGCCATGTCTGGCCCGGATGTAGCTGTTACGGACATGGGCCGATTCTGGCGGAGACATGGCAACCGGATTGATCGGCAACCAGCACTGAAACGGCTCTGACCCGTTGATGGCTGCCGATTCTGGGCCGTATCTGGCTTCATAGAAACGGGCCGATTCTGGCAGAGACATGGCAACCGGGTTGATCGGCAACCAGCACTGAAACGGCTCTGGCCCGTTGATGGCTGCCGATTCTGGGCCGCATCTGGCTTCATAGAAACGGGCCGATTCGGGCTGAGACATGGCAACCGGGTTAATCGGCAACCAGCGCTGAAACGGCTCTGGCCCGTTGATGGCTGCCGATTCTGGGCCGTATCTGGCTTCATAGAAACGGGCCGATTCTGGCGGAGACATGGCAACCGGGTTAATCGGCAACCAGCGCTGAAACGGCTCTGGCCCGTTGATGGCTGCCGATTCTGGGCCGTATCTGGCTTCATAGAAACGGGCCGATTCTGGCGGAGACATGGCAACCGGGTTAATCGGCAACCAGCGCTGAAACGGCTCTGGCCCGTTGATGGCTGCCGATTCTGGGCCGTATCTGGCTTCATAGAAACGGGCCGATTCGGGCTGAGACATGGCAACCGGGTTTATCGGCAACCAGCACTGAAACGGCTCTGGCCCGTTGATGGCTGCTGATTCTGGGCCGTATATGGCTTCATAGTAACGGGCCTATTCTGGCTGAGACATGGCAGTCGGGTTTATCAGCAACCAGTACTGAAACAGTTTTTTTAAATAATAGTTGTAAAAGCAACAGGCAACCATTAGGGCTTCCCTCGTGGGTCCTTCTGCATAAAAAGGATCGGACCTCATGCAGTCGCTCTTACTTTTCTTTCTCCACCGACAACCGCTCTTGGTAAGTACCCGCATTATTAAATTGTTCAAATATGGTGGGAGATGTCTATTTAACAGTTATATACATTACTCGTTTTTGAGTGAAGCTCAATTCCTCCACATGGCCCGTGTATATTCAATGCTAACCGCGCTTAAGCTAGCTAACCATGTCAGGGGAGTTGAGCACGTTAGCTAGAAAACGTGTCCTGACTCCTGAGGACCCGAATAATGCTGTTAGCTCACTAGTCTGTAATGAAAGAACACTTTTGTATTTATCAAGCCATGATGTTTGAGCACAGACATGTATAACAACGCCTCCACTGCATTGTATAACTGTTTTAACCGAGCCAACTGGTTTACAGAGGCGAGCAGGGTTGGAGTAACTTTAACGTTAATGTAATGGACACGTGGCGAAATTGTATTGCAATGTTTTATCTCCTGAAATCAAAATGTATTGTTACTATAGCAGACGTGGACGGTGTCAGATATTATTACATTATATACAGACACGATATTCAATACATGAGTGAGAACGGTTTGCAATACTATTGATAGATTTACCATTTATGTTTTAGAAATTGTGAGATCTCACTACAGTTTTTTTTGTCTGTTTCTACCAGGCTGCAACCTCCGGATTTTTAATTTTTGGACGTGAATCCATGATGCCGGAGTGACGGTAGTCTTTTTGTGTTCAGTTAGTTCTATTTTTGTTTTAACCCTGTGTGCATTCAGTTAATAAAAAACATAATTACTGTAACGTTTTGGTCGACGTGTCTTATTTTATCGTATTGTTATATAATTGTACGCTATTGTATGGTGTATTTAAACATTTCTCTATGAAGCAGTGTTCTGATGTATGTTTCTGGGGCTTTTATTCTGAAGGGGAAAACTTAAGGAGAGAGGAGCGAGTCAAGAATAAAGTGGTTGCGGTCTTGTCTAATCTAACGAGCAGCGTGTTGTTGTTTTATTATTATTGTACAAGTACAGGCGCAAGAGAAACCCTCGGTTACATTGGTGGCAGCGGTGGGAATAATAATAATAATAATAATAATAATTAATTCAATTGTTTTGGTGTCATGTTAAATATTCATCATGATACAAAAACGATACCGAGCCGGCGACCGGGCCGAACCGGCGGCTGGCGACCGGGGCCTGGTGTGCCGGCTTCGGGCCGATGCTGGCCCCGGTTAGTTTCGATTGCGGCCCAGTGACGGCAGTGTCGGCCGCCGGAATCGGGCCAGTGTATTCGGCCCGAGTCGGGGGTGCCATCCATTACGAGTCGGAGCCGAATCGGCAACCGGATGCGGGCCGACAGTGTTTCTTCCGGCGTGCCGAACCGTGCCGGATCCGGGCCAGGTCATTTTGGCTACCTGGGCAGAGACGATCTGCTGCCGTTCTACACTTCTAACTGCGTGGAAGCAATAAATGTGCTCTGGATTTCGTATTTAGTAACTTCAAAGAGAAACTGTCAAGTTTGAAAAATGTTGATAGGCAACTTATATTTACTGACAAATGGCAACAAATGTAAAAGCTGACAAAATACAGGTGAACCCAATGACCCAATGATCAGCAGAGTCTGGATTTGTAGACTCTGCTGATAGATCTGTATGACGGTACAGACATTCATATACACATTAACAAACAAACTATTGGCCATGCTTAATTCAAACAGGGACCAGAGATTTACAAAAGGTTCTCACACGTCAATCTGCAAAGAAACCTTTCCGCGTAGATTAACAGATGTCAGCGTGTGTGTGTGTGTGTGTGTATACGTGTACATGGACTATGCTACAGCCCCAGCTGCATCTGACCACAATGGTAGGCCACACCTGCCACAGTGATGCAACAAGCCTGGTGCCCTTTGCATCCAAGTCGCCCTGCGGTTTAGCAATGGGGACGTGAGCCTGTGCACTGCTGCGATAGATGGCAGATAGATGGCCCACATCTGGAGCCCAAATCTTCGGATGAAGACGCGGTGATAAACATAAACACGGGCAGCTGTTGTTTATTACTGAAGGGTGAAGTAAGAATTCACATTCCCACAAAAGAATTCTCAGAGGCAAAACCTGGAAAATATTTTTTTTAATGTTAAATGTCTGACAGTATCTAAGTAACTGTTCTGTAAAAGTGTGCGGGACTTCAAGCAAAATGTGGTTGCTCTAATTTTAAGAGCATTTGTACTAGTTTATGTCTGCAAAACGCCACGTGACATCTGAGGGATTTACAATGGGGCCACTGAAGGCTAAATTACAGGAAATGCAAGTACTTTCATATACATTTATGACAACAACTGATCAAAGTTATCATGTACATTGATAGTAGTAAGTCGTTTTTCAGTAGTGGTAAGATTTCTTCTGTATACAATCTATAATGATTTCCACATGCTCCCATAAACATGTGCTTCAACACACACACACACACACACACTTTCCTCTCGGTTTTCTGGTAACAGGTAACACCACTTCCCTCCCTGTGTCCCTTTGCGTTTCTTTTAGACTGGGAAAATGGCTGCAGTACTCATTGTTGAGTCGGTCTGATTCAGAATCCAACTGGAATGTCACACAGAATTACAGTCATAGCTTAAAAAAAAAGAAAAAATACACTTTGACTTGCTATCACAAGTGCTGATTCATCTTGACGTGTTCTTGTTTAACACCCTGCGCGGTAGACAGACAGAAGGAAACCTGGAGCCGGTTTCAGAAGCATCCTGTAGTTACACTATCCAACAGACTTCAGGTTACACTCAGATAAGTATATCTGACTGTTGCATGAATACAAAAAACTGTTCATTTTTGGCCTTAAGATCTTGTGAATGCCGCCCCCCCCCCGACACACAATTAAATTACATTCATTTTGTATAGCCCAAATTACAAATTTGAATGCATGACAGAAATTATTCATATGAGTTTTAGGCATGATGGAAAAGTTACAACTACCAAAAATAACAGCAATAGTTATTAGTAGAATTATAATGTTAAATATATATATATATGTATATATATATATATATCCCTCTCTCTCTAAATTACAGCTGTGACTGGGCCCTCGCTCCAGCACGTCGGGGTAAGCCGAAGGGTCGCCGGCTCTCCCGGCCTCGAACATCCGCCAATTGAAACAGTTGTCCTGGAAAATGTTATTGGATGATGTGTAAAATAGTAATAAAATGAAACTATTGAGCACAGAATTAAGATGAGTTTATAAAAACCCTTTACATGTGAACAGCTTTTACTGTAGATAGAAATGGATGATCCCATGTTGTAGAGCATGCTCTTGGCATCCTATCTGGTATATTGGATGTTGGAATTTGATGCAGGCAACCCGGTGATATGGACTTTAAAAGCATAGTTTCGGATTGGTGGACTTCGGGAATAACCGAGAAACGTTACTCGCGATCTCAATAGAAGGGTCAAATACATGCATTTCCCAGCTAACACGGGAGCCTTGACATCTACAGTGAAACTTCTTATGCAAGTTTATCCAGGTGTCCAAGGCGGTTGTGTGTGAGAGGGGAGGTGGGCACGGATGGTGGCGGAAAGCTTCAGGGGCCTATAGATCATCACTTAATATGGTACCTGGAAAATCATGAGGTAGCATGGAAATTCTTTTCAAGGCAAGCGTGGGAACCCTGAATGTTCTCGGGGACTTTTTTGTAGAGCAGACCCATGTGGACATGTGTGCCAAATTTCAGGTCAATCGGTTATAGGGGGCAAAAACTGTGGGCTTTCACAACTCACGGGTTGTCAACAAAAAGTGGCGCTATCTGACTTCCTGTTTGGTTTAGAGCATGGTCCCAAGAGAGTTATTTTTAAGTTTACATGTGTTACATATGGCTACCAGGTTTCATACATGTAGGTCAACCGTAGCGCTGGGGCTGCTTAATTGAATATTTGTAGGGGGCGCTATCGAGCCAAATTGCGATTTTGAAGCATTAAAATCATATCACGTAACTACATCTTTGCCTGTCAATGTGGGTGCCGAGTTTAGTTACGTCTCGAGCATGCTTAGTTCCTCAAAAGTAACTTTGTTGTTGACCGCGAAGGATGGGTCGCCACGGCAACAGCGTTTCACGAAACATCAAAAGCTTTAGGGGTTGGCATCATGTCATGAAAGTCTTATGTTTGTCTAGAAGTAATTGGATGTCAATCTGATTGACCTACTAAGAGAAGCTAGCCAAAGTATAGAATATTTTACTTTCTGTTGCCATTAGGTGGCGCTATGACTAATTAAAAATTAAACATCACAGGTCTTCAGGCCTGGAGTCTCATCAAATATGTGAAACCTGGAAAGGATCTTATCATGTGGAGTCGAGTTAAATCGGTTTAACTCGACTCCACGAAGGATCAAACTTCCGCGATGCTCTGACGCGACGCCGTTCAACGGATCCTTAGAATCTTCAAGGTGATGCATTATCTGAATAATCTGTGAGGAGCACGGTATACAAGTAGAAAACATGTAACTTCCTGTTGCCTCCAGGTGGTGCTATGACTAGGATTAGAATTATCATATGGATGTCTTCAGGGTCAGGAGGTCATGACATGAGAAATATGGAGCAGATTAGATAATGTATGACCGAGTTAAAACAACTTCCATTTTCATGGAAAATGGTGTCTCTTTGGCGCTGCGCTGCGCTCACATAGTTCAATATTTTTTAAATCCTTTGATAACTTTTCCCTGCAAAGGTCTCAACATCATATTGGCCAAATGTGAAGTCAATCGTAGTTAATCTCTAGGAGGAGTTCGTCAGAATACAACGCCTGAAAACAAGGAAAATGCCAAAATTGAGCGGTTCACTGCAGCGCCCTCTAGTGTTTGAATATTATGAAAAAATGTAGGTACGTTAAAGGTCACGATGACATATGCTACAAAGTTTGTGAAGATACGCCAAGTGATTTGGAAGTTATGTGTATTGACATCTTGAGCCACGCCCCTAAGAGGTTAATTGGTTAATAACTTCTAAACGCAATGAGATATCAACAATGTTGAAAATATCGTTTGATCACATTGAACCAATGATGATCCACAGAAAGTTTCATAGGAAATGGACCCAGAGTTTAGGAGGAGTTGAAAATGGTAGGAGGAGTTGAAAATGGTAGGCGGAGCTTAAGGGTCTCAATTTGTTTTTTGTAGAGCAGTCCCACCCAGACATGTGTGCCAAATCTCAGGTCAATGGGTCTTAGGTGGCAAAAATGTATAGCTTTTACATCCAAAGGGGGCGCTACTGAGCTATTTGTTTTGACTTTTGTCCGACACCCAAATCAGATTGGCATTTTCGCCGAGTCGGATGGGTGTGCACATTTTGAAGAATGTAGGTTTAGCCCAAGCACCTTTTTTCCCTGCGCAATGACGAACAAAACAAACAAACATTCGAATAACAATAGGGACAATAGGGTCCTCTGCTCTGACTACGTCAGGCTCGGGCCCTAATAAAAGCAGTGATGGTATTGCAATACTAATTGAAATGCAACCAATAATGAAAATAGAAACAGGTGTCGGGCAGGACCAGGGTCCAGATAAAGCACAAAGACTCCAGAAGAGGAGCAAAGTTAGTAATGTGGATTAATGGTGCATGAATTCATACAAAAGGAAAAGTGGGCATCAGCAGGGGCCATGGCAGGGGGCAGGACCCAGGAGGCAGAACCGGCTCAAGACACAACCACGATCCATGGAAATCTGAGAGGCGAGAAAGCACAAAGACTCTGGGGAAGAAGTAGAGTTATTAATGTGCATTGTTGTGACATGAATTCATACAAAATGAGATATAGGAGAGGAGAGGAGCTCAGTGTATCCTAAGATGTGCCCCAGCAGTCTAGGCATGTAGCAGCATCTCTCGGGGCTGGACCAGGGCAAACCTGAGCCAGTCCTAACGTTAAGCACTATCAAAGAGAAAAGCCTTCAGTCTAATCTTAAAACACCACATTTAAGTTTACTCTTAAGTTTACTCTTAAATGTGGTAATAGTTTCACACACATATTTTTGCCTGGTGCTTTTTTTACCCACTGTTTTTGTTTGTGTATAAATGCCCATATTCCCATAAATAACATCAGGTAAATAATTTAAGGTAACATGAATAATTGAATCATGCATTTCAGCATTTGCCTTACATACACAAAACGAAACATTTCTTTATTGTTAGCTTGTTTGTTACTGCACTTCGCAGTGGTGTACATATCAGTGGCGGGCCATCAGGGCCTGCTAAGCCTTCTCTGCTGGCCTAAACAGAATCACAAAGTTTAAATTTAAAAATTCTTTTTTATTATTTTTAATTTTTTATAATTAAAAGTTATAGCTATTTTATAATATAATTGTTTTTCACAAATACACTACAGCCTATTAGCTTATTTTCTCATTGCACAACTCCCAGCTCTGCTCTCTGCATAGCCTTGCTAGCAGGCAGGCAGGCTGGGAGCAGAGCAACAGAGCGCATGCGCAGCTTTCACCTCTGTTTCTCTCTTGAATCGAGAGCCAGTAGGTGGCGGTAATGCACCTTTTGTTGGATAAATACACATAACAAAATTAAAAGAAGAAGAATACGCTAGAAGCTACAATAGGCGCGTTCGAGATGAGCCAGTTCTGCGCAGAATCGATCGCCGGTGATCGGCGCGCAATGCATGCCGGTTAGATTTGGGTCCGACTTGGTCCTGACTTGCTCTGACGTCATGCACACGTGGTCAACGATAATCCCACGAGAGCAAGGCGGCCGTTGATTTCAGAGCCAGGCGCCGCAGTAGCTCTCCACAGCCTGCGTGGCCCCAGTGCATGACGCCTGGCTGTCGCCACATCAGAGCAACCCTGTCTCCTAAAAATTACGTTCCCCCAGAACTAATACGCATTCCCAATTACGTTTGATCAGAAACGTATCTTCTCCCTGATTATGTTTGTGTTTGACATATTACACATACATTGATTAAACACGTTGATTATACACATATTTTCGTTTTTTTGTTTGACGTATTACAAATAAGTTTATAATCGTGTGTTTGTGTTATTGTTTTCTTGCTTTATTTAAGCATATTTTAATTTCTAAACTCTGCGGAGAAAAAAAAAATGGATTCCCTCAGTAGCGGCAAGCGAAGAGGGGTAGGGTGAGGCCGGTAACGGGAACGTCGCACCGGGAGCGGGAGGCCGGGAGCCGGAGCCGGTCACACCAGGAGCGGGAGCCGGTCAGACCGCTTCCCGCCGGTGTGAGACCGGTAACAGCCTCTGTCGTGCTGGTCTTCTGAGTCGGGTTGTTTGGGAGTGCAGCCCAAAGTGTGTGATAAACTCCATCTAGTGCAGTATATCACTGCGGTCAACTCAGCAGACATTCAGATCTCTGTGGTCAAATCAGCTGCAGCATCTGATGTGAAACAAATTAAAACGGGCGGAAGTGCAACGGGACACAACATCTGGTTTTCAAAATACTGTCTGATATGGATGTGTTGAGAACATTTCTGACCACATCCAAACATCTTAACTGTACTGGTCATACAGAAATGTTGTAATATGTCAAACACAAACGTACAGTTAAGATGTTTGGACATTTCGGATGTCGTTTTTTACCATTACCGCAAAGTGCCGCATAGCATTGGAAAGCTACAAATCCATTGGAATTACGTCGATGGTGTAAATAATGAAGGAGTTACGGTCATTTTAGTTTTGCATCCTGTTTGCATGTTACTTCTTGTCGCCGGCGACAGGCTCCGTACTAGAAGGGTTAAACAGCAGGCGTAGCTACAAAATCCACGGCCCGCCACTGGTACATATACATATCACTGAAGTAACCCTGAGATCTCAGCGCACTGCAAATGAACTAGACTCACCGTCTCATTGTTGCATGCAACCAGTCAAGTTGCATTTTACCACCATTTCTATCCAAAATGTCATCACTTCATCATTTCATACTATTTTACATTTGTCCGAAATTAGCGTATGGGTTCTTGAATTATGGCAAAAAAACAAGTTTTGTGAGGTAACAGTGACCTTTGACCACCAAACTCTAATCGGTTCATCCTTGAGTCCAATTGAACGTTTATGCCAAATTCGAAGAAATTCCCTCTAGGTGTTCCTGAGATAACGTGTTCACGAGAATGGGACGGACAACACAAAAACACAATGCCTGCTGCCTCCTGTTGCCGGCGCTGAGGCATAAACAACACATGCAAATAACACAACATCAGCAAACCAAAAAGCATCTTCACCAATCTGACAAGCCTACCAACCTACGGACAGCCTAGTAGTAACGTACATTATTTGGGCATTTCTGAGCTGTTGGAGGGATTGATGAATCCAGAGGTCTACATCAGGGAATGTAAAAGATTTTAAAAAGAAAATCATTTTTGTATAAGTGAGAAGACAATCCACAGATCGACACTGTGAACCGCCAGGCTGGGTTCGGTTTGCGGAGTTTATGCGCAACTAGGGAACAAATACAACTTCTGATGGAATTTACTGCTTTTATTCCCAAAAGTTGACATTGCCCTACGTGTATTCCTAATAATGCTAGTGAGTAATGCCAGTGGGGAGCAATCCTTCTCCAAGTTTGGCCGGTTTGCACTCAGCCATGCATCAGGAGAAACCATCTGGTGCTGAAGTCCATTGAAAGTGATATTCTTAGCTTTTTCTTATGATTATTAAGATTATTACAGTGTCAGGTTGTGTTGTTTTGGTTAATGTCAAGTTGTCATAACAAAGACCTCCTCGTTTCGATCGTGCCTTTCCACTGACCCACAGGTGCAGGAATGCAACTGTAACCCAAAAAATACTCAAGCATGAAAATGGACTCGTATGCTTCGCTTCATAAAAATCTACCTGCTAGCTCAGGGAGAGAGAATGATAAAAAAAACATGAGTGCGCAGTGTATTCGTCGGATTTATAAAGCTCTGTGTGTACAGACACATGCATGCAGTGCTGCCATTCTCACCAAACATTTGTCAGAAAAGGTTTTTTAGGGCCATGTTTTTGTAAAAGGGATGGAAAGATGAGTATGGTGTGTGTCCTGATTTAACTTTCTACTGAGAGTTGCTCAAAGCAACACAATCAGTCAAAGAAGCATACAGCTTAAGCAGCTTGAGAACAAGCCAAACTCTCTTCGTGACTGCGTGCAACTTTTGTCTCCTGTAACAAATCATGAGGCAGTGTGGTAAACTACATCTACTGGCCTGACAGTAAAAGAGGCGGCATGCAAGTACAAAAAGCACTCATAATCGAATACAGACAGGACTGTGATTGGACAGTGTTCTTTGTTGTATGAGAAACACACTTTGTTTTTGTTTTTTTTCTCCTCGGTTACTGTAAGATGTTCCACATGGAGCCCAAAGGTGCCCTCCTCCCGTTTCCCTCTCTTTTACGTTCTTTCCCTACTTATGCTACTCCAACAGGTGCCATATAAAGCCTCCTGGAACATACCAAAGAGCTCGCCCCCCCCCCTTCCCACCCACACGGCAGCTGGGCACAAAAGCTGTTTTATTGAGTGTCATTACCTCTGCACACTCCTGCAGACACACCATGGCATCCTGCCTGTGATAGAGCTTAGAAGGGGGTCAGGGTGGTGGTAGGGAGGATTGTTGGCTAGAAGAGCTGGCAGGCCTCCATGGGTAATTATTTAATGAAGGACTGCCACAAGGTTGTGAACAGAGGGCAACCAGGCGGCAACCTCCGGGTCTGAAAAGTGAAACCAAAGCGGAAGTGCATTCAGGGGGCGACTCCTCCAGTTGCAGAGAGAATTCTAATTGTATAGAAGTCTGTGAGAAAATGACTATCTCTCTCTTGATTTATTCCCGTAGTAAACATTGTAAACATGAGTTTATGATCGCAATCTCTAGACCTTAGTCTTCTTCAATACAGCATGATGTTCATTTCGTAAATTATGGTCCATTTAGAGTCAAAGCAGAATATGCCTTCAGGGCCAAAATTAGAAACTGGGACTACGTCTTCTCCTGAAGCTGGAGGTTTAGTGCAGTGAAATGCTGTTACGTTGCACAAAAAGGACAACTCACATCGTCAATTTTCGTCCTGGAGCTTAGTGGTGTCTTTCCCCTTTGCTTTCCAATAAATTGGCAGATTTTCTCATGCAACTCAAAAAATCTATTCAGCACTTTCCCTTGACTGCCATCTCACCTCTGTTATGGGACACATCGCCATGTTCAGAATATATCTCCTCAATAAAAGATCAGAATTGGCGGTGATTTAATCCTTTGGCTCCATTTTGAGAGCTTTACCTGGTGCAGCGTTTCCTGGTAATGAAAGTCCATAAAAGTATAAATCTGATAATATGTTTATCTTGTCAACAAATCCCACGTTAAAACTAACCGTGACTCTACGAAGAAGTGTTGTGGATGTACCCAAGAAATATCTCATTCCTCTGTTCCATAGAGCTGATTGATGTCCAAAATCTGTTTGATGAAAATATTTGACTATACATTTATTCCAAACCACAACATTTCATTCCCAGTTGGATATTTGTCAGGTTAAAAACTATTACAAGTCTATAGGTGGCTTTCTACCTAATGCAAAGGGTCAACAGAAGTCTTAATTAATTACAAAATGTTAGATTCAACCTTGCATATGAAATATGAAGTTTTATGAGCAGTACAAGCTGAAATTGACAATGCTATAAAGTCAGAGGGTTAGAATTCATTATCTTGGGATTATGCCAAATTCATGGCAAAACATTCCCAATTGTGGATTTCAGTCTGGAGTAAAGTGGTGGAATGGCCAAATAATGCCATGCCATTCCCAGAGATTCACCACTTGTGTGGCTAAAAACACATCAATGAGCCACACTGTTGTCCTATCATTAGCATGAACACACACACACACATATTCATCCCAACTCTTCCCATACTGACGCTTGGTCAGGACCCTTGGTTTCACTTTCTAACCGCACTGGGTAGAGCAACCAGCAACGTCAAACTATGACGTCCGCCACGGTCGCAGTAAACACGCGGTTAACGTTGTGAATTCAAACAAACCTCTTGCTGAGGTTCAGACACAAACAAAACCACTTAGTTAGCTTGGTTTAGAAAAAAACAAAAACATTTGGGTTGGGCTTGAAGTACGTAAACAACGCAACATATGAAAATATATCTAATAAAATGGGTGATATGTGTTACTTTAAAAGAGACAATAAGCTTAATTTTGGCCAAAGTATGTTACTGTGTTACCGACTAATTCCATACCGTATCTTCCATGAATCCATTATTGAAATTCGGGAATAAAGTGTGATGCCAAAAACAAAACAAAAATAATCGAAACAAAAAAACTGAACCGTACATCTTGAATCTTAATCCATTTCCTGGATCAGCACCTTGAGAAAAATTACCTCACATCACAAAAATGCCATTCTGATGGCGTAAAAGGTGTCTCACACACTCAGCTGTGTGACTGCAGCGAGCATTGCACATGTGTCGGGAACACAGAGGAGGAGACAGGTCGGCCGGTGAGGATGAGTCGGTCAACCAGTTAAAATTCTTGCGGGCCAGGTGGAGCTCTATAAAGCTTTCCACTGTAGCTGACACACATTCTGCTGCTCCCTGCCATACAATAACAACATCTCCCTGAGTGCCAGTAGAGTTTTATACAGAGCAGGTTTGCAAGACTCAAGTCAAAACACAAGTGAAATATCAGGAAATGGGTCCATATTAGAGAGCTGCATGGTATGTGAGTGTGTGTGTATATATATATATATATATATATATATATATATATATATATATATATATATATAAACCCCACGTTATCGTTGGCATTTCCTCCATGCCCAAAAAACTCCTTTTACACGTGTCTCTCTCTCTCTCTCTCTCTCTCTCTCTCTCTCTGTTTTGGATTGGGCCTATAAAAAAAATCAAAGACAGTTAAGAGTGATGTGGGTATATTTCTGGGTCACTCACCCCACTCAAATCCTTGATCGAGAAAGGTGCTTTTATATTTTATGTTAGCAGTCATGGAAAAGTTTCAATTATAAACCCCTGGGAACTGCACTGCTGGAGGTAAAACATGGTAATGCATGCCGCCACCACTGTAGAATGCTATTTAAAACCCAGATTTGACTCTCCACCGGAAGCCAAGAACTTTGATCGGTTGAGTAAAAACGGGTGGACATATGGTAGGTTGAATGACTGCTGTGTTCTATCATTCATTAGTAGACAGAAGTAAAACCTGACAAGACATGAGACAGAACATGTTTTAACAATGACAATGTGGTGTTAAGTGACAGCCGAAAAACCCGTTTCACAAACTTTACCCCGTGCCGTATTAAGGGCATACATGACAAGCGCAAAGCCTAAAATGAGTAACAATGATGGGGAAATTTCAGAAATGTGCCGTTTCCCATGAGGTTGGATTAAAATATTATAAGTCCAACAGGTCAACGAACATGGGCAGTCAGATTCTAAAATGGGTTGTTTGTTGCCTTCACCTTACTGTGAGTTGTTATGGCATCTGTTAAATCAGTGGTCAGCAACCTTTCCTATCCAAAGACCCATTTTGCCCTATTTTTCACCAAATAAAATCTGTCTGGAGCTGCAAAAGCTATTTGATATCACAGCTTATAAAGTTTTTTATATATATATATATATATACAAAAACTATAGTTTGTTGTATTTATGAAATCATAGAACAAGAATAAAGACACGTTTTGACATTGTATTGCTAATTTACCTGTTATAACTATCAAAAACTTTTATGAAGAGAACAAAAAATACACCGTCATGTGTCGGCCTACATTGAGGTCAATTAAGAACACAACTATGCAGACCTTGAGTCCTCCCTATATTTGTGGCTAAAGTGGTAGAGTTTTCATCCAGTAACCACAAGGTAGCAGGTTCGATCCCTGTCCTCCTCACGTGAGGTTTCAATTTTAAAACGTATATCTTTTGCTACGTTTACACTGGAGTTTTAGACGAGCACCGCAAGCGGAGGAGTTTGGAAACGCTCCCGAGGACGGATACGTCTTTACTAACGGACGCCTCACTGTCTCATGAGCTGCCACAGAACTAGCAGCAGGAGTTGAGTTTGGAGACTTGATCCACTTCGTGAAAGTATGTTTACTGCAGCAGTTGAGAAATCGCTCTTTTTTGCTCATCTGCAGCTTGTACTTTTCAGCAAATACTGTGTGTTTGTTCTGGAAGTGTCTTTCAACATTACATCTTTTGTTGTTTGCTGATTTCTCGCCACATATCAAGCATACATGTAAGCCAGCATCATTGGCAGTGAAAGAAAATGAATACGTCCACGTAGAATTAAACTCTCTATTTTTCTCCGTGACTTTTCTTTTTTCAGGGAGCCGCAACAGAGGGGCTAAAGAGCCGCATGCGGCTCCGGTGCCGCGGGTTGCGAAGTGAATGTAACATTGAGATCTTTGGAGTCTACATATATACGTAGCAATTCCCTTTTGGCACTCTAATTTAATTTCAACAGGGACATTTTTCGACAGTTTTCATTTGAACGTAGCAACATATCGATACCAACTACACTACGGCCCAATTCCTAATGTCTACACTCACAGACCCACAGACTTTGAAGAGCGTTCCATAAACTGTGAGGTCTTCAGGCTCTCCCACTGTCGGATTGTCCAGGGCCCTTTCGCAGACATTTCAAGCCCTTCATGCACACTGGGATTGGGCCTAGGATGCAACGGGAGTTGTGACTACACGTGAGCAGAAATTCGAAGCGCTGGTACTCTGTAGTCATGAATGTTAGCTAAATTCAAGCCCTGACTTTTGCTTAAAACCTGGAGTTTGTTTGTCGGTCTGATCCTCTGACTGCTCCTGTTTCTTTACCTGTTCCCACATCTCAGCTGTAAACTGTGTATAAACAAGGTATTATTGCAGTAAATGGTGTTCCAAACTTAAAAAATAAAATACTATAATAGCTCATATTTGACAGCTTATTTTGAGAGCATTTCCTGATATCAAAAAAAGGTTGAAAAAACAAGGATAGGAGATAAGGAGGGAAGGGCATGTGAGAGAGGGAACTCCCACAGAAAAATCCATTTTCCGAACACCAGCTCTCTTTTTTAGGCAGACAACAGCCTTGGTCCAGGCTGTAACAAACATGGGAGAGAAAAAAAATCCTGAAAAGGCCCCCGCCCATAAACCATCAGTCATTTTGAAAACAAAACCCAAAGGACAAAGCAAAAAACACTCTAGGCTGGAACACACTTCATAAATTAAAAACTGGATGATTACGCAAATTAGACCTATAAGCCAAGACTGAGCCCCTTTTTTTAAAACACAGTCAATCGGACTCCTTTATCAATTGGATAGTTTTATCTTTGTTTTGGCTGGGAGAGCATGTTTTAAGCTTTCATCACATGTGCGTCAGAGCTCCCTGCAACTCTGTTAATCTATCCCTGTACTCCTGGCAGCATTCAGAGGTGCTTTTCCCTAATTTAGGACTTGGATGGCAGAGAGGGGGAAGCAGGTTGGCACTGGAACCGTAGTATAAATTGACCTCACACACTCACACACACACAGCTGGCACCACAACTCCTGAATCCCCTCCTCCTTCTATAATTGCGTTCGCCTGGGACCTGCAGTGATTTCTGAGCATCGGCAACTGGAAGTATACGAGTAATCACGGCGGGGCGGGCTGATGAGAGATGTGCACGGAGCAACGCTCCACTGTGACGCCTGCAGCTTTTAACACTCCTGACACAGAGCCAACGTGGCCTGATTCCATCCAGCTCTCATTGTGTTGTTAGATTACAGTGGGGCCAGCCAACGTTACGGCGGCCACACACAAAAACACACAGGAACATACGCATTTCGAAAGTAAAGAGAAAGAACATTCACATACATGTGAAGAAAAAGGGGATGTGTGGAAAAAGCTTAACTCACTAATAAAGACTGATGCAAGATATGCCAGTATATAGTCAGCAGATTGGATGTGTGACAACAATCTCTATGGAACAAGCATTACAGAAGTACGGTATATTAGATATATATTAGACCCATAGAAACACTGTAGTTGCAATAAAAATACAAAATATTCTAAAGACTTTCCTGTGAGTGTTAAATATGTGTGTAAACAGATTCCTTTCAGAAGAATCAGAGGTTTTATTCCTGATATTATTTCAAGAGAGATAAAAAAAAAAAAACAGCACACCCACTGCATGTTTAAGTGGCCACAACAAGAGGCTCCGTGCAGAAATGAGTTGACACCTGGCTTACATTTAGCCATTAAAATGAAAGTAACAAAAACAAAACTGTGTTGCAAGATGTTTGGCGTTAATGCTCCTGTTCAGTCAGAAGTGTGAATAAGAGATTCAGCAAGATTGTGTCACTGCAAATGGAAGTGAACTGGTTAAAACGTTGTTTTATCTGTTTGTCTGTAGCTCTGAGCTTATTTATTGGATGTTTGCTACTGGAATGAACCTTGGGAGTTACAGTTTATTTCTTTCCTTTAGTTTTTATGTCAAGAGGCTTGGAGTAACATACAGTGAAGCAGTGGTTTCATCAGTTCACACTGATATGTGTCATGCAAGTTGATAGAGAGCGGTTCCTGGAATCTGGTGCATAGACTCATAGATTACATTGAAAACGTATGTGTTGAGTAGCTTCTCTATGACAACATGGTAGATGGTAGAGAAGCTTTCCACTAAAGTTCACCAGTAGTGCAAAAGATCGGGATGGATGTGATATGTGGCAAAACATTTGAGGAGCTCCACCGGTTGTGATGAAAGATCTGACACTGAAAATGACAGCTGACAGCAGCAGAGAGGGGAACAGTTTTAAACTCATTGTTAGAAGTGGGAAAAGAGTATAAATGAAGATAGTCTTCCTCATTGAACTTTTGCTCAGTGTTTAATCTGTGCACAAACAGAAATGTACAAACACAAGACAAGATGCAAAAAACTCTCCAACAAATCCCCACCTTAATGTCGTTGAGGGTTGTGCATTCCCCAGTGCACATGGGAGCTGCGTTGTCGAGGGCAACAGCTTCTGCTAGGATCTCTCAAGGCAATGTGGTCCCAGGGGAGGGGCCGGAACCAGAGCATTTCACTGACTCACTCACAAGTCCTCGGCTGAGCAGCACTGTGCTGGGGTTCTCCCCTGAACTGTGGTTTGTGCTTATGCACCAAACAGCAGCTCACAGTACCAGACCTTCTTGGAGTCTCTGGGTGAAGGAGGGTTCTGCAAAAAGAAGGAGAAACCTGAAGGGGGATGATTGGGAAGAAAGGCCTACCTGATCCAAACCTGAGTGGTGCTTTGTTTTTGGACTTCTTTGCTAGTCATGGATTGTCTATAACAAACACCATTTTGGAGCACACGGCGGTCCATAAGTGCACTAGGTACCAGGGCTAGTCCAAAGATCGATGATTGTTTCTGTGGTTGTATCATCTCATCGGCCGTTGTGTGTTGATGCCGGACAGACCTTGTCAACCCAGACGTGTAGGAAGGTGAACTAGAAACGTTCGGCTGAGGCCCCTGGTCTTTAACTCCCACCTCAAGAAGATTTTGGGGACGTTGACTGGACCCCACACCCTCTCTTCATTTACTATCCACACCGCTGCTCTCTCTTTCACTATCTGGCTCGTTGAACTTGGGCCAACTTTGAATGTTGTTTGTTAACACCAACCAACAAAAGTAACATATTATACTTTTAAATGGAAGTATAATATTCCGATACATTATGGAATATTATCAGATACATTATGGTGATTGGTGATTGGCCTTCCCCCGGACTCACTGGAGGTCACAAGTTAAAAATGATTGTTTCTTTTGAAGGCCATCCATTACATTGTGTTTTTAATGGACTCAGAAGTTCATTCAGTGAGCAACTCAGGATGCCAAAGGGTTCTACTGAATGACTCAGGTCTTTTGTTCCAGCAGCATTTTTTTTTTTAATGAACACCTTTAGTTATGGTTTTTAGAATTGGCATCTTTCTGATGTCGGTCATGTGTCATATGGCATTTTTTCTGGTGTTGTTTGTTCATTGTAAGGTGTTTCTTGTCTACTGTGTGTGAACTTTGTCTGTTGTTGTCTGTATGAGTCTATTGTTGTCTGTAAGACTTTTGATGACAAATGAGTTTCCCCACTGGGGATTAATACAGTTTTTTGTAGACTTTCAGAATAAGATAAGTGAAAGTCGACAACCAACCTAAACAGCAAGGTTATGTGTCTCACCTTATATCTTTTACGGGCCTTGCTCAAAAGCACTTAAGTGTTGGTAATGAAGAACAACTTCAGCTCTTTCACTTTCCCAGTCGCCAGTCTGCTTCCCTGACCTGTATATTACAATGTATTTACATGTGCACACGCAGTAGACATTTATCCGATCAAACACACAGTCAACATGAGTAAGTCTGGAGCTTGATCATGAACTGTGCTACCATGCTGTTGACTAATATACAGTCTCACATTACAGCATGAAGCCATATGAAAGCAGCTGTGGGGATGGCTTGCGTTAGAGGCCCTCACGTTAAAGCATGATCAGTGACACCAGCAAAGAGACGAAAAAAAAAACATCTTGTCACAATAACTTTCACATGTTTTAACTGTATATGACATTTCATTTAAAAAAGGAATCAGTGTTACAAGGCGAACGGGAAGTTGTGAGTAATTTAACTGGGAGCACACGCACACATACAGAGATATATCAACCTAACTCTGACCATCAGCAGAGCAGCCCCTTTCCTTTTATACCCACCCCTAAAATAAGAGCTCCCTGATTGGCCGAGACACAGTTCTCACTGAATCACACCCAACCAATTAGAGAGTAGCACTTCCTGTTCTGCAAAAGATGTTTCCTGTTGATAGTCCAATGGCGCTGTGTGTGTGTGTGTGTGTGTGTGTGTGTGTGTGTGTGTGTGTGTGTCCCTTCAGTGTGTATGTACTTGTAGTTCTGTGTAGCGGTGGGTTGGCGTGCTGGTATGTGTGTGTGTGTGTGTGTGTGTATGTGTGTGTGTGTGTGTGTGTGTGTGTGTGTGTGTGTGTAATCAGTGTTTTGGTCGGAAAGTAAACAGAGAAGTGAGGAGTGCAGCATATCTCACTGTCCTGTAGTAACCCTGACACTGGCCTCCACATGATTGCATTATACTGAACCTGAATCTCAAAAGCCATGAGATGTCATATTTTGTAACCATATCTGTTTAATCTAGTTTAGTCACTACAAATATATGGAACAAGTACACACACATTTACACCGTTACGCTTATTTCATACACACATGGCATAGTTTAGGTATATGCTTGTCGTTGTATAATAGATGTTTGTTGATTTATATGATTGCTTTTAATCAGTAATGCTAATTCATATTTTAAGGAGCAATTTCTGTGATTATTTTGTGCGTATGTACTGTGATAACAGCTGGATGTGATGCCCTGTGTTTAAATACAAACCTTCAATGTGAACTGAACTCAGAATGTGGAATAGGACGTTTATGAGTGGCATGGGAGTGAACATCAATTTCGACAGTTTGGTTATTGGTCCCTGATCCCAGGGTGCTCTGCCGTTATTGTTAATATATGTTAATAAACACATTGATATTAATAATTGTATTAATATCAATACATATGTTTCATACTATAATGGGACATATTTCAGAGAGAGACAGAAAAATGAAAGAGGAGTATAAATATGTGAACATGTAGCAACGGTGGACCCTCCGGGTGGAACACAGAGCACAGCAAGGGCAAAAGGGTCGCCTTCATTTTGACAGGAAAAAGTGCAGTAAACTGTGTTTGGATTGACAATCTGGTTGATCTGCCCTCAGAGGGCGTGAGGTGTGGGTGGGCCATAGTGGCCTCACCTGTCAGTGTGATTGCACCCTAAGGAGAACCGGTGCGGTTTGGAGCCGGACATCACCCGCTATAAATTTATAGGCAAAAGTCTGAATATATCTTATCTGATATACTGCAACATGCCTATACTTGCCATCTCTTCAAATTCCCTGGTTACTCTTATCCTTACATACACACTAACACACACTTTTCTCGACAGGGTCTTTATCTCTCTCTCTGCACACACACATTTACACTTATTTCTCTTTACACACACGTGGTACACCTCTACACACGTTCTGTCTGCCAGGTTCTTTATCTGTTTTAGGTAATGGCGAATTATGGCGAATGAATGAGCGTGTATGTGTTTATAGTCCTTGCCTGAAATCCCTTCCTGATCCAAGAAACAACACAATGTATCCTTGCAGGAACAGTTCCTTTATGTAATGGCGTGGTCCTGGACAAACGGTTTCCTACTCAGCAGGGTACAAAAACACTCAGAGAAGTGGTTCTGTTAAAGCCCAAATGATTCTTTCCATGTCCATACAGCTGCAAGGAACTGTCTTAAGCCCAAATGGCTATCCATGAAAGTATTGTCTATATATTTGTCTTGGAGAGTATCAGGACCTTTATACTACATTGGGTACACAAGATGGACACACATCTTGAGCTGCATGCAGATGTCTTGAGGACCAAAATAGGACAGGCCGGAGAAGGCAAGTCCAGGAAGAAAAACTCCAGCTGAAATTGATTTAATCCTATACCAACCAATTGGGCAAACACAAACCACGATCCCATCTCACACTTTCTGGTCATGTCCCAAATTACATAACTAGGAAAAGGAACCAACAAACCAACGAGTTTCCCCTATTTGGTTTTCATCTGAACGGTGTTCAAGTGTCAACTGAAGTATAGTCATTAAAACAATGCGTCCTCAACGACAGAATAAGTTGTTTTTAGCAATTTGAAACATGTGGTTAACATTGTGAAACGGAACTACTTGGTTAGGTTTCGGAAAAGATCATGGTTTGGGATAAAATAAGTCTGTAAGTAGTACGATGTGGCTAAATACTAACTAATATTACTCAACGTGTTGACTTTGGTTTCCCACGTGACATGAACAGCGGTCTCCTAGTGGAGAGTCCACCCCAACTCTCTCCCTACGCTGACTTTGTGGCTCTTTATGCATCAACAGACGACCTATCCGGCCGTTTGTTGGGTGATGACCGCTTGTATTAAAAGTAGTTTCATTGTAAACATACATATTGTAAGGAGTTTATGTTGACACACTTACTCTTATAGTGGTCAATTCTTGATTATATATTTTTTGCATCCATCATAGGCTTAGAGAAGTAAATTATGCATCTATAAAAGAACTTGACATCCATGTACAGGAACATTCTTCTTTTTCTTCTTTTTTTTAGCTTTTTCAAGGGAAACACATTGACACATGGAACGTAACCATGACGTGAAAAATAACAGTACAAAGTCCACAAGACACAAGTCCACACGTTGTATTACTGTTTTACTGTTTATTATATTACTTTTTTTTTATTATTTTATTTTACTAGGTGTCTCTTGCTGCTGTAATCCTGCAATCTTAAAACTGCTCAAATAAAAAAAAACACAGCAATGATCACATCCCCAATACAAGATTAAAAAAGATGGTAGGTATACAACTATTAATTTCAGAGAGCCACATTCCCATTGAGACAGGTACATCTGATTTCCATTTGAACACAATACAATGTTTAGCAATTGCCAGCAAGATTTCTGTGAGCTTTATCACATGGCTATTTTTAGGCTTGGATTTGGTAAAATTTGCCAATAAACAAGTCTCTTGGTCCAATAGACAGTTAACACCATGAATACTGGATAGGGTGTTGCATACCCCCTGCCGAAACCTCTTTAATTTAGGGCACTGCCAAGTGGAGTGTAAAAATGCATAGTTAAGTGTAGGTGATGACACACAAGCTGTACATAGATTAATATTTCAAATGTGGACCTTTGATAACTATAGCCTGGAGACCGTAGAGAAAATATGGTAGATTTGTATTTGCTATACATACCATCCATATTAGTTGGGCGATTCAAATTCATAAACCATGCCAGACGCATTCAGTATCTATGATTAATAAAGGTGGGGAGATTCAAAACCACTTATAGCGATATCTGTGCAGTGACTGATATATGAGATAGCTTTTACCAATAAAGGTAGGCGATAAAAAGACGTATAGAATGTAATCACTTTCCTGTGATACTGCAGTGACTCATATTGGTTCAGCAGCACTGGAGCATAATGATGCACTTTTCTTATCAGAACAATAGAAAAAGAAAAAGTGCATGTCAACCCTGATTTCCATGCTATTTAGTAATAATTAACTGCATATGTTGACCTCTGTGGAAAACGTCACGGGTTCAAGGAAAGATGGGAAGGAGAATTCATGAGGAGTTAGGAAAAGACAACCGCGGAGTTTAGAGGATCCGACGCAACGTAGTTATGACGCGACAGCAGGCGCATGTTAGTGACGTCGGTCTGCAGCGGTGAAACTACAATGTTCTGACTACAATAAAGCGCATCTTAAATACTTTGTCCGTCTTCTTACAGTGTTGCGTCATGCAGATGATTTAAACAACCCGGTTCATAGTATTACTTTATTGACAACATAAACAACCCGGTTCAAAGTATTACTTTATTAACGAGGTTGTAATAGAATATACATATATATATATACATATATATATATATATATATATATATATATATATATATATACACACATATATACACACACATATATATATACATATATATATATATATATATATATACATATATATATATATATACATATATATATATATATGTATATATATATATATATGTATATATATACATATACATATGTATATACATATATTCTGACATTCAGTTTGGAGTTCAGGAGATTGTCTTGACCAAGACCACACCCCTATATGCATTGAAGCAACTGCCATGTGA